>JAVIAB010000046.1:28402850-28675995 GCA_032433765.1 Megaustenia siamemsis | reverse complement strand
GGCGTAGGTGATCATGTCTCTCCACAATTTTCGATCTCGACAGTTATTTATCATTTCTTTTGCTGACCTTCTGCCAAGCCATTCTCTTAAGCTGTCTGGTATTTGTTTTCTTTGCTTTCCTCTATCTCTTCGTCCCTCAATTTTCCCAGTTGTTACAATATATTCCAGTTGTTCTCTTCTCACTACATGGCCAAAAAAATGATGATTGTTTCTTCCTAATATTGGAAATTAGCTCTCTTTTTGCTTTGACTCCTTCAGAACGTTTTCATTACTCTTCTTAGCTGTCCATGGTATTCTCAACATTCTTCTGTAAAACCACATTTCTACAGACACAACAGTGATTTTCTTGTTTGTTGACCTATTGTCGATGATTCACATTCATATGTTAAGACTGACTCTCTCTCTCTCTCTCTCTTCTACCTTTTTAGCTCCCAGTGGAGCAAAGGTCTTCAACAAACAATTTCAAAATCGTTCTGTTTTTTGCCACTCTTTTAAGATCATTCCATGTCTTCCCCATCATCTTCATTCTGCTACTATCTGTCTTCTCCAAGAATTCTTTGGTCTTCCTCTTTGTCTTTTCCCCTGGGGATTCCAAAAAGGGCCTGTTGTGTAATATTCTCAGTTGGCTTCCGTAGTGTGTGTCCTATCCAGCGCCATCGTCTTCGCTGTATCTCTTTATCCACTGGTATTTGACTGGTACATTTCAATAATTCTATGTTAGTGATTGTCCTGCCATTTCCATCCTTTTATTCTGCGCAAGCATCCATTAATGATAGTCTGTATCTTCGTGATTGTCAATTTTGTTGTTCTCCACGTTTCACAGCCATATAATAGGACCGACTTAACATTGGAGTTGAAAATTTTTATTTTGTATTTAACCTAATTTCTTTGGATTTCCATATGTTTCCCAGTGCAATGAAAGCTCCTCTTGCTTTTGATATCCTTATTTTGGTATCATTTTCTGTTCCTCCCTCTTTATCTATATTACAGCCCAGATATATGTAAGATTGTACGTCTAGTAGAGGTGTTTCTCCTAGTTTTATTTGGTTATTGCCAACTGTATTAATTCTCATAATGTTGGTCTTATCTCTATTAATCTTCAGTCCTAGTTGTTGTGATCTCTCATTAAGTATGCTCATTTTATCCTGCATCTGTTGATGGCTGTGTGATAGGAGAGCTATGTCATCAGCAAAGTCTAAATCATCAAGTTGTTTGGTCAGTGACCACTGGATTCCATTTCTGTTGTTTTGAGTTATTTTCATAATCCAAACTATGGCCAGTAGAAAGAGAAATGGAGACAGAAGGCATCCCTGCCTTACTCCTGTTCTTATTTCAAATGCTTCTGTAAGCTGTCCTTCATGCATCACACTACATTTCGTTCCTTCATACATTGTTTTTATCAGGTTAATAAACTTTATGGGGATTGCGTAATGACTCAGCAACTTCCAAATCATTCTTCTGTCTAAACTATCAAATGCCTTTTCGTAATCTATGAATCCAATATAAAGTGGGGATTTTAGTTCTAAACGTTGTTCAACTATTATACGTAGAGTAGTTATTTGATCATCACATGAACTGTTCTTCCTTAAACCTGCTTGTTCATCTCTCAAATGTTTCTCTATGTTCTCTTTTAGTCTCTCCAGAATGATTCTGCTTAATATTTTTCCTGGCACTGATAGTAGCATAATTCCCCTATAAATTGTGCACTCCTGTAAACTTCCTTTCTTTGGTAGTTTGATCATATAACCTTCTTTTCAGTCTTTATGTATTTCTTCCCTCTCCCAAATTTTATCTAATAGATTATGTAGCATCTTGGTAGAGGTGTTAATATCTGCTTTAATGGCTTCCGAAGGAATTTCATCTGGTCCTGTGGCTTTACCATTTTTTAATAGTTTGATGGCTTTCATTATTTCTTCTTTGCTTGGTTTTCCACAGTTAACGTGTGGAAACACGTCTTCTGCTGGTAGTATATCTGGAGGATTATTTGAGCCGGGTCTGTTCCAAAGTTCTTCAAAGTGTTCTTTCCATCTCTCCATTTGTTCCCTTATATTACTAAGAAGATTTCCTTTCTTATTTTTAATAAAGCATTGATCTGTTTGTATTTCCATTTAATTTCTTAGTGCTGTTGTACAGTTCTTTCATATTCCCTTTATTTGCTGCTTCTTCTGCCTCTTTAGATAGTTCATCTATATATTTCCTCTTATCCTTTTTAATGCATCTTCTCACTTCTTTGTTCACCACTGTGTAAGCTTCCTGTGTCTTGGCTTTATTACTTCTCGTTTTGCTTTTATTTTTATGTCTGCTTTCTTGTTCTTTCTTTCTTGAGACTGACTCTACATAACATTTAAGAACTCTTTTTCTTGTTTCGATTGTTAAAAATGGATTGCATAGTATCTTCTTTATTTTTTTGGGAAAGCTGCTTTTGCCTGAGCCATTCTGCATCTCACATCTGTTGTACATCTTCCGTCTGAGGTTAACAAAGTTCCCAAATATTTAAATTCATTTACCTGCTTTTAATATTGTTCCACTTGTCTTTATTTTTCACTGTGGTGATGTCTTTTTCTTTGCTGTTACCATTACTTCAATCTTTTTGCTATTAAGGCTGAGTCCATTATTTTTACTTTCTTTCACTATAATGTCTAACATTTCTTTTACTTATTTTCACTCTTAGCGATTAAGACTGTATCATCAGCATACCTTAGATTATTTATATTATGACCTCCAATTGTTATTCCAGGCATGCTCTTATTGATCATAAAAAAGTCTCACTATACATATTAAACAAATCTGGTGACAGCACACAACTTTGCCTATGTTACCCTGTTTTATTTGTTGAAACATTCCCAATTGGTTTCCAGTTACCGCGTCTCTCACAATCACTAGTACATACTCAATAACCAAAACCACAAGTCTTTGGTATAGGAGGACAAGAAGATGTTCTTCACAGTCTACCACCGCCATTACCCTCATTGTTGAGAGGCACGTCCTAGCCCTCATTAACACTTGATCTATTTGATGGGTGAAAGCAAGAATTCGATCAAACTGTATTCTCAGGTAACTCAAGGTGTGGGTCCTCACAACAGTCTCTGAAACCCACGCTCATTATTGGTGCTGGTGTGTTGACAATATGGTTGTTTAGGGAGAACAATGTCACATCTGCCTTAGACGGGTTTACCAGTGCTTCTGGCTCACAGCACCTCTATTCAAACGAGTACGTTTAGTTTAGACTTCACGAACAACCTTTTCCCAATCTCTACCTTGGTGGTACACCAAAATGTCATCAACATAAGACAGTGTCCTCCAAATACCTATAGTCTGCTCACCTGCTATCCTCACAGTTAAGCGGTGAAAAGCATTGGAGACAGGTGAGCTCTGTGATATGCAGGGATGTATGGTTGTAGGTTCGGAAGTCCACGTACCACACTTGAAAACGACCTTCCGTTGTAAGGACCGCTGCTGTCCAGATAAGGAGGACTAGAATGATTTCGAACTGGTGAAGCTGAGCCACAATTTTAAATCAAATGATACCCTGTTATACGCGTCCTCGAGATCGAATGCGACAACACCTGACTCAACAGTCTCGTAAACATCGTGAGCAAACACAGCAGCATTAAACCTAATCCTCCCATCCCCCACAGGTCACTCCACCGAGCGTAGATGGAAGAAAACATCGATTTTCAAAGTAAAGTCAACTATTCCTCCAGCATGTTACCCACCGTTTTATGTATGGCGATAATTCCACAATTCTGAATTTTCGTAATACCTTTCCCGGGTTTCGATAGGGGTATCAATAAATAGCTGAAAGCCCAGTTGTTGAATTCTCGATGCTGCTGTTGTATGTCTGCCAATTCCTCCATATCCTTATCAGACAAATCTTTGATGTCGCACTTGATATCATTTGTACCTGGTGTACTGTTTTTACGCCACGTTAGGCTGCTCTCTCACAAAGTATATCATCCATTACTTAATCATGATTCTCAGCAGTTTTGAGAGAGCTATACTGACGATATTACCACGGACAAGGGGTAGGGTTCGATCCCAACCGACGGCTCCGGGTTCACCCAGCCTTAAATGGGTACGGATTTTTTTCTGGGAAAGTAAAGCAGCACGGGCGTAATACTGACCACATTACCCCAAAAATCATGTGCTAAAGGTCTGTAAAATATAGGGTCACTAACACCATATTTCCCTATACGCCACTTGGCGTGACGAGGGTACTTTACTTTACTTTTATACTGACGATGGTATGCCCTACCAAATTCTTCTGATCACTCTGGCCCAGATAGCGTTCGAAAAGATGCATCCCCTTATTTTTCATTTGTCCTCAGCAGGGTATCTGCAATCTTGAAATCAGAGATACTCTTGTTCTTTTCGACACCGCTCACACTTTTTGTAATCTCCAGAAAAGTTATAAAGATCTGTCGCAAAACACATTTCTTAATTTTAACTTTTTAAACCAGTTTTAAAAGAAAAAAACTGTTTTCGACTTTTTCCATACCCTGATGACACTCTTCTTTGTCCATTCAAAAAGTATGCACCTCATTATTCCCCCGGGAAGACTGTTCCCACTGTTTCTTCCCGCATGTACGAATACTGTGCTTTGCATAAATAATCTTACTCCCTGTATTCTGGCCTATGCTGTCATAAACGTACGCCTTCGCTTTTTTCATAATTATTCTTGTTTTGATCTTCTGTACCTGCAATGGCGGTGGTTGGTGTCATGCTATCCAAGGACATTCCAGCTGCATACTGTACAGCGCGAAGGGGATACAAGTGCCAGATCGATAGCACTGTCCTCATCGCCTGGTCGATTCCCAGTTGAAATGAGTTAGCTACAATTGATACAAACCAAATCGTTGATAAGTTGAACAGTCAAGTTCCTCGCATTATATGTCGGGAGATGTATTTCCCATGATTTTCTCTTGACGTTAAAGTCGCCGCAGAAAGACACTTTTTACTCTTGATCTAGGATCTCATGAAGACACAGCTCGCAATGTTGAAAACGTCACAGCCTTTGGGAGGTCCCCCTTTCAGCGGGCAGGCTCAGTAATATTGGGGGCGACGGCTCATACAATTCCAATGTATATTTGCGAAGATTTTTGCATGCCCAAATGTACGTAATTCATACGTTTCTTTCGAGCTCCGCCGCATTTACTTTATCTTTTCCTTCTGCCTCGTTTCAGTAGTCTTTTTTTTCTTCCGGGGAATACATGTAATTTGATCAGTAAATATATAAAAAAAAGACACAGATATACAACAGGTATCGGAATTCATTTACCTAGGCACTACATTCTCAGTAGAAGACAACATAGCTATTTTTTAAATAACGTTCGGTGCTGTATGGCAAATAAAGTACTAGGACCGCTACCCACTCCTACAACAGAAAACCATAACAAAGAAACATTTAATACACATATTATTTATCCACAAACTATGACAACTATGATATCACATAACTGTGATAAACATGGTCACTCACAACAAGTTATGTAGTTTCTACAGGAAAAAATATGGTTACTAGCACCACAATCCACTATCAAGGGGTGGGGGAATTTTTACTTTACCTACTTTTCAGGAATGAGAAGTTTCTTTGAGAAAATCGATAGGAGTGGGCAGAATAGACAAAAATCAGAGATAATTAGTGAAAGAATTAGTACATAATCAATTTTGAATTGCAATCAATCAAAGATAAACAAAATGGTTGGCCCATCTGGAAGAATGCTTGGAAGGATAATGCCATACCATACAAGACATAACAAGGGAAAAGACACACAGCTCGATGCAAAACCAGACAACGTTGAAGTGAACACATCGGAGATAACACATCGGAGTCCATGGACATTTACAACACAGAATAGTCAAAGAAGACAGTGGTGCATATGTTATGACCACGAGTAGCATGACGATGGAGGTGATCGCAGTGACCAAGGCATTCAAATGGTTAGAGTCACAAGACTACACCCACGGCTGTATACTGAGTGATTCGATGAGAATGATAAGAAAAGTGTAAGTAGTGATATATGGTAAATATGACTACCAAATCTGCGATAGCGGCAGAAAAATTGCTGTCGCCGGGTCGATTTTCTTATATGAGAGGAGAGTATACCCCATCTGCCGATCGCTACCGCCGCTCTACCGCCCAGAGTTGCACGTGACCTCTCGTATCAGGATTTTGACCTCGCGTGTCATTGACCCCGGAAGTGACCTGTTTAGGTTGTAAGGTGTGTGCTGACTTTGGCGTTCTTTATGTACTTGCACTGAGCTCATTTTTATGTAAATATATTGTCGGCTGTGAGTTGACATTCTTTCCTCAAAATATTTTTTCAAGACAATAAAACAGTATCAAGTTTATATTTTTATTCAAGTATAGTAGACAACATTATCCTTTTTTAACTAATGTACATAATACACAATTTTAATACATATCAATAATATACGAATAGAAGTTTAATGGACTTTCATTACACACAGACTTAATGGAAGTATTTTCTGAACGTTCGTGTGGTTTTTGACCACACAAGCTGGAACGTGATGTCTAATCTACTGATCGGGAAGTCATGTAGGTGAAATAAATAAAAACTAGTGGCGGGAATGCTCTGCACCATCCACTTAGTATCGCGTCTGTTGAGCAGGGCAGTGTCTACGGGATCGTGTTCCTTTAGAGAATCGACGAATCTGGTGAAATCTCCAAGATTATTGATTAAACGGGGGAACTCGAGAACAGCTGAGTTATTTTGAGGGATGCAGGAAAGAAGCGTAGATCACCACTCTCTCTATGTCTGAGACTAAGATGGTGACCATAGTTAATTTTGAAACGGGTTTTCTGACTATCAAACACATCTCTTAGAAGGGCAGACCAGTCTGTGGTGAATGGGCGATCAGGTGAGTGGAAGAAGGTATAGCTGGAAACTGTCCTGTTGGTACTAGCATGGGTGTTTATAGCTGACCAGTTTTGTCGTATACTTTCCTAAAAGGTTATTCAATTTTATTGATGATAAGTATTGTTGAATGTATTATTCCTTCGTTTTTTCTTATTGGTTGTATAAAAGTAGATAATTTAAGTCTTGTTGGCTAATTTCTTAATGTATTTAAACTAGGTGTGTTAAATAAGGTTGACAAAAGGGTTAATTGTTTTTCTACAGATGGTTTCTCATAATGAGGTCTTCTGATGACCACCAGTGTCCATTGTGTCCAAAAAAGTTTAAATGGCGTAAATATATGTTGCAACACACTCGAGCTGCGCATCGCCTTATCCGGCATAATCGTCCCCTTTGTCAACGCTCGTATACGAGACGTAGTTCTTTAGCCAGCCATTTGAGACTAAAACATTCTAAAACAGCACCAGCTTCATCAATGGCTCCTTCTACAGGGTGTTTTTAAAGTTGCAGTGCAGTGAATTTCTACTCTCGGAAAAAAAAACGTCACCAGAAATGCGGTTAACTAATGCGTCACACAAATTGTAAAATATTCAAATATACTTGACTGCTATCGGCGAGCTTATAATGGGTAATGTTGGTATTAACACAATAAAGTGCCTAAAGCATATGTTGAAAATGTCCACCACGGGCCTCAAGACATGTCGTGATTCGTCTTTCCATATTTGCGAAAACCTTCAGAATAATGTCTGGTGATATTTGTTTAATCTTGTCTACTATTTCAGTCTTTAGGTCATTAATTGTCTGCGGATTATTTTCATTAACTTTCCCCTTCAATGCCCCCCACAGATAATAATCTGTGGGTGTTAGATCTGGTGAACGAGCAGGCCAGATTCCACGTGAAATAATGCGATTTGCAAATATGCTTTCTAAATAATTGAGTGTTGTTGTGGCTGTGTGTGCTGTTGCCCCATCCTGCTGAAACCAGGATTCCATAATTTCCCGTTCTGTAAGGTGTGCTATGAACGGTTCCAGAATTAAAGTACGGTAACGTTCTGCATTTATTGTTTCATTAAAAAATATAGGTCCTATTATCCGCATACGACTTATAGCGCACCACACTCCGACTTTTTGATCGTAAAGCGGCACTTGATGAAATTCATGGGGGTTTTCACTGCTCCACAACTGATTGTTCTGACTGTTCACATAACCGGATAAATGAAACCAGGCCTCATCAGTGAAAAAAGTGACGTCAAGGATGGCATTGCCATGTTCATAAATAAAATTCTGAAACCACATGCAATAGTTTAAACGGGATTCATAATCTCTTTCTTGGAGTTGAGACACTTCAGTTAATTTGTATGGACGATAGTGTAGTTCACTTCTTAAAACCTTGTGAACAGAACTCTTAGATATTTGCACCTGTTGAGACAAGTGGTTTAAAGATGCATTTGGACTCATTGTAATTCTGTCTTGGAGTTCCATAATTTGGTCTTGTGAAATTGAAGGTCTTCCAGATCGATGGGTGTTTCTTTAATGATTGTGCATTATTTGAAAAACTAGTTGTTCCAATTTATTTATGTAAATCACGCATCATGTACTGCTGTAGCTTGTTCCTTTTTCGGTAAAGTTAAACATATAACATCACTATTCACAAAAGGTATTCGAAATATCCACCACGTTTTAGTTGGCAAATGTTGATACGTTTTTTCATATTGTCAAAAACCTTACGCAGTATGGGCTGTGTAACATTATTAATGTTGTTGGCGATTGAAACTTGCAGCTCATCGAGTGCGTGGGGATTGTTTTCGTACACTTTTCCTTTCAGTTCACCCCAGAGATAGTAGTCCATGGGAGTAAGATCAGGAGACCGTGCAGGCCAAATTCCGCGAGAGATTATACGATTAGCAAAAATTTCATATAAAAATTCCAGTGATTTTACAGCAGTGTGAGCAGTTGCGCCATCTTGTTGAAACCAAGCTTTTTCAATTTCTGGCTCAGAAAGTTGGGTTACGAATCGCTCCAGTATGTTAATCCTGTATCTTTCTGAATTTATTGTGTCATAGAAGAAAATTGGGCCGATTTATCCGCTGACGACTCATTGCACACCACACTCCTACTTTCTGATCGTGGAGAGGCACTGGGTGCAATGCATGTGGATTTTCATCACTCCAAAGACGATCATTCTGCCTATTCACGTACCCAGACAAATGGAACCATGCTTCATCTGTGAAGAAAGTGAAATCAAGGATTTCCTCACCTTCTTGGGCTAGAAAATTCTCAAACCACATACAATAATTAATTCTGGATTGGTGATCTAATTCTTTTAATTGAGGAACGACGGAAAATTTGTACGGATGTAACTTTAATTTTTTTTCAGAACTCTATGAACAGTACTGCTTGATTTGTGTACTTGTTGAGCCAGCTTTCTTATTGATTTGCCAGGACTCATTAGAATGCTGTCCTGGATGTTGAGAGATGTTACTTCAAGAACAGATGGTCTACCAGGACGGCTAACATCATGTACACTACAGGTGTTTTGAAATTTGATTATTAAATTACTCACAGTATTTCGATGAGGCACTGGTGTATCAGGAAATCTATTCACAAATTGTTCAACAACCCCATTCGAATACTTGCCGCCGTTACGGAACACATGCTCCACTATAAATACTCTTTCTTCAATCGTTAACACCATTGTAAGCCAGATCTATCATGTAGCAGTGATGTTTAAATGAACACGTAAATGGTGCTTGAACTATTACGTCATACATAGATAAAATTTAGGTGCGTAATTATTTCAACAACAAAAAATGCACAGTCATTAAAGAGACACCCTATACAACACCCACTTTACCATCAGCAACTGATACAACATCACCTGTGGCCCCTTCACCATCGACCAAACGAAAGATAGATGAAGAACAATCACCTCTAAGTAAAAAACAAGAGAGTGTTGACCCTTTGGCATCACTGCCGGATGATGTGCGAACTGTATATCAACAAAACTGGTCAGCTATAAACACCCATGCTAGTATCAACAAGACAGTTTCCACCTATACCTTCTTCCACTCACCTGATCGCCCATTCACCACAGACTGGTCTGCCCTTCTAAGAGTTGTGTTTGATAGTCAGAAAACCCGTTTCAAAATTAACTATGGTCAGTAGTATAATTGGCTGTGAACTCACCCAAAAAGTGGAATAACATGCACCGAAAGACAATAGATTTGGCACCGACTTTGCACGAAACATGCACCAAAACCCGTGCCAAAGTCCGATAATCGGCTTATTATCCCGGTGGTCGTGATCGGTAATCGGCTTATCTCGGTGGTGTGCGTTGGTGCGTGACAATCGTCGTGGTGTGTGCGTGGCGGCTTAACTCGTGGTGTGTGCGCGTCGCTAGCTCGCCGGTTATCTCGGGGGGTTCTAAAACTTGTGTATCAGCGGTTCCGGGCGACAGCGGTTCTAAAAGGGGGATGGCGCGCGGGTCGGATGGCGGGTCGTTGCGTGCGGGTGGGGAAAGGTGCCTTTATTGGTTATCATCATGTGCCTCAACACTATCAGCTTGTGCCTCAACACTATCATCATGTGCACCCTCATATAGCGATTTTTTTCTCTCTTATCTCTCACTCTAATACATATCCAAGCTAACTCAAGTCAAATAAAAATCATCACCAAGCCACACAAAGTGACACATCATCATCATCATGTGCCTCAACATCATCATCATGTGCCACCCTCATCATCACCCTCAACACTATCATCATGTGCCACCCTCATCGTCAACCTTCATATCATCATCATCAGCATGTGCCTCAACATCATCATCATGTGCCACCCTCATCATCACCCTCAACACTATCATCATGTGCCACCCTCATCATCAACCTTCATATCATCATCATGTGCCTCATCATCATCCCTTAATATTCTATCATCAAGCCACACAAAGTATCAACCATCTCTCTCTCTCTCTCTCACACATTCATGGTAAACCAAAACAAAATTCGTTCTATATTTCTCACAGCTTTATTATTAATACAACAAATATACGACACATATATATTACTGTCCGGTTGTTGATAATTTTAAGCGTCTGGACGGGCCCCTCGAAGCCGAAGTATCCACGGGGCGAGCAAACGATAAATGATACGGTCGTTTACGTGCTGTCTCGATGAAAAAGGCATGAGAATTCTGTTAAGTTTTGCGCCACGACACTTAAGAAGTATATAATAAACACAATATAGACCGCACGTGTTGCTAAACAAATCTTGCAACACCCGCGGGTTGTAGACGAATGGAACGTGTGAGTTTTGCTCTATAAAGTTTAAAATATCCACGTGTCTGGGAGGCAAACCGTAGGAATCGAAATACTCACATTCGCCGAGTCCGTTGTAAAATAGGGCCACCCAATGCTCTCCGGGTTCGTGGGCAGGGTCGGTGTTTATGACAAAGGCCGCGGTCGCCGTTGGGTCGATGCTTGGCGGTAAGTGGTTTCGTGGAATGACACTAACAAGGGAACAACGTCGAACGAAAATATCCGACATCAAAAGGTTGTAAATCTCCCTCGTGTTCATATTCTTCTTCTTTTTTCTCTCTCAAACGGCGAAGTCTGTTAGAATCTGCCTTGTTTTGGACACCTCGAGCACCGAGTCCAACTCGGCGTAGACGATAACTTGTAGGGGAGTAGTGGTGGGAGCGGCAAACTTGAGTTCTATCGACAAGGGTCCGCTTGTGGCTAGCTCAAAATGGGAGCCGTCCAGTAGGCTGGACGAGAGGTCAAAACCAAATAGGCAGTATCCGTCCTTGAATTCTCTATAATCAACGTTATTCCCAGCGTCTTTACCAATCAGACCCATGGCCAGATTTGTGCCGAAGAAAGCTCTCGCGTATTGATTTCGTTCAAAGTCCATAGTTAGAGGCTTTCCCGAGATACATTTCCCGTCGACCGTCAGGTTCATATAAATCAGACCAAAGTGTTGAAAATTGAACGGGTTAGCTGTGTAAACACCATTAAAAGCACTGGCCGTAATCAGACCTATCACTATACGGGTCGGTGTTTGAGACAAAAATAAATTGTCTTGACTGTGGGAAAGCATCCCACTAGCGATGGAAAATGTCTTGATGGTAACCCTCTTGATCGGGTACCGCGCATTCCCGCTTAAGAGAGCCTTTTCGTGGGCCAGAGAAATCGCGGGGTTTAGCTTAGCTTTCCTGACCACGAGCGCGGCGTAGGTGATAACACTCTTATAACCCACAGAGCTATCGTGAGCCGCGAGGCTGAACACATCCTTCGAGGGGGTGAGTTTTATCTTTACATCGACTCTGTTTAACATGTAACGATCCTGCACAAAGACATCAGAGTGCAAACGACCCATCATTTCAACCTCTTTACTACCCGAAGTCAAATCGCGCCGTGTTTTAAAACCCTCATTTTCTTTCAAATCGTCATGATGGCCAGCTGTGTCTTTGTAGAACAGAGCGGCCGTCAAATATCCCGTTTTCGCATCCTCTCCGTAATTTAGCGTGGCCTCAAACACCGCTCTAAAAGGATAGGTATTCTCCGACGGTGTAACCAACGTGTCGTTTAGCGATACGTCGACTTGTGAAAATAGACTGTGAAGATAATTGTTGACCGGTCCTACCTCAGCATCGACTGGTACACTATCACCATTCGGGAGGGTGATCTTGACCCACAGATGTAAAAACGTGTTGAAAAGATCTAGATACTCCTCGCTGTTTCCAGAAATGAAAAACTCTATCGGTGCGCTATGCGACAAAGCTGCGATCGGACGAATTTCAATAAACTGGCCAGAGTCTAGAGATGTCTGTGTGGGTGGAACGCTAAATAAATCCAAACCAGAGTGAAGACATTCGCACGATTTGGGGTGAATGAGGGACATTATTAGTCGAAAATATCCTTTGCCACCCTCGTCTTCTTCCCTCTGTTGTGCACCGAATGAAGGGGGAACCGTTCAGCTGTCGGTTTTATCCTCTTCGTAACGGGTTCTCCTGGTGGAGGTAGCTTCATAACTCGCTTTCTGCTTTGACGTAAACCACTTCCTGATTGGTTGTTATCACGCAGGTGGTCTACGGCCCCGTGTAGCAACCGCTGACCGGCCTCCTTAGCTCGTTCTTTGAAAGCTTCACCGACATTTTTCCCGGCCAATGCGTCCTGTGCGACCTGCAGACCGGTCCCCAAGCCTTCTCTGAGCAAGGCCTTACCGCCGGTTTTTAACCAGGGTAAAATAGCCCTCCGATTCCACCAAAGAAACTACCGATTCCTCGACCGCTCTGACTTCGACCTCCTATAAACACGGGCATCCCATCGCCCGCCTGACAACAGTAAAAGTCTTCGTATAACTCAACATCTCTATGAAGGGGAGTGTGTTTCACCATTATACCAGTTCGAGATGCTTCTTGACTCGAAAGTGTACCGTTAGCACCGACGTCCCGCTGGTGAATGGAATGGTTTTTCCGTGTTCGTTGGCTAAAAGGATCTCGACGGTATCGAAGGAAAATCGACTCAGGGGTAGGTAGTGAGGCTTATCGTAGATCTGAAACACCGAGGTGTGATTTCTATTGAGAACAGGCACGCTCCTGAGGAGAGGCACCATCACATCCCCGACCGGTCTGGGGGAAACGAGATCGCAGTAGACGTAGACATTCTTCGCAACACTTTCCAAGTCCATTACACCCACGCTGAAGATATCGGGAGCCGTGTCTGATATTGTGGTCGTGGGGAAGGCTAACATGTTTTTCAAAGTGTCGCTTATGGTAACACTGACTCCTTTCTCGTAAAGTTTCAAGATGGCTTTATTCACCTCTTTTGCGTAAATGAATCTCATTTTTTTCCCTTTCTCTCCCCTGTACGACTCATCCTCCGCTTTTACGATCGACGCGTTCAACGCGCCGATGAACGCATCGGGTTTCGTGTATAACCCAGGTTCCAATGTCACGTTGAAATAAAATCTGGCGTCGCAAATATCGTCGTTATCGAGAGATTCGTAGCGAATCCAGACATCACCCTCTATTACATTGAAATAATTTAGCGGAAACTGTATCTCCACCAGTGCGATCTCATACTGCGTCGAAATGTCAATGGTCTGAGGAAGTTTAACGAAAAAGTGGCCTGGGTTATTATCCTTAAAAAGTTCCATAGATGCATTGCTGGGCAGGGTGACATAAAAACTCATTTTTTTTACTCGTTTCGCCGTCGCCTCTCCAAGTTTGGATTCGGTAGCATGTAACCCAAACAGCTGCTCAGTAGGGCTATCTACAGTTTTCCCTCCTTCGCGTCTGGCTTTTCGGTGGTCAGATTGAACAGCGAGACCGCTACAACTGTATATATAACTACCACTTGACAAATAAAGACAAGTTCTAAGTAGGGGGATAGTTTCCCAAACATCGACCCCCACCAGCGTGGTTCGCCGTCTCTCCCGACTCCCGAGTTTACGGCTCGCAAATCGGGCTCTCCACCAAAAGTTACCACTTCTTCTTCTTCTCGCATCTCTAGTTTTTGTATCTGACAATGTCCTTGGACGGTATCCAAGTGTTAAATGAGGAATCGTACCCAAACCATTTGACTAAACACTCCTTTCGTACAAAGGATGTGCGACGCTCGGTTATGACACTCTCGATTCTGTACTCGTGTTTGTCTCCAACTTTTTGAATTTCCGGTGTGTAGAATGACCCCTCTATCTCATCGCCCTTATCGTCTTTCAACACATATGTAACGGGGTTTGTTTCATTTACTCGACTGATGGAAAACAGTTCCTCCGTCCAAGCCGGGGCATAACCTTTTTAAAATTGGCTCTGCCCAGGACCAGTCTAACTCGATCACCGGGCTTGTACAGGGGTCTTTTAAATTTAAAGTTGCGTTTGCTATTATACAACGTGTTCCATACCTGTTCTTGATTGTCTGCGTTGACGTCGACCGGTGCCATTTTTATACTTCTGTGATACGAATGGTTATAACTTCGAAGTAGGGCGGGGAGGACTCGGACATAAGACAACTTATTGGATTTCGTGAAATATCGCCACATCCGTTGTTTTAGAGTCCTATTAAAGCGTTCCACCACGGCGGCCTTAATATCTTCGTTCTGCGTAGTGAAAAAGTGAACGTTGTTGTCAGCGAGGAATTTCTGAAATGTTCTGTTCAGAAACTCGGACCCCTTATCGGTTTGAAAACTCGCGGGTTTCCCATCGAGAAATATCTTACCGACGGCTTCCACTAAGGATTTCCCCGTTTTGGTTCGTATCGGTACAGACCACGCGAATTTACTGAAAACGTCCACGCAAGAAACCAAATAGGAATATCCATCGTTGTGTTTTTTCAAATGCCTCAAATCGATTAGGTCTGCCTGATATTGCTGTTGGGGGCCACTCATTATAATGGGACGCCTTTCAAATCTGCGACGAATTGGTTTATGAAGGGTATAGGTATCCTGATGACTCAGCCATTGTTTGATCTTTGCGAGTCCCAGTTTGGTGTTACGTTGCAGGGCCGTTGCACCACTATACGCCCCTGGTCAACTAGGGTCAAAGTAACGACGTCTCAATATTTTCTCCACCGTTCCCATTTTGGTGTTGGGATTCCGCTCTTTCTTTTTTTAGGTCTCAGTTTATACGTGGCTACGGGCGGAGTGGTTTCATTACCTACCTTTGGGGTTTCCGCTGGTGGTGGTGGTGGTGTCTTGGTATGATCTGGTGATACCTCGAATGATGGTGTTGGTGGGGAAGGTGTTTTTTCTGTTGCCGTGTTGTGTTGAATGAGATCGACCGAGCCCAATGAGCGTCGTTTATACTGCTCCAATCTAGTTAAATATTGATGCAGGGCACGTTGGTACACTCTGGCCTTATCGGCGGGTGCTAAATCATCGCGGAATAGGATACGTTGCATTTCATCATCTAAATCTCTCAAGTTGTCACCGATCGCCTCGGGTGGGCTATAGGACGTGGTAGTAGTCTGTTTAAGACCCTCGAGGAATCGAGGATCCACCAAAATCATTTTTTTGGCCATTGTTACGCACCTAGTACTCCACCGAGAATACTTAATATAGGACGGAGCAAAGCACCTATAAACCCACCGGTTTGTAGAATCTCTTTCCGCCGCTTAAGACTCGGTTTCTTTTTAGTGAGAAGTCTCAACTTGTTCTTGTGTCGACGTAGCTCGCACTTCTGTCGCTGAGTGAGTCTAACATTACCTTTTAATATGTTATGACAACACTCGCACAAAAAGTTAATGAGTTTGGGAGAGGCTGTTTTTAATATGGCTCTTAAACCGCTCGGCGAGGCGGCGCGCATACATTTCAACATTTCACCGTGCCGTCTAAGTGCTTCATCACACATGATTCTCTACTTTGGCACGTAGACGATTTGTCTCTCCCCCGGGAATATTTTTGTTCTCAACCTAAGATTATCAGGTGTGTCCTGACGAAGATCGACCAGCAAATAACCATGAGGACTCGCTGTCGCGTCCTTAAAACTATATTGGAGGTACCCCACCTGACCCGGGTACATTTGTTTACCCAGATTCATAATTTGACTCCCGTCTCTCGGGTTCTTGAAAAGGACTAAATAGTGCGTATTGAGACTTATGGTTCGATGTTCTTTATTTTTTCCGAAAAGATTTTGAACAATGTACATCACACTAATATCTCTGTGATGACTACCTTTGGTGAATAATTTTGTTACCCGCTCGTCCGTTTCAGACATCAAGCCCTCGATGACGATCAGTCTTCTCTTCTTACCACCTTCCAATTTATCGACGTCTGGTAGACCCTCGATAAATCTCACTGACCCCATAGTCTCGTATATCGGCTGCCATTCCCCATAACACCATATAACTTCCTCCGGTACGGGGACAGCTAGCTCGTGAAGGTTCTGTATAAACTTTTGCACAAATACCGTTTTCCCACACCCTGTAGGACCGGCTATCAGAGCTGTGAAGGGATGATTCCATCGGGGATCCATCCTCACAAGTGCTACTAACTTTAGTGATTACGCCCCCCGACGAAAATAACAACGAGTGATTTTAGGTCAGCGCGCGAGGTTTCCCCCTCTTCAACTAACACCTATTTTTAAAATCCACAACCTATATAAACACTACAGGGGGGAGGAGGAGTTTCCTAGTCTCAAGCCGCATTACCTGAGACCGAATTGTTACACGCATCATATTTCCCCACACATCACCCCCCTATTGGGTCAGTTCAAGAGGTCACTGAACATGTCGCAACACGACTGATTACCACGCCTGATAACGTATTGCGTTAGCTGCTATAAATAGACGGTCCTCGACCCGATAAACGGGTATAAAAACCCCCCAGTCGAGCAGTGTACACGCACACACATAACCAACGTCTGTTGCCAGGTGGTTTGTTTTTCTTTGAATATGGAGTCGTGTAGCTTGAATACGCCAATTTCGTTTGATCTCAGTGATCAGCGCATATTTATGTCACGTGGAAATGAGACTGTAGTTCCATTGTCTAAAGATGGCGTTAAGGCAGTCTCGGTTTGTGTTTTTCGTAACAGACCATTGATAAATATAAGGACATATAGCGGTGATAGTTTTTTGAAGTTTCCTACCAGAACTGGGATAACACTATCGAGAGAGGAATTTATCACGTTAGTCGAGATGCGAGAGGAAATTTTAACCGCTTATGCTAACCTCAACTACACACCGCCTGTTGTTAACCAGATCAGCTACACGCCACCTCTCGTTAACCAGATCAACTACACGCCACCTCTCGTTAATCAGATCAACTACACGCCGCCTGTCGTTAACCACCAAAACTACATACCATCTCTTGTTAACACGAATCTCATCGACTACACGCCCCCCTTTGTTAATCAAGGGAATCTCGCTCTTGTTAATCAGACGACAGATCCGGCACCCAATATGAATGCCGCGGGTGTTTCAGCAGAGTCACCAATTACCTATTCCAGCTTTGATCAAGGTTTTGTCAAAATGGAGGGCGGTTGTGTTTTGAAGGCTAATGAAACTTCCTATGCACCCGTGTTTGATAGACATTTATCAAACACTACCACTAAAACAGGAGGGAGGAAACCCAGACGCTTAAAATTATCAACAACCGGACAGTAATATATATGTGTCGTATATTTGTTGTATTAATAATAAAGCTGTGAGAAATATAGAACGAATTTTGTTTTGGTTTACCATGAATGTGTGAGAGAGAGAGAGAGATGGTTGATACTTTGTGTGGCTTGATGATAGAATATTAAGGGATGATGATGAGGCACATGATGATGATATGAAGGTTGATGATGAGGGTGGCACATGATGATAGTGTTGAGGGTGATGATGAGGGTGACACATGATGATGATGTTGAGGCACATGCTGATGATGATGATATGAAGGTTGATGATGAGGGTGGCACATGATGATAGTGTTGAGGGTGATGATGAGGGTGGCACATGATGATGATGTTGAGGCACATGATGATGATGATGTGTCACTTTGTGTGGCTTGGTGATGATTTTTATTTGACTTGAGTTAGCTTGGATATGTATTAGAGTGAGAGATAAGAGAGAAAAAAAATCGCTATATGAGGGTGCACATGATGATAGTGTTGAGGCACATGCTGATAGTGTTGAGGCACATGATGATAACCAATAAAGGCACCTTTCCCCACCCGCACGCAACGACCCGCCATCCGACCCGCGCGCCATCCCCCTTTTAGAACCGCTGTCGCCCGGAACCGCTGATACACAAGTTTTAGAACCCCCGAGATAACCGGCGAGCTAGCGACGCGCACACACCACGAGATAAGCCGCCACGCACACACCACGACGCGCCGTCACGCACCAACGCACACCACCGAGATAAGCCGATTACCGATCACGACCACCGAGATAATAAGCCGATTATCGGACTTTGGCACGGGTTTTGGTGCATGTTTCGTGCAAAGTCGGTGCCAAATCTATTGTCTTTCGGTGCATGTTATGCCACTTTTGGGGTGAGTTCACAGCCACCTATACTACTATGGTCACCATCTTAGTCTCAATTCGTCGATTCTCTAAAGGAACACGATCCCGTAGACACTGCCCTGCTCAACAGACGCGATACTAAGTGGATGGTGCAGAGCATTCCCGCCACTAGTTTTTATTTATTTCACCTACATGACTTCCCGATCAGTTGAGTAGACATCACGTTCCAGCTTGTGTGGTCAAAAACCACACGAACGTTCAGAAAATACTTCCATTAAGTCTGTGTGTAATGAAAGTCCATTAAACTTCTATTCGTATATTATTGATATGTATTAAAATTGTGTATTATGTACATTAGATAAAAAAGGATAATGTTGTCTACTATACTTGAATAAAAATATAAACTTGATACTGTTTTATTGTCTTGAATAAATATTTTGAGGAAAGAATGTCAACTCACAGCCGACAATATATTTACATAAAAATGAGCTCAGTGCAAGTACATAAAGAACGCCAAAGTCAGCATACACCTTACAACCTAAACAGGTCACTTCCGGGGTCACTGACGCGCGAGGTCAAAATCCCTTAGACGAGAGGTCACGTTCAACTCTGGGCGGTAGAGCGGCGGTAGCGAGCGGCAGATGGGGTATACTCTCATATAAGAAAAAACGACCCAGTGGCAGCAATTTTTCTGCCGCTGGCGGCGGTTTATGGGTCCTAAATGCCATCTATCACTACTAGTGAAGGCAGGATCTTTACATATGCAATGAATATCTATACTTCTGCAGTATCAATGCAGAAGTCAAAAATACGTAAGGTCTGCGTCCCAGGACATGCGGGAGTATGAAGAAATGAATGAGCGAACAGGTTGGCTAGCTACACTATTGTTGAGGACGGTCAACCAATGGATCTGTCGGACATCATCAGTGCCCTCCGGGAAGTGGGAAGGACACAGGACTTCGACAACCATGAGTTCACGTCACTCCTTCGGATGAAAGAGATGGGAGTTGAGACGGGCATAGCCAGAAACGAGAAACTTAGTGGGCATTGTAAGAAGACTAATCAACCAACACAGAACTGGAGTCGTCAGTCGCTGGACACTTTGAGACTTGCTGAAGGGGGAATCAAAGCACCTATGGACATGTTCGGAGCGCAGTGATGACCCGCTAATAACACAATAATAACATCGGAGACACTCTACAGCAGCATCAAGTGTCAATGACTGAGATTGCCAGAACTGCAGAAACCAAAACACCCGAATTAGTAAAAAAGGAAGAAAAGAAGTAGAAAAAAACATGTAAATAAAACAACACCATAACAATGTTTAACTGGTCTGAGAAGTTAACAAATGAGAAGTAAAGCTGTTTGATTTACTTATGTTTTGTGACGGTCATCACCAGGTATGTTATGCGGCACTGTGGGCTACTGGAGTTTTTCTGAAATTCGAGGATAAGGTGGCATTGGCTATTGTTTTCTTAAATTCATGTTGCCTGTTCAGTTCTTGGTTTACCTCATGATCAACACCATGTGCTATCTTCCAAGTGTAACAACTACTTAAGTTATTCATATATGGCTTTTCGTTTTTCTTTCTTTCTTTTTTTTACGTGCCTTCTCATTTCTTTATCCATAAATCTCTTTAGGAAGTTATAGTATAAAGAAGAAAATGAAAATTAGAGTGAATTACCATTAAATCAGTATATAGTGAGACAAACATATTTAATAATGCTAGGGACGAAATAATAGTAGTTTACTAGAGAGCACTGTTTCATAATAAAAGAAAAAATTGTATAACAAAGGAATACTAGTAATTTTATACTACTGAGATGTAAGATACTTATGATGATATGATTATTGAAATGTTTTATACTGTTATAACAGTGATAATTAAAATATATAGTGACTAACATAGAACTCTTAGTTGTCCAGAGGTGAATGTTGTTCCGTGGACATTAACTGCACGACACTGGTACATCCCTTGGTGCCTTTCAGGGTTGACTTTAAAGATAGTCAGTGTGTTGATGTGAATCTGGTGTTGAGAGACAAAGAACACAAACAATGCGATCAATCTTCAGGATGATGGATCATTAGAAAGATGAGAATGGCATATATATGAAGCTTTTCATATATAGCAACAGCTATTGCATCTAACTGGGAATGGAATATGTATAAAATCAGTTTAAAACAGGTTGATACACTGCTCCAAAAAAAAGTCTCATTCTTTAAACACTTGGTCCGTTCTAACGTCATAAATCAAAGTACGATTAAATGGGAGAGACCTAAAGCATGTCTGGGATCTTGGGCTCTATTCCAATCAGACTGGTTCTATCAGACTGATCTTGCCTTTGTTATTGTTCTATAAATAATAGGTCTGTGAGTGTTTTATATGAACCCATGAGTTTGATAAAAATGGTTGTCTTCTTTCGTTTTTAACCTTTTTTAAAAATTAAAAACAAACTGAAATTGACGAACATTTTGTTTCCTTCTTTATATGATAGTCTTCTTCGTCTTCCTCTACCTTTTTTTAGTTCCCAGTGGAGCATAGGTCTTCAACAAACACTTTCAAAGTCGTTCTGTTATTTGCCACTCTTTTATTTTAAGATCATTCCATGTCTTCCCCATCATCTTCATCTCTGCTTTTATCTGTCTTCTCCAAGAATTCCTTGGTCTTCCTCGTTGTCTTTTCCCCTGGGGATTCCAAAAATGGGCCTGTTGTATAATACGCTCAGTTGGCTTCCATAGTGTGTGCCCTATCCAGCGCCATCGTCTTCGCTGTATCTCTTTATCCACTGGTGTTTGACTGGTACATTTCCATAATTCTATGTTAGTGATTTTGTCCTGCCATTTCCATCCTTTTATTCTGCGCAAGCATCCATTAATGAAAGTCTGTATCTTCGTGATTGTCAATTTTGTTTTTCTCCATGTTTCACTGCCATATAATAGGACCGACTTAACATTTGAGTTGAACATTTTTATTTTTGTATTTAGCCTAATTTCTTTGGATTTCTATATCTTTCCCAGTACAATGAAAGCTGCTCTTGCATTTGATATCCTTATTTTGGTATCATTTTCTGTTCCTCCCTCTTTATCTATATTACTGCCCAGATATATGTAAGATTGTACATCTAATAGAGGTATTTCTCCTAATTTTATTTGGTTATTGCCAACTGTATTAATTCTCATAATGTTGGTCTTATCTCTATTAATCTTCAGTCCTAGTTGTTGTGATCTCTCATCAAGTATGCTCATTTTATCCTGCATCTGTTGATAGCTGTGTGATAGGTTAGCTATGTCATCAGCAAAGTCTAAATCATCAAGTTGTTTGGTCAGTGACCACTGGATTCTATTTCTGTTGTTTTGAGTTATTTTCATAATCCAATCTATGGCCAATAGAAAGAGAAATGGAGACAGAAGACGTCACTAACTTACTCCTGTTCTTATTGCAATTGTTTCTGTAAGCTGTCCTTCATGCACCACATTACATTTCGTTCCTTCATACATTGTTTTTATCAGGTTAATAAACTTTATGGGGATTCCGTAATGACTAAGCAACTTCCAAAGCATTCTTCTGTCTAAACTATCAAATGCCTATTCGTAATCTATGAATCCAATATAAAGTGGGGATTTTAGTTCTAAACGTTGTTCAACTATTATACGTAGAGTAGTTATTTGGTCAGCACATGATCTGTTTTTCCTAAACCCTGCTTGTTCGTCTCTCAAATGTTTCTCTATGGCCTCCTTTAGTCTCTCCAGAATGATTCTGCTTAATATTTTTCATGGCACTGATAGTAGCATAATTCATATATAAGTTGTGCACTCCTGTAAACTTCCTTTGTAAGTGAATTGCTTCAATCGTTTTCATCTTTGAAGATGAAGTTTCGGATATTCGATAATAAAATGGAAGTCACTGGAAAAAACATTGTTTAAAACCTCTTAGTTCTAAATAGTAATTGTTTGATTTATGGAGCATGTAATTGCAGTTCTTTAATTTCATGTGGAACAAAGAAGATAAACTGTAGTATCAATTTGTATACTTGCCTCGGTATGTATGTATGTATGTATGTGTGTTTATATATATATATATTTTTAAAAATTATATTTGTATATATATTTTTTATTGTATATTATATTTATATTGAGTTATTAGCGGGTCATCATAATTGCACGCCGAACATGTCTTCTTACAAGCCCACTAAATTTCTCGTTTTCGGCTGTGCCCATCTTAACTCTCATCTCTTTCATCCGAAAGGTGGCTACGCCCATTAAACTGTTAAAGATAGTAAATTTAACCTCTAGGATTACTCCAAACTTTATTTTAGACATTCCCATAGCAAAAAAAATAACTTAAAAACCACTTGTAGGTTTCTTACCCCCAACCAATTTTTGATGGCTACGCCCATGAAATAATACAACTCGTAAATTTACACTCTAGGCATGCTCGAAACTTTATATTAGACATCCCCATAGCAAAAATTTACTTAAAAATCACTTTTATGATGGTTACCCCCTGACAATTTTTAGTGGCTACGCCCATGAAACTGTTAAAGATAGTAAATTTAACCTCTAGGCTTACTCCAAACTTTACATTAAAAATCCCCATAGTATAAATGTACATAAAAATTCGCTTTATGATTTTTAACCCCTTGTCCATTTTTGAGGGATACGCGCATGAAACTGGTAAAAATAGAAAATTTACACGCTAGGTTTACTTTCAACTTTATTTTAGACATCCCCATAACAAAATGTTACCTTAAAATCACTTTTATGATTGTTACACCCCCCCTTGTCTATTTTTTGGCGGTTACGCCCATGAAATCGATAAAAATTGAAATTTAACTTATTGGCATACCCCAAACTTTACATTAAACATGCCCGTATCAAGAATTTACATAAAAAACAACTTTTATGATTTTACCCCTTACCCATTTTTTAGGGCTACGCCCATGAAATTGATAAAAAATTGAAATTTAACCGCTAGGATTACTCTAACATTTATATTAAGCATCCCCGTATCAAGAATTTACATAAAAACAACTTTTGAAATTACTACCCCCTTGCCTTTTTTTAGCGGTTGCGCCCATGAAATCGAGAAAAAATTGAAATTCAACATATTGGCATAACCAGATGTTATATTAGGCATTCCCGTATCAAGAATTTACATAAAAAACAACTTTTATGGTTTTACCCACTTACCCATTTTTGAGGGCTACGCCCATGAAATCCATAAAAAATTTAAATTTAACCTATTGGCATACCTCAGACATAATATTTGACACGCCCATGTATCAAATTTGCCTGAAAAATCAACCAAAAATTAGTAGTGTATATTCAGTGATTGGACGGGTAGACTCTCATAAAAGAAAAAAACGGCACCAAAAATGTGTCTCGATGTACTGGTAGACTATTTATATATATATATGGAATTATGTGCCTCCTAAGATACATTTCATGGTCCTATTACTGGATATACACTACTAATTTTTGGTTGATTTTTCAGGCAAATTTGATACATGGGCGTGTCAAATATTATGTCTGAGGTATGCCAATAGGTTAAATTTCAATTTTTTATCGATTTCATGGCCGTAGCCCTCAAAAATGGGTAAGTGAGTAAAATCATAAAAAGTTGTTTTTTATGTAAATTCTTGATACGGGGATGCCTAATATAACATCTGGGGTATGCCAATAGGTTAAATTTCAATTTTTTATCGATTTCATGGGCGTAGCCCTCAAAAATGGGTAAGTGAGTAAAATCATAAAAGTTGTTTTTTATGTAAATTCTTGATACGGGGATGCCTAATATAACATCTGGGGTATGCCAATATGTTAAATTTCAATTTTTTCTCGATTTCATGAGCGTAACCGCCAAAAAAAGGCAAGGGGGTAGTAATTTCAAAAGTTGTTTTTATGTAAATTCTTGATACGGGGATGCTTAATATAAAGGTTAGAGTAATCCTAGCGGTTAAATTTCAGTTTTTTTTTATCGATTTCATGGGTGTAGCCCTCAAAAATGGGTAAGGGGTAAAATCATAAAAGTAGTTTTTTATATAAATTCTTGATACGGGCATGTTTAATGTAAAGTTTGGGTATGCCAAAAAGTTAAATTTCAATTTTTATCGATTTCATAGGCGTAACCGCCAAAAAATAGACAAGGGGGGGGTGTAACAATCATAAAAGTGATTTTAAAGTAAATTTTTGTAATGGGGATGTCTAAAATAAAGTTTAGAGTAAACCTGGCGTTTAAATTTACTATTTTTAACAGTTTCATGGGCGTATCCCTCAAAAATGGACAAGGGGGTTAAATCATAAAGTGAATTTTAATGTAAATTTATGCTATGGGGATGTTAATGTAAAGTTTGGAGTAAGCCTAGAGGTTAAATTTACTATCTTTAACAGTTTCATGGGCGTAGCCACCAAAAATTGTCAGAGGGTAACCATCATAAAAGAGATTTTAAAGTAAATTTTTGCTATGGGGATGTCTAATATAAAGTTCGAGCATGCCTAGAGTGTAAATTTATGAGTTTTATCTATTTCATGGGCGTAGCCATCAAAAATTGGTTGGGGGTAAGAAACCTACAAGTGGTTTTTAAGTTATTTTTTTTTTGCTATGGGAATGTCTAAAATAAGTTTGGAGTAATCCTAGAGGTTACATTTACTATCTTTAACAGTTTCATGGACGTAGCCACCAAAAATGGCCAGGGGGTAACAATCATAAAAGTGGTATTTTAAGCAAAATCTTGTCTTTTAGTGGGGTTATGGCAGAGGTGTAACCTACGTGTTTGGTAATACTTGTGTTTAGTAGAGTTAAAGCAGGGGACGTACCTTTCATGCTTTGTCGTACTTTTTTTTATTAGAGTTGTGACAGGGGCGTGAACTTTAAGTTTAATCTTTCAATGTATTGTTTTTTTTACTTTTACTGTGTATGGGGTTTTCTAGTGTTATAGCACTATTTTCATTAATCATTTAGATACAGTCCCAACTACCATCATGTGCAAAACTTTTAGTAGATTCGAATTAATTATTAGGGTTTCCTCAACTGTATTAAAGTCTTTGGTTGATAAGTGGCCACGTTGGTATTGTCTCATAGGTCAAAATCTATTTTTAGAAATTTATCAGGTCAAAATCAATACATACTAGACAGCCTGCATTTTCAACTTTTTGCTTATGAGATGAGATTTTTGTGTTTTGGGGTTAAATTATTTTGTCTTTTGGACTTTGGGTCTAGAATTTGTAGGGTTTTGTGTCCAAATTTGTGAGTATAAGTCGAAATTTTAGAGCTTGGTGTTACATTAGTTGTCTTTTGGCGTAACTTTTTGGACTTTGCATATATATTTTTGAGCTTTGTGTCTAACTATTTTGAGTTTGGGTTGTCTTTTTAACAAACTTTTGGATTTGAATATAACATTTACGCCTTTTGTGTCGAACTAGTATCACTTTGGACCTAGATTTTTAGTGTTTTGAGTTCAACTTTTTGGTTATGAGCCAAAATTTTGGGCGTTGGAACTAAGTTTTCGTACCTTTAAGGTTCACCATTACTGTTGTCTGTCATTCGTTGAAGTGCTAAAGATATAGAACTCCAAAGTCTAAGCTTTCGTGGGTTTAAGAGTAACGTCTTTGATACTTAGTGTTCTGAACTGTTGTAATCACCAATAATGATGTCTGTCATTCGATCAAGTGATAAATATATGGAAATTAAAATAAATTAGGTTAAATACAAGACTAAAATTTCCCAACTTGCTTGTTGAGTCAGTCGAATAAAAGTCGTCGTCTGTTAATTTGAACGTCGTCCACTGCTCTAATACAACTTTCACTACTACAACTTCTACAACCAACTACGTCTACAACTATAACTTCCACAACTTTCACTACTACAACTTCTCCAACCAACTACCTCCACAACAAACTACCTCTACAACTACAACTTCCACAACCAACTACCTCTAAAACTACAACTTCCACAACCAACTACCTCTACAACTACAACTTCCACAACCAACTACCTCTACAACTACAAATTCCACAACCAACTACCTCTACAACCACAACTTCCACAACCAACTACCTCTACAACTACAACTTCCACAACCAACTACCTCTACAACTACAATTTCCACAACCAACTACCTCTACAACTACAACTTCCACAACCAACTACCTATACAACTACAACTTCCAGAACCAACTACCTCTACAACTACAACTTCCACAACCAACTACCTCTACAACTACAACGTCCACAACCAACTACCTCTACAACTACAACTTCCACAACCAACTACCTCTACAACTACAACTTCCACAACCAACTACCTATAAAACTACAACTTCCACAACCAACTACCTCTACAACTACAATTTCCACAACCAACTACCTCTACAACTACAACTTCCACAACCAACTAACTCTACAACTACAATTTCCACAACCAACTACCTCTACAACTACAACTTCCACAACCAACTACCTCTACAACTACAACTTCCACAACCAACTACCTCTACAACTACCTCTACAACTACAACTTCCACAACCAACTACCTCTACAACTACAACTTCCACAACCAACTACCTCTACAACTACAACTTCCACAACAAACTACCTCTACAACTACAACTTCCACAGCCAACTACCTCTACAACTACAACTTCCACAACCAACTACCTCTACAACTACAACTTCCACAACCAACTACCTCTACAACTACAACGTCCACAACCAACTACCTCTACAACTACAACTTCCACAACCAACTACCTATACAACTACAACTTCCACAACCAACTACCTCTACAACTACAACTTCCACAACCAACTACCTATACAACTACAACTTCCAGAACCAACTACCTCTACAACTACAACTTCCACAACCAACTACCTCTACAACTACAACTTCCACAACCAACTAACTCTACAACTACAATTTCCACAACCAACTACCTCTACAACTACAACTTCCACAACCAACTACCTCTACAACTACAACTTCCACAACCAACTACCTCTACAACTACAGCTTCCACAACCAACTACCTCTACAACTTCTACAACAACTACAACTACAACGTCTACTACTACAAAAAGCGTACACTAAACGAACGCCCGGGCTTTTAAAACTAGAATACGAAGGGGCAGCTCTTGTTAGCTTGTGTAGTAAGACGTACCATTGTAGTGGGTATTACGATAAAATCAGTTGTAAGGGGTTAAGCAAGCAACACAACAAATTAGATAAAGATATGTTTTTAGATGTTCTCGCTACGCAAAAGGCTAAGGGTGGGAAAAATTTAGGTTTCAAAGTCTTAAATAATACTATATTTTCCTACAGTCAAACAAGAAATGCCCTTTCCTATTTCTATATAAAAGAAACGTAGCTGATGATAACGTCTCGACTACGCCTTTAGATGTTTAACTCTTTACACTACCAGCTTAGACTAACCCGTAATCTCTAACAGTTTCACCCCTTATGCTTCATTTATGATATAGAGCTAAGCAGACACCCAACTACATAGCTATAAATAAACGTTATCCTTTTACTATATATTGACTTCGTGTACTGAATATTTGTGTAATGGTATTATAATATCAATGTATGTTATACACCTATTGAGATAATAAAAGAATAACAAATATCTTTGTCTTCTGTTTTATATTGATCGTTTTTCATTGATGTTGTATAAACCTATCACTATCGCTCAAGTACATCAAGAACTCCAAAGTCAGCATACACCAGACATAAACAGGGCACTTCCCGGGTCACCGGGACTAGAGGTCAACATCCCGACACGAAATGTCATGGTTAACTCCCCCTGTCTCTCCAGTACATTAGGTGCGCTGCGCACCTACTATATATATTTGTTAATTTACGGACCAAATGCGATACAGATTCTTCCTGCTATACTACTCACCAGTGCCAGGTATCTGACACTATCAGAGTCCCCTATTCGAGTGACCATTCTGGTTGCCCTTCTATCATTCAAGTATACTAAATAGACCGACACCAGTGCGTTCTCAATGTCTTGCCCCTGCTTGTTGATTATGACGTTACCCCACTGGTTTCCTCTAACATTAAAGTCTCCACAGAAAATGACATTGTCCTCCTCGAATGCGAAGAGATTCTGCCATTGTTGTGTGTCCGCCTTCCCATTACAGCCACGAAAGGAACTGGGGTCTGCACCCGAATTGCATGTACCTGCAATTCTGCATTGTCCTACGCAGACATATCAACCTCAGCTGTACCATTTTGTTTCGCACAAGGATGGCTTGTACAAATTGTCTTCTATTGTAGAAACAATTAAATCCAGGTGCACTAATTATCCTATTACCAAGAAGTGTTTTTTGCATTATAATTATATCGGCGTCGCACAGAAGCTTATCAAGAATGGGACGTCGTTGATTTATAGATGCATAATTCCAATATGTAGCGCACACATACTTTAGGGCAAGCCTCTCACACTTCGACAATTTCATACCACATCTTTTACCTTTTCTAATTTTCCTCCTTCGTTGTAGTCTTTTGGGTTTCATCTGAATATTTACTGTCGGCATGATTGATATGGCCGCTGAACGTCGATGCTGTGGATGGTCTAGACTCACGGGCACTCACTCAGTCGCACGGTCCTGAACCCGTTTCCACGTTATAGACTGGCCAACTCCAGTCAATTCGCTCTACAGCATGTGGAGGCACCGTGGGCGATTGATTTCCATCCTTTAAAAGCTCACAGAAATAAAACTACGCATCGATGGCAATGGTCTAGTTAAAATACACCGTCATCTTTGACGCACCAAATTGTGCACCTCATATATATATATATATATATATATATATATATATATATATATATATAATGTGTGAAGTTCTTCGTCGTCACACTGATTCTAACAAAGTATGTAAGTCTCATCAATTTCATACTGCTCCAGGAAATTGTAAATTATTTTTTTAGACACTGATCAGCATCAATAGAACAAGTAACTTATTTCTGTAGTTTTCTTCTGTATACTGATTTCTTCCGTTTTTTTCTCCCTATTTGCAACATTCTTTAACACATTGATTTCATTCTAGCAGGACCTACAATATGCTCTTCTTTTTTATTGCTTCCATAAATTGGCAAATTTACGCTTTTTACTATTGCGACAAATAATTAGGTAGATCTCTTTCCCAAGTGAAGAAACATCAAATTGGCATTTTCATTAACACACAAATAGACAAGGCAAAGCTCACAAAAATCTGCATGAAATCTCACAACACACACCTTTAACAAAGCTCAAAACATATACCTTTATCACAGCTCATAAAATACAAGTTTACCAAAGCTTATAAAATACACCTTAATCAAAGCTATCAACCATCGACTGGCCAAAGCTTTTAGCTGAACGCTCACAACAAACTACTTATGTGATAAAAGCTCACAACATGCACCTGGTTAAAGCTCACAATAAATACATAGGTAAAAGCTCACAAAACGTATCTCAACATTGACAACAAACACTTGCATCAAAGCTCACTATATAATTTATTTCTTCTTCTTCTTATCCTCATAACTCTTAGGGCCGGTGGAGTATCTACTGACAGACTTTGTCAACCTTCTCCATGTAGCCTTACGTTTCATTCATTTTATGGACTCTGAGAAGTCGATACCTGTCCACTCTTTGATGTTATCCTCCCATTTCCTTCTCTGTTTACCTCTCCTTCTCTTTAGTTCCCTAGTTCCTTACACAATGATCTTTGCCAGACCAGATGATAGAGATATGTATTTATAGTTTATAATACCAGTTTATCTGCCATTATTAAAAAAAAATGATCTAATTTACTTTCATAGAATAAAATATTAATTCTTTCATTCTCTAATAGGTTCACTGAGCATCATTAGTTACAGACATTACGACGGTTTCAAGATCTTAATCCCATATAGACAGTCAGTGAACATAGATCGATGACATATAAAAAACAGCAGAACATGCTGTATGAAAACTGATTTATAAGCATGAATATATTTATGGCTGCAAGTATGTAGAAGGGATGTTCACCTCAATATCCTCAGGAATGGTGCGCAGCTCCTTGCCATCCTTGAACCACGTGTAGATCGGTTTGGGAAGTCCCATTGCTTCACACCTCCATGTCAATTGTCGGCCAATATCCAAGTGTTGATCGGACAATGGAAAGATGAAGAAAGGTCGCGCTGGGGATAGAGACAAATTAATAAAACCTCATATCCTAAACTTTGAAGTTTACATTATAAACCAAATATCCAGCTTCAATAAGCGCACCTCTTTTAAACTTTTTGAGTTGCTGGGATGTTGCCTCCAATTTGTTGATCAATTTATATCATTTACCAAAATATATGTAATATGTTCAATAATATATTATCCAAACATCCTTCCATAATGTTTATATTTTTATACGCATATTTCTTCTAATATCTTTATATTTATATGCATCAATTGGATCAGTTTAAATATTTCTTCAATGATAGATAGGTCTTCAATTATAACAATCGCTTTCCTCATGTTGAAAGCGACATTGAGTTTAGTCAACGATTTTCACTGCTGAGAAGTTACATACTATTTTCAGCCATGTCACACAGTGTATGGCCAGCACATACACCCACTAAAATATCAGCCAAAGCTATCGCAGACACCCACTAAGATATGAGCTACGACTAGCACGGATATACACTGAGAATTGAGCCATGGCTTAATTCAAGAGAAGCAGAAGAGGAGGTAGAAGAGCAGCGATCGCGAAAGGTATCCATATGCTTGGGTTTGTTGTAGTCGGCAGACTCTTCTTAAAGTGGGAATCATCGACATACGAGACGCAAGCCCCGGTTAACTGTTCACATTTTCCGTTCAAACAGTTGCCCGGAGATTTGAGAGTGCAGTTTGACCCGTAGTACGTTTCCTTGCACGTACAGTCTGCACTTTCCGGGTCACATATGATGTCACAACCATCAGAACACGTCTGTTCGCACTGCAGCTCAAAATTACCATCGGGACAAGTGGCATTACAGGTATAGCCAGAATGTCTACATTACAAGACCTGGAGCAGTCATGTCCATAGATACCATGTGAACAGTTGCCGTGACACGTACCGATGATGACGTTGCAGCCTTTGCTATACCCACTTCACAAAACGACCAAGAATGCCCGTCCAGACAATAGGTGTCTGTAAATGTTTGCACCTCACACACCGTCAGTGCACTGTCGGCCTGCGAAATGGTCGGTGAGAACTCAATCTTAATGTGTGCCATTGGCGTTGGTGTGGTGACTACAATAGTGTTCACAGAAACATTAGAGTATGATATATCATTATACTGGAACACTACGCCGTCACTGTCAGAGAAAGCCTTTAGAGTGGCATTCTTTACCCCGAATCATAGTGCTAGCTCGATGATAGATTCGAATGGTGTGAATCTTCTGGGGCGAGGCAAAGTTCAGATACCAGTAAACAGGATTGATTCCACTTCTCAATTTTGTGTTGTGCAGTCATTTTCATAGAGATTGGTCTTTGTTTTGCCATTAACTGCGGCCTCTGGTCCACATCCGTCTCCTGTATAACAAGCATTGCATGTGTCGGTCTGGTTTGTGTTCTGTTTGAGAGCCACATTCCAACCCCCGCCAATGTAGATGGAGCAGATATTTGCAACTATCGCCCCTTCAATTCATAACTTGTTGATCAGACCAGCCCCAGAGCAAAAGACATCAATCTCGTGCTGACTAACTACAAACCTTGATTCATTGTTACATGATGAAGAACCATTTAGTTTTACCGTCAAACTGTCCGGATATGGTTAAGTCATTCACATCAATCATAAACCAGGAGAACGGCAAAGATTGATCTAGAGTTGCCGCAACTGATGTAGAATTTGTGTCCGGATTACATGTGGTGTCGTTGTTATCAAACAGGAAAGTAGGTTCAGATTTTTGGGCGTATTTGTACACGAGATCCAAGTACTGACACTGGTGTCCGAAATATTCGTGCTGACAACTGTCATTGTTTGGGCAGGTCCCTGTAGTTTTGTCACAAACTGAGTCATTATAGCAGTGACATTGTAATGCACATTTTGCCCCAAACCAACCGTCTGCGCAAGTTAGGTCATTAACTTCCAAGGCCGCGAACGAAGCCATCAAAATAAAGACTTGATCTACAGCGATGGTTAACGAACTGTGTACAAACATTTATTATCAAACCCGTGATTAAGTTTCTAAAAATCCGCCAACTCGCTGTGAAAACAGATAGCGTGATGTACTCTAATAGAATGAGACAAACCGTTGGAGACAAGCAAAGTCAACATTGTTTATATCATGGCTCGAACGCAAACAAGCGATCATCTTGGTGCCAGACCTACCTATTAAGATATCAACAGCGTAAATTATCACATTTATGGTGCTGTTATTATTCTGCGCTTATACATATGCTCATCACAAACATTGCACTCAGACACTGCTTTTAACACCTACCGTTTCCTGCATGGAAATATTCTAACCTTCAATAACCAATCGCAATGTCTTTTCCTGGATAGCACTGCTACCGCGGTCAACCTGGCAGGTGTAGTTGCCTCCATCTTCTATCTGAGCGTCCGGAAGTACCAGCACGCGGTCATGTTCCATAAATTTGGACTTGCCGGGTACAGGGCCATTGTTCCAACGCCAAGTGTAGGTCAATGGAGTTCTGAGAATACAGTTATACCATTGGTCTTATTTGCACAGCGAGCACAAGTATCGTCATGGCAATCAGTGTTTTAGTTGTTGAAATTACCCATTTATATAAAAAAAAATTATACTGCTGAATTCACATCACGTGAGCCTTCTAAATGAACTAGTTCTCAAATTAACAAGAACTTCTCTAGAGATGAATACAGTGAGTACACTGATGTTCATCAAGACAATTAGTTCTCCCCTATGCTTTTTCAACACTTAACATATATAAGTTCCACGTACCTGAAAATCAGATATCTAGCAACTTACTCGAAAAATAAGAATCAAAACTTCCACAGATGGTGTAGACCATTAAGGTGAGCCCATATGGAGGCTCATTTCTATGGTCTGTCTGCTCAATGTAGCGGGCAAGCAGGGCCTTCCATTTGGTCTTATCAGATGTGTGCCATATCCGGCCTGTGCTCTGAAAGTCTGGTATGCCTCTGTGTCGTGTTGTGCCATTCATGCTCTGATGAAGGCGCCAGAATGTGACTAGCGTTTTTTCTGAGCACACTTTTTTACATAAGTCATCCCACTTGACATCCTTAGCCTGCTTAGCACATAGTTTAAAGTGCATCATTTTTTGGTCGACCTCTTTTTTCAGACGCTTCAAGAGATCAGGTTGTGTTCTTCCTTTCTTTCTGGCTTTCTGCCATGTCTTGGTCGTTTGTCTCTTGTTTCGCCAAGCTTCCTCGACTTCTACGTTCCACCAGGGTGGCTGCGTCATCTCTCCTCCTCTACAAGGGGCGCTCTGTTTCCTATATCTGATTTTGCTAATGACGTCCTGGTCTGTTTTCTCGTAGTGGAATGTGTGGTGATTTCTTTTCTGGCTTCTATTTCTGCTTTTCTCAATTAGGAGGACACATGGATAGTGATCACGTCCGTGGAATCCCAGTGCTCTCCACTTGCAAACCGGTGCTAAGGTGGAAGACACCAGTGCCAGGTCTATAACGCTATCAGAGTCCCCTGTTCGAGTGGCCATTCTTGTTGCCCTTCCATCGTTCAAGCACACTAAAGCGACTGACACTAGTGCGTTCTCTAGGTCTTCTTCCTGCTTTTTGGTTATGACGTTATCCCACTGGTTGTCTCTAGCATTAAAGTCTCCGCAGAAATTAACGTTCCCTTCATTGAACTCGAAGACATTCTGCCATTGTTGTGTGTCCACCTTCCCATTACAGGCATACACATTTGCAATTACGAAATGAACTGGGGCCTGCACCCTAACTGCATTGTCCTACGCAGACATATCAACCTCAGTTGCTACCATATTGTTGCGCACAAGGATGACCTGCACAAGGTGTCGTCTATTATAGTAACAATGAAAGCCAGCGGCACTAACTGTTCTGTCACCAAGAAGAGTTTCTTGCAAAATCATTATATCGGCGCTGCATAGTAACTTATCAAGAAGGCCATCGTTGATTTATGGACCCACAATTCCAATATGTAATGAGCACATACTTTTGGCCTAGCATCTCACACTTCGATAGTTTAACGCCACCACGCTTACCTTGTCGTGTTTTCCTTCTTCGATGTCGTTTGGGCTGCATCTGAATACTTACCGTCGTCATTGTATCATAGATGATTTTGTCTCTGAACGTCGATGCTGTGGATGGTCTAGACTCACGTGCATTCACTCCATCGCACGGTCCAGTACCCATTTCCACGTTATAGACTGGCCAACTATTGTAAATCGCTCTACAGCACGCGGATACACTGTGAGCCTTTTATAAATTAAATTAATTAAGCGTCCTTGACGACAGCCCGGCAAAAACAAACCGCCATTTTTTCACGCGTTATTGGTTATTGGTTATGGAAGGCCTCGGTATCACTGCAAACGAATTAAAATCCACAATTGCTCAACCGCCCGTGCCAGTGGAATCATCCGAATTACTAACACATCTCCCAAACAAAGAAAGGTAACTTTAGTCGCCATCGTAGCAGTCTCAGCACACGCCAAAAAACATAAGGCGAAACCTCGCAGAAAGTGAACACAGCCAACTGTTCCCTGTCATACGATATCATCATTCATCTTAAACAAGCGGGATATCGAAACAGGATCAAAACGGATGAAACACACAGCTCACGGTGTGCACAGAGCACTTTACTCAGTAGCTCCTGCAACAAGCCGGACTTGGAATATGAGGAAACTGCAAGAAGGAACACTTTTCAGACATAGCCTTCAATGGTTCCTGCCGCCTATCCACCATATACCATGGAAGTTCGCGTCCTCCCGAAAATGATAATCGTCGTAGCACTTGATGATGTTAGGCCATCGTTGATGACTCCAATTCCAAACATATAGACACACAGTGGTGGTAAGTTATCATTTCCAATCCAACAGAAGCCACCTGACCTGTAGTTAGTAAAACAACAGAGAGAATGTGATTTTGTGACCTTCACTGATTCACTCTTGATGTGAATGTGTAGTTTACACAAGAGGAGAAGTTTTCAACTACAGTGATCCCATTTTATGAAAGACCATAATCGCCAATCAACCACTATCAACCACGCGTTCAATCGTCCAATAAATATTGGGCTCTTCTACCTTTTAGCTCCCAGTGGAGCATAGGTCTTCAACAAACACTTTCCAAGTCGTTCTGTTTTTTGCAATTCTTTTAAGATCATTCCATGTCTTCCCCATCATCTTCATCTCTGCTTCAATCTGTCTTCTCCAAGAATTCCTTGGTCTTCCTCTTTGTCTTTTCCCCTGGGGATTCCAAAAAAGGGCCTGTTGTGTAATACTCTCAGTTGGTTTCCGTAGTGTGTGTCCTATCCATCGCCATCGTCTTCGCTGTATTTCTTTATCCACTGGTATTTGACCGGTACATTTCCATAATTCCACGTTTGTGACTTTGTCCTGCCATTTCCATCCCTTTATTCTGCGCAAGCATCCATTAATGAAAGTCTGTACCTTCGTGATTGTCAATTTTGTTATTCTCCATGTTTCACAGCCATATAATAGAACCGACTTAACATTGGAGTTGAAAATTTGTACTTTTGTATTTAGCCTAATTTCTTTGGATTTCCATATGTTTCCCAGTGCAATGAAAGCTCCTCTTGCTTTTGATATCCTTATTTTGGTATCGTTTTCTGTTCCTCCCTCTTTATCTATATTACTGCCCAGATATATATAAGATTGTACGTCTAGTAGAGGTATTTCTCCTAGTTTTATTTGGTTATTGCCAACTGCATTAATTCTCATAATGTTGCCAGATGGATGCAAATATTGGGCTATTGAACAATAAATATTTTTGTTGTAAAGTGAAAACAAATCCGGCGACAGAACACAGCCTTGTCTAACTGCTTGTTTTATATATTGAAGCTGTCCCATTTGGTTTCTAATTCTTATGGCTGCTGTTTGTTGTCAATATATGTTTTTTTTATTATTCGCATATCCGTGCCATCAATGTTTAATTTCTCCAGCATATTGATTATTTCCATATGCTTTACTTTCTCAAATGCGTTTATTGTAGTCTATAAAGCACATATATAGAATATTCTTTCTATCAATGTTCTCTGGATGTATATTGAATTATTGTTCCCCTTTCCTTCCACAAATCCACATTGCTCCTCACATATTTCTGGTTTTATTTTGTTTATTACACCGCTCTTGATGATTCTTATTAATATTCATTATATGACTCATGAGACCAACAGTGCAATGGTCTTCACAATCAGTGGCGTTTGACTTCTTCAGTATGGCTACACAGATAGATTTTAGTAGATCTTCGGGTATGTGTCCAGTGTTATATATTTCATTGTGTAGTTTTGTTTGGACTTGTACTCCCAGTTCTCCTAATGCGTTTATCTTTTAATTATTATATTTCAGGGCCTGGAGCTTTACCTCTTTTCATGTGTTGAATTGTCTCCTCCGCTTTACTCTGCATTATTGGTGGTCCTGTGTCCTTGTTTGAATTGCTTAGCTCTGGTCTTTCATCATCATAGAGTTGAATGATATATTCTGTCCATCTTTCCATTATCTTCCCTTGTCCCATTATTATATTTCATTCCTTTTATTTCGCACATCCTGAACCAATGCAAAAAAATAGTAAAGAGCCCCGTCACGCCAAGTGGCGTATAGGGAATATGGTGTTAGTGACCGTAAATGTTACAGACCTTCAGCACATGATTTTCGGGGTAATGTGGCCGGAATTACGCCCTCGCGTAATTATTTTCCCAGAAAAAATTCGGTACCCATTTAAGGCTGGGTGAAGCCGGAAGCCGTTGGTTGGTATCGAACCCTACGCCTTGACCTTTTCCTGAACCAATGACTTCTGTTTTATTCTGTTAATTCATTTAATTTGATTGTGCATACATTTTTATTCTTTTTTTTTTTTTGTCGTTTTTTCCATTTCTTCACATTTATACTTTAATCATCCTTCCTTTTCTTCTCTGCATTTATTTTGGATATCTTTGTGCAATATTTTGTATGTCCGTTTTTCTATCTTATGTTTTCGTCTTTCATCCATTGGTTCTAGTATTTCTTCTATCATCCATTTATTTTTGTTGATTCTTTTAGTCACTGGTATTACTTCTTTTGATGTTTGTTGAATCGATTGATTGGACATTTCCCACTGCTCTTTGATGTTCTATATTTTCTCAATAGCATTATATCCAATTTGTACTATCGTACTGTAGTTATCACTTATCTGACTATCTACTCTAGGCATGTCTAGTTCTAGGGGATTTATGTGTCTTCCACAGTTTTATTCTCATCTTTCCAACTGCTAGTACATGGTCACTATTGCAATCTGCTCCTGGCCTTCAGTCATATTTTGCACTTTAACTGTTCCCACCTTTGCATTGCAATTAACTAATATAATAGTTATTTTTTGGGATTTACAGTGTTCCGTGGTCATCTCTGGACTACAAAGGACATGACGAAAGTTAAGATTAGTTCTGGGAAAGTAAAGCGGTACGGGGGTAATACCGACCACATTACCCCAAAAATCATGTGCTGGAGGTCTGTAAAAATTATAGTCACTAACTCTATATACTCCCAATACACTACTTGGGGTGACAGGGCTCTTTATTTACTTTACAAAGGTCATCTCTAGCTCATTGTGAAAGGTGTCAATGTCTTTCTTCTTATTCGCTATTACCTGTTGGTGCATAAACTTGAATTATGTTGATATTCATTGGTCTACATCTAGACTTCCGTTTCCATGATGGTGGAACAACGTTCATCTCAATCGTTGATATGCATTTGGGGACTGATTAATTTTTGGCTCTCCAATGCAATTTTCTGCGTTAATGGTAAAATGATGTGTTCTATTAACAAATCTAAGCCGATGAACGCAAGTTATTTACATGTTACAACCCAGTTTACACAGGGGCTGTAAAGTCATGAACAAAACTCCGTCATTTCGCCCCTCATTATAAGCGTACGGCCGGTTTAGGGATATACGATCAGCCATCATGATGACGGACTACACAGAACAATTGATTCGACCACAAACGACCGATTAATTAGTGAATGCAGCCAACAACGCATTAAACACTGAACGATGGTGCTAAATCCCTAAAGTGAAACCTTCGGGTGACTTGGCAGAGCAGTCCATATTAATGAGTTGTAACTTGTAAGTAATTGACGTCAAACAATTCCAGCGATGGCCATTTAACAGCACTCAATGTATTGACGTAAACCGCATATCAACTCCAAGACGGGGGAAGGCTGCATTCACAACACTCGACCTGCCAAAGAGTAATATTGCCATGTGCAAGATCGGCAGCACCGGCGAAATTCCGTTAAGTGGAACATCAGATTGACTTTAACGCAGAAATCTGCATTGGATAGCTGAAATTAATAATTCCCCAAATGCAAATCTTACAGCAATCGAGAGAACATGAACTCCATACCACCATCTTGGAACCGGAAGTCATGAATCTCTTTTTCTTATAAATGTATTTTTATTGATATTATTCCCACTATTATTTTCCTCCTATATTTACTGCTATTTCATCATCATCATCATCTTTATCATCCTTCCAATATCATCAAATGCCACAGATGGCTTTCAATGTACTTCGACATAAGTTTCTTTTCTGGGCGAACTTTTCTATCTCAATTTTCTTATTTTAATTTAAAAATCTTCCTGCCGCGCCAAATTTTGTAAATATGAAAAATAAGAACTTGTTTGATCTACGATCAGTTGAGATTTTGTTACACGTACTTCAGTCAGCGGGGCAAACTTGGAATTAAATAGAAAATGTATGTCCTGTGTACAACAATGTCAGTTCAAGTAACACTTAATCAATGGACACAACCAAACACTTTGGCTTATTTTTAATATACCTTATATTTAATAAAGAGATATTAAATGACAACTACCAGTGATTGTGTTTACGCGTGTGTAATCATGTTATACATGTGTGTGATAGAATTTAAGCGTGTGTATTTATTTGTGTTTACGTGACGTGCATGTGTGTTTTTGTTTATACATGTGCAATGGTGTTTATGAAATCTGCGCATATTTCATTATTTGGCCACTCACATGGAGACTTACTTGCCATAAGCAAAGCATTCGATAGTTAGAGATTCTCCCCTTAGACTAGGGTTAGGGAAGGCAGCGGGGAAGTCGTTATGCATTTCTGGTCCGTAATCGTTGGCCACTGAAATAAGAAGTTTAAGTTGGGGTGTTATGTGGCAAATATTTCCAATGCAAACATTGCTATTTTAATTCTTAAACTTTCCTCATGTTAGAAACTTTAAGTGAATTCAGACTCTCTGTGATCTCTCTTTAAAAATATTTGAGTAAATTAATTTAATTTTTTTTCTTTCTCGTAAAATGCAACTTAGTAAATGAACTATATAAAGTCTATCTCTCCTGATATATTTGAGTAAATTAATCATAGATACCCTATCTTTTTGTCCCCTTCTTTGTTTCACCTCCGCCCTCTCTCTCTCTCTCTCTCTCTCTCTCTCTCTCTCTCTCTCTCTCTCTCTCTCTCTCTCTCTCTTGACACATTTGAGTGAATGAATTAAACATGACCCATATCTCTTTAAATATATTTGCTCTTTTGTAGGATTCTCAGCTGTTATGTTTCCTAGTATTGATAATATTTCATTAATACTTCATTTTCGATGTCGACTCTTGGGTTTGGTGTTCTTGTAGTGTTTGTAGAACGCCTACTATGCAGTATTTTTCTCTTTTTGTAAAAAAAAATTCAATTGGTCAGACGTTTGCCTTGTGAACAGACATTATTTATTTATGTATTCAGTGGTGAGAATTAATGCTTGCTTTTTCTCCACTCTTCACTTCTCATCTTTTCTCTCAGGCTCTTTCCTCTCATGCAATGTCCCGTTACATTTCTGTAGTTTCCAAATTTGTGTCCAATGTTTCCAATTGTTTTTGAGTATAACGTATATATCAGTCATTGGTAGCACAACATTGGAACGTAGATTGTGTTGTAGAGGGCCTATTTTGCCTCTAGTGTTATTTCTGTTAACATTAGTGGTAATATCTGTCCGATAATTTGACAAGTTTTGTAGCATCTTAGGTCTATTTCTGCTGCTTGTGAATTATTGTTTGTCACTATAATTTCTGGATTTTTAAAATGTATATTTGAATTACTTAATTATGTATGCGCAGGTTCGCTTTCCCCTCTCTATTTTGTATGTACGTTAGGGTTGCTTAATTAAATATGCTGTCTCCATTATATACATTTTAGCATATTTATCAGACATGCTCTCTTAATTTTCAAAACCATTTTTGCGAATTAAATATATATGTTGTTGATTATTAGGTTTATTTGAGTGAAGTAATAGTATATCTTTCACTCTATGTTTAAATGAATGAATGAATGCAATTCACTTTTTGGCCTCTTTACATACATTCCAGTGAATTAATTATACATACCCTCTCTTTCTAGATGAATCAGTTGTGTACGCTCTCGTGATCGTGCTTTAGATACATTTGAGTGAATTAATATGATCTCTCTATCTATAGATACTTTTAAACAATTAAAATATCCGTGATTTCTTTCTCTATAGTTACATAATAGTAGTAGTAGTAGTAGTAGTAGTAGTAGTAGTAGTAGTAATAGTAGTAGTAGTAGTAGTAGTAATAATAGTAGTAGTAGTAATAGTAGTAATAGTAGTAGTAATAATAGTAGTAGTAGAAGCCTCTGTCAGTCATAGTTGACTGGATTTTTCAGCGCCCCTAGGAATGTTATTTTTTCTTTTCTTTTCTTTTCTTTCGTCATGTATTCTCTTTCTCTATGAATCTGTCTGCTTCTTGTTTGAGGTGAACCTTTCGAGTGTGTTTCCAGAGATTGCGGTCTGCAGCTCTGTCTTCACATGCTGCAGGGTTTATGTTCAGAGTCTTCATGTCACGTTTAAATACATCTACAAATCAAAGTTTTGGGCCCGCCCCCCTCCCCCCAGTTCAATTACCATATGCCAGTTGTCCGTATAGCATTACTTTCGGTATACGGCCATCTTTCATACGGTGTGCATGACCAAACCAGCGTAACCTACGTTGTTTGAGCAGCGTGTAGATATTCGGGAGGTCTGTGCAAGTCATGACCTCCACGTTTGTCACTTTATCCTTCCTGATGCTACAAAGAATACGGCGTAGTCATCGCATATGGAATGCATTTAGCCCTCTCTCCTGCTTTACATAGATTGTCCAAGATTCGCTGCCATACAGGAGGATACTAATTATGCAGGCATTGTAAACTGCGACTTTGTTTTAATTGTCAGTTTGCTGTTTTTCCAGACACGCCTAGAAGACGGGCAAAGGTGTTACATATAGTTACATATGAGTGAATTAACTGTATATGTACTCACGCTCTCTCAACAGAGTGAATTAATTAAATACACTCTCTCTGTTATAGTGTGAGCAATCCGAAGGGATAAAGCAGGAAAAGAATAAAGGAACAAAGAAAAATACCAAGAAATTAAGGATCTTGGATTCGTTGGCCGGACTCAGGAACGATGGGATGTAACAAGCACTAATACTCTCGTGGAAATTAAGCGGAGAGACAGTGAGAAAGGATAGGAAATTCACGTAGGGGTTGACACACCTTTGACAGAGAGAACACTGGACGGACTATATTTGGAGATAACCAGCCTATGGGTAACGTAACTATGATCGAACGTAGGATTACAAGCGCCGAGACATTCCTGTGATTTCCAGCTGAAGAAAAAGCTTAGTTCTCTCTGAGGTATAGGAGATCAAAGGATGTGGAGCCACAGAGTAGATTACAGATTAAAGGAGTTCTGAGAGAAAAAAAGTAGGTTGGTTAAGGGGACCAATTGCAGCTTGTATACTTGTAGCCAAGTATAGGAGTGATTGACAGATGTTGACAAGACTTCTCTCAGGCGATGGACAAACAAGCAGCAAGTGGGTTGATAGTTCTAGGGATTTGTAAGGCGGAGTTCCCAAGACAGACAACGCTTGTATCTCACAATGCCAAGAAGAGACGTTGCCTTAACGGTAAACAAAACCTCGAAACTGACACTTAAAAGGGACATTTCCCTCGGAGATTTTGGGCACACACTTAGAAGACGTAAGTCAGACGAATTTCGGAACATGCATCAAGGCAGAAGAGTTAGGAGTTAGGGATTAGAATAGTTTTGAGAAGTCGTCAACTGAACTGTAGAAACAACAGGATAGAAAATAGTAGTTCTTAAAGATTTTACAAGGAGCTATTATAATATGTTACTTATCAGCACACTTATATGCCTGCTTCATAGACTACACCAAAGCTTTTGAAAGAATACACCATAATCAACTTATAGGCTGCTTAACAGATGTAAATCTGGACGATACAGACATTCGACTAATATGTAATCTGTACTGGGAGCAAACAGCAATAATAAAATATATCAAAGAGAACTATACACCCATTGATATAAAAAGAGGAGTAAGACAGGGATGCATCCTATTACCAAGCTTGTTCAATCTATACACTGAGCAAATTTGAAAAAACATCACAAAGATGCCATGCCTAAACATTAATGGAAAGATAATCAATAGCCTAAAATATGCTGATGTTACTGCACTACTAGCAGAAAATCGTAAAGATCTACAACAATCACTTAATGTAATAAACAGGACAAGCAAAAAATATGGACTAGATATAATATCAAAAAGATTAAAACTATGATCAAAGAAAATTCTCAAGACCTACAAATAAATATCAAAGTTGAAGAAAAACATCTAGAGACAGCTTCCGTTGTAAAGATGGTGGATCTAGGTCACGTTCTCTCGTTCGCTGCAGAAAGTGCATTCGGGATATTATTAATTGTTTGGTTCTCCATTGCACTTTTCTGCGTTAAAGTCAAAATGATGATCTACTTATTACATCTACGCCGCTAAAGCGAAGTCGTACGCCGGCAACAGTCCCTTTTTGACAAATCCATGTGTTGTGAAGGCGACCTTCCACCGTCTAGACTTGATCTGCGCTTTACGTCACAGTGGTGATGTTCATGGCCGTTGTTGGAATTCCTTGACGCAAGTTATTTCCATGTTACTCATTAATGTAAACTACTTTGTCAGCCGCAGTTTTATTTCTTTAGGGAATTTGCACCGTGTTTTGTTAGTTGTAGACTGCATTCACTACAGTAATCAGAATTCTAAAGGGAGCGAAATTGTTGTGTGTACGACATTGTTGTGTGATACGTCACCGTAATGGCTCATTGTACATCCCTAGACCGGCCGTGCGCTAATCTTACGGTCTGTTATTTGATGTGCGACAAGGATAATCTGACGACTAACTGTGTGTCTATATGATCGGAATTGGAGTCAACAATAATGGCTTAACTTCATCAAGCGCTATACATTTTTAACAAATACGACGATTATCATTTTCAAGAGGACGTGAACTCCCGGTATATGGTGGATAGGCGGCGGGAACAATTGAAGGCTATGCATGAAAAGTTTTCCTTGTTGCAGTTTCCTCATATTCCAAATCCGGCTTGTTGCTGGAGCTACTGAGTTAAGTGCTCTGTGCACACCGTGAGCTGTGTGTCTCATCCGTTTTGATCATGTTTCGATATTCCAATTGTTTACGATGAATGATGATATCGTATGACAGGGAACAATTGGCTGTGTTCACTTTCTGCGCGGTTTCTCCTTATGTCTTTTGGCGTGTGATGAGACTGCTACGATGGGGACTACAGTTACCTTTCTTTGCTTGGGATATGAGATTCGGATGATTCCACTGGCACGGGCGGTTGAGCAATTATGGATTTTAATTCGATTGCAGTGATACCGGGGCCTTCCATAACCAAATAACCAAACCTAGAGACAGTTCAGAGCTAAAACTACCTGGGACATACTATAAGAGGTAAAGGCATCAAGATGCACCAAGATGCGTACAGATGCGAAGCTGCTGTAAAGCTGATGATAATGGCGATACTAAAAAAAAGGAAGAAAAAATATGGTATGGTGACAGCTTTACGTGGTAATGGACGAAACAAAAGTCGACGTTTCGGCCAAGTAGGCCTTCATCTGGACGAACAACAAACACAAAAATTATATATAACGATATATTAACAAATCTAACTACATCGCGATAATATGCTAGATACTAAAGAGAGGAAAAATACAAATTCTCCTTTGGGCTCCTTTGGGTTTTTCTTTTGTGGGCCTTGCGGCAATATATGTGGCGATTTAGGCTTATACGCATGCATTGTTACAAACACATACTTATATTTACACATCGGTTCGGGTTGCATACACAGAGTTAGACGTGCATAGTTTACACATATCCTGTACCCACCTCACCATATTTTTAGAACCCTTCCTTTCCGTCTTCTCACCTGATGATTACCTGGCTAGAGAGATTTATAATCTGCCCTGTCGTATCAATTCAGTCCATTTCGAGACTGACCCAGCTCAGGAACACAGGGAAGTGACCATTTTTCATTTTTTATTTTTCCTCTCTTTAGTATCTAGCATATTATCGCCATGTAGTTAGATTTGTTAATATATCGTTATATATAATTTCTGTGTTTGTTGTTCGTCCAGATGAAGGCCTACTTGGCCGAAACGTCGACTTTTGTTCCGTCCATTACCACGTAAAACTGTCACCATACCACTTTTTTTCTTCCTTTTTTTTAGTATCGACATACTATAACCAGTGATGGAAAATGTATAAATGAAATAACAAAAAAATAGGTATGGCAAAAAGTAATTTTAATGCCATAAAAAATATACTAACAACAAAACAAATAACATCAGGGCCAAAACTAAGAATAGCAAAATGTTACATCTTCTAAATATTCCTGTATGGTGCAGAAACATGGACATTAGACAAGAAAGCAGAACAGAAAATCGATGCCTTTAAAATGTGGATTTATAGAAGAATAGGTAGAATTGTATGGGAAGAAAAGATAACAAACGATGAAGTTTTAAAACAACTAAAATGAAAAGAGAACTCATCATCAAGTACCGGGCCTGCTGGAGTAGGTGACATGTCTCTCCACAACCTTCGATCTCGATAAATATTTATCATTTCTGTTGTTGACCTTCTGCCAAGCCATTCTCTTAAGCTGTCTGGTATTTTTTTCTCTTTGCTTCCCTCTATCTCTTTGTCCCTCAGTTTTTTTCAGTTGTTACAATATATTCCAGTTGTTCTAAATCATTTTACAATCATGAAAAGAGAACTGCTAAATACAAATAGAACAAGACACATTGAATCTTGAGGGCATGTTAAAAGACACAACAGCCTACTAAAAGTAATATTGGAAAGGAAAATACAAGGTAAAAGAGACAGACGCAGACCAAGACTATCATGGACGAGTAACATCAAAAGGTGGGCAAGTCAACCTATGACAATCTGAACCATAAAAGCAAGAGACAGAGTGGAATGGCGCTCCGCGGTAGCCAACCTTCGATGCGGAGACGGCACTCAATGATGATGAATCTCATAATATTTTCGCTGTAAAATGAAAACAAATCCGGCGACAGAATACAGCATTGTCTGACACCTTGTTTTATATATATTGGAACAATCCAGATCCTATAGAAAAAAATGAAGATACGATCCCTGGATGATAGAAAGTTCTGACACAATGAAAAACAACAGCCAAACCATCCAGTCCTTCTAATATTCAAGACCTAGTCTCAACAACACTAAAGGGAAAGAGCTTCAAGAATCTCTCTTGCATAAGTGTAAGCATCCTCCCTAGTACCTAGTCAGAGATGACAATGCTGACAAACTATGAAGATGAGGAAGACCCACCAGAAGGAAACATAACACACATACCAGGTATTAACAAGAGAAATAGCCTGACACCCCTCCGGTCTTTTTCCAAATAAAAATAATACCGGAAGAGACGATTCATAACACGTGCAACCCCAAAAAGTTGCACATGTCGTCCAGACAGTTGGATGAGCAGAAGGAGCAATTTAAAAAATTGGGGTTGTAGCATTCACATTCAAAATTCTGGTGGGAAAACTAAGCACAGAAGCCTTTACACCCAGTTCATTAAATCAAATTTCAGAGAAGAATCAACGCATTGCTCCAGATTCCGGAGATCTTCACCAAGTCATAAAATAACAACTATGAACATATTTTTCACAGACTACAAATCACTTGCCTTGCAAAACACAAGTGACCAGACACTCCAAAACTAAATAAGGGAACAAGCAAAACTATTCCAGAAGGTCAGAACCGTAATCAGCCATCCCACTGTGAAATTGACATAAATGTGAGGACAGAAGCACTGTTATAAAACCAAACAACAAAATTAAACAGCTAGACCACCAAGTGATCTATGGAGAGGCCACAACCAGCATATGCTACAAATACCAACTGGAATGGGATGGGATAGAAAGCTGAAAGTTTGCAGAGATTTCAGCAGGCCATCATCTTTTGTCTGAGAAGATGTCACTAGACTCATAATTCATCTCTATCGTCTCAAAATATTTCACACAAACGAGACGGCAATCAATGATGATCAGCACGAGAGATTTTCCTAAAGATTCTATAACTCCCTACGGATCACAAGAGAAGAGATTGTGTGGATTGAGTCATAAAGTTGCAGATGAGTATTCAATTATTGCAGAGAAATAGTTATGAGATAGATGGATAAGAACTGTTAGTATGATGAGGTGCAAACAGACACAGACACCTATTGTCTGGACGGGCATTCTTGGTCGTTTTGTGCAGTGTAGTAGGTGCTGCAAAGGCTACAACGTCATCATCGGTGCGTGTCGCGGCAACTGTTCACATGGGATCTATGGACACGACTGCTCCGGGTCTTGTCTTAGTGTCTGTCCTTTACGTGAGGAAAAATCTGGAAAATGCCTACAATGTAAACTTCCTGGCTACACCTGTAGTGACACTTGTCCCGATGGTAATTTTGGGCTACAGTGCAAACAGACGTGTTCTGATGGCTTTGACATCATATGTGACACGAAAAGTACAGACTGTACGTGTAAGGAAACGTACTACGGATCAGACTGCACTCTCAAATGTCCGGGCAACTGTTTCAACGACACCTGTGAACAGTCAACAGGGAACTGTACATGCTAGGCAACGTTCTACGGGTCAGACTGCACTCTCAAATCTCCGGAAAACTGTTTGAACGAAATCTGTGAACAGTTAATCGGGGCCTGCGTCTCGTATGTCGATGATTCCCGCTTTAAGAAGATTCTGCCGACTACAACAAACCCAAACATATGGATACCTTAATATGTTTCTGTGCTGGACATGGTTCATTTCTTGGTGTTTTTCCGTGACGCCATGGCTCATATCTTGATGTGTTTCTGTGCTAGCCATGGCTCATATCTTGATGTGTTTCTGTGCTAGCCATGGCTCATATCTCAGTTTGTGTGTGTGCTGGCCATGGCTCATATCTTGGTGTGTATCATGTTAGTAATATCTCATATCTTGGTGTGTCCGTGTTAATCATGTCTCATATCTTTGTGTGTGTATGTTTGGGTTAGTGATATCTCATATCTTTGTGTGTGCATGTCTGTGTATGTCACATCTCATATCCCTGTGTGTGCATGGCTATGTTAGTCACATCTCATATCTTTGTGTGTGCATATCTATGTTGGTCATATCTCATATCTTTGTGTGCATGTATATGTTAGGCATGTGTCATATCTTTGTGTGTGCAAGTCTATGTCAGTCATATCTCATATCTTTGTGTGCATGTTTATGTTAGTCATGTGTCATATATCTTGATGTGTGTTAGTGTTAGTCATGCCGCGTATCGCTGTGTGTATGTCTGTGTTGGTCACATCTCATATCTTTGTGTGTGCATGTCTGTGTTAGTCACCTCTAGTGAGTCGGGCAGATGGTGCTCGTAAACCTGGGAGGGCAAACCATCTAAGGGCAGAATCCCCCTACAGAAAAGATCATATGCTGCCTTGCAGGAAGATTGGGGACAATCAAAGGCTAAGGAATGCAAATCTGAATAAAATGCTGGCTGAAATCGGATGCACTGGGCCACTGGCGCAGAACACAGTGCAACGTTTTAACGGGTGTTCAATCAGAGTGGATCTGGCAGACTCTAATTGTGATGTTCTGTCTGTGGGGCGATCAACACACTTAACCTGACAGCTGACTTCATGTGAGAGTCTGGGATCCTACTCTCATTGAGTCCTGATCGCAGAGAGAGAGAGAGAGAGAGAGAGAGAGAGAGAGAGTATGATCACAGAATTACAAGCTAACTACTTTGATTGTCAAAGGAACCTTATTACACTACAGAGTTACTACTGCCGATTGGCTCAGTAAGGTAACGTTTCTAGAATTTGTAGAAAGGTAGAGCATTGCTGATTGTGTATGAAGAAATTTGTCGAGCAATGTTGAAAATAAGAATAAAGACTGTTTTAATCTTGTTATTACAATAATGAGTTATGTGTCTATATACAAATGAACGTGCTAATAAAAGATTTATAAGTGAGAACTATAGAAAACTGGTACATCTCTAGATATATTTGAATGAATAAAATATATATAAGCTAGTTCTTTTTAATGATTAAGCCTTTTATTATGTCTTCATTGATGTTTTTCATTTTCCAAGGTATCTTAAGAATTTTTCTGTAGGATTTTGTTTCTAATGAATGTTCTTCCTTGCTTTTTACGAGATTGTCAATGATTCATAACCATTAGTTGCTATATGGAAGATACTTGGCCTGTGTAATTTTAATTTTACTGTATCATCATCATGTGCCATACTGGTTGGCGTAGGCGATCATGTCCTTCCACAATCTTCTATCTACAGTGCATCGTATCAGTTCTGTTGTTGACTGTTTTCCGTGCTATGACACCAAGCTATCCAGTATTTTCTCTCTTTGTCGTCCGTGATCTCTCTTTCCTTTTATTTTGCCAGTTGTAACCAAGTATTCCAACTTTCCTCTTCTCATGTGTCTAAAAAATGTTGATTGTTTCTTTCTGATGTTTTTTAGGAGTTCCCTTTTTGTGTTGGCCTCTTTAAGAATTTCTTCATTAGTCTTTTTAGTTGTCCATGGAACTTTCTAAGAGATAGGATCATAAATTAAGAGCTGAGAAAAATAGCTAGGAATAACCTCCGCCATAGAATATATAAAGAAACAACAAATAAAATGGTTTGTTTGGCCACGTGACAAGGCAGAAAGATCAAAACACAACACAACAAACCGTCAGCAAACGTGACGATACCACGTGTCAACCACGAAAAAGATGAATGGATGGAATATTAGAAGCACTAGGAAGCATAACAGCAGCAGAGACGAACAGAAGAGCAAAAGACCGCAAATGATATCTCCCCTCGACGATGAAAGTCAAATGATGAAGGAAAGAAGAAGAAGAAGAAGGGAACTTTCAACATTCTTCAGAGAAATTCCATCTCTGTAGCCTCTAATCGTCTTTTCATTTTTTTGCCTGCTGTCCATGATTCGCTTCCATAGGTCAGAATTGGTTCTATATAGCACCGATGAACTCTCTCTTTCTCACTTATATTGACATAGATTTGTTGTATAAGATATTTTTCTTTTTTCTGAAATGCTATTTTGGCCTGAGATATCCTGCTTTTTATTTCTGTGGTGCATCTTCCATGTGATGTTATTATTGTGCACAAGTATTTGAAACGTTGTACTTGTTTCAGATTTGTCCTGTTTATTTGTATGCTGTATGATGGTGATGATTGTTTCTTTGATATAACCATTACTTCTGTTTTCTTACTATTCAGACTGAGACCTTTTTTGTTGCGTTCTTTTACTATTATGTTTATAATTTCTTGTAGTTCATTCTCAGTCTCTGCTATTAAGATTATTATATATGGCCCTTTTCGTCTTGTCAGACGGTCTAGTGGAGGCTATTGCGTATTTTTTTGAGGTATTGTTTTTGCCGAACAGCTTCTCTCGTGGCTAATTCTACCAATGATTGACAAACACACGCGGTCACATAATGAACAGGTCAGGCTCGCTGGTCCACAGGGTTTACCATCCTTTTTCATGAGTCTCTTCTCTTCTAAGTCCTGTCTTAGAACAGTCTCAAATGTTGTTATACCGTTCCTTATACGTGCTCTCCGTGATGTGCGATCACTTGCCAGATGTTGCCAGTCGTTTTCACAGATGGAGAAGTCTTTCAGAGATGATTTGCAGATATCTCTATATCGTAGTTTAGGTCTGCCGATTTGTCGTTTTCCGTGTTTTAGCTCGCCATATAGTATTTGCCTAGGAATGCGTTTTTCTTCCATCCGTTGGACATGCCCCAGCCATCTTAGCCTTCGACTTCTGAGCATCGACATGATTGTTAGGGCCTTAGCACGTTGCAGGACAGTTAAGTTGGTTATTTTGTCCTGCCATTTGATGTGCATTATTTTGCGGAGACATCGCATGTGGAAGACATTTAGTCTTTTTTCCTGGTTTGAGTATGTTGTCCAGGTTTCGGATCCATATAGTAGTGTGCTAAGCACACAAGTTTGATATATTAAGAGTTTAGTCTTTTGAGTTAGTTTCGTGTTGTTCCATGCCCTTTTTGTGAGTTTGCCGAAGGTCGTAGCTGCCTTACCAATTCGACAGTTTATTTCTTCATCAAGAGAGATGGTTTGCGTAACTGTGGATCCAAGATATGTAAATTTCTGTACTGATTCTAGTGGGCAGTCTTTTAGAGTAATAGATAGAGGTTTGAGGTCACCTTGATTTAGTATTACTGTCTTCTGAACATTAATTGACAGTGAAAAAAGGTCGCATGCTTTATCCAGGTTGTTGATCAAGATTGTGCCACCCGCATATCGCAAATTATTTATGTTGTGACCGTTGACTTCAATTCCTTTTTTGTCTACTATTGAACTCATAATATGTTCGCTGTAAAGTGAAAACAAATTCCGGCGACAGAACACATCCTTGTCTGACTCCTCGTTTTATATACTGGAATTGTCCAATTGTCCTGTTTGGTTGCTAATTCGTATAGCTGCTGTTTTGTTGCCAGTACATGTTTTTTTTTTAATGATTCGCAGATCCTTGTCATCAAAATACTATGGCCACGTCAAACGAGGATATGGTGAATGCAGCGTTCTACAAAGGACATGCGACCTGATGATGATATGCACTCGACCACGCACGCTTACACACATACTTGTCTATATTTACACATACACACTTTTCATGCCTGAATTAATTATATATACTTTCTCCGCTTCTCTATCTAGATACATTTGAGTGTATTAATATGTTATTTCATCTCTTTCAATGCATCGAGAAAATTAATTATATTTGTTCTGCATTTCTAACCACGATTAAATGGTACCAGAGTCTTTTTATCCATCGGCTTTTCTGGGTGAATGGTTCAATCTTTATTGTTACAACACGGTGGAATAGCAAGTTTTGCCGCTGCTCAAACTAAAACTCAAGTATCAAAATAGAAAACATAGCGACATGTTATGGTTATGGTTAGTCGATGGCACCGGCATCACCGCATACGAATTAGAATCTATAATTACATATAAACCGCCCGTGCTAGTGGAATCATCCGAATTAAAGCTCATCTCATCGATGGATCCAAACAAATAAAGGCAACTACAGTCCTCATCATAGCAGCTACAGCAAACACCAAAAGACATAAGGGCAAGCGACAGGTAGTAAATAATATTTCCTGACAATCCTGTATTATCAATGTCAAACTGGTATTTATTTAAACTGCTCAAAATTAATATCAAAGCATGTGAGATGAGATACTTGCGGTACAAAATTGGTTAATGTCATCATGTAAACAATGAGAAGTGAAGACATAAAAAATATACATTGTTTGAGCCAGAATATGCATTAAAAACACAAAAAAACATCGCATCGGAAAATAAAGTGCTTCGGCTATCTTATGAGCATGTTGATTCTAACCAGCTACCATTTATGCACATATAACTGCCGAGGAACTAGTTTCAGGACTCCAGGAAGACTAACTGTTAAATGAATGAATAGTCTAATATCACAGAGGTTGATTTTAACAATTGCCAGTGAAATAACCTGGCACAGGATAGAAAAATATAGCTTCCCACAACGCTTCATATATGTTGATGGAATAAGTAAATTTGTTGAGGTAAATTAACTGAGGAAAAGCCGATAGTTTCGGTTTTGAAAAGATGGAATGGGTAAGAGAATACATTTCTGAAAGTCCTTTTACAGAGACCGGGTAGGCTATATACGATTGTTGAGGAATTCAAATACCTAGGCAGTTTAGAGACAAACGACAATTAACAAACAGTAGAGATAGACTCAAGATGTATCAAAGCTTGGCAAATCATTGGACAGCTATCAACACTATTGTCCAACAAGGAAATAACACTAGAGGCAAAACGGGCACTGTACAATACAATCTTCTTCCCAACGGTGTGCTACTAATGCCAGACCTGGACCCTAGATACAAGAACAATAAGAAAAATAACCTCTACAAAGATGAAATGTGTTACACGAATGACAGGAAACAGTCTGAGAGACAATATCAGAAATGAAGAACTAAGAAAAACGCTAGGAATAGCCCCCTCCATAGAATATATAAAGAAACAACAGATAAAATGGTTTGGCACGTGACAAGGCATAGTGATCAAAATACAACACAACGAGCCTTCAATAAATAAGCGTTGCGAGAACACGAAATTGTCGAAGGGTCGACCACGAAAAAAAATGAATCGATGGAATATTAGAAGCACTAGGAAACATAACAGCACTAGGAAACATAACAGCACTAGGAAACATAACAGCACTAGGAAACATAACAGCAGCAGAAGCGAACGGAAACGCAAAAGACCGCAAATTATATCTCCCCTAGACGCTGAAAAGCAAATGAGGAAGGAAAGAAGAAGGTAAAAGACAGACACTTCTTACTGTCGCCAGTGATGATAAGTTGTGTTCCTAGGCTGGTCCTGCTTGGATACTGGGTAGCGGACAGTGTCTGCCCTACCGGGGACATTAGCGTGACGAAACAGTGATAAAAACCTGCAGCAAATTAAAAAAAATCACATTTTCAATAATTGTAAAAGGGCATCATTCTGCGGTTCTAGTATAAAGTATTACACGTTTCTTGAGCTGTAAATACTTGTTAGTTTAATTAATAAATGTAATAAATAAATATATTAAAACAGGTAAATGAATTTAAATATTTGGGAACTTTGTTAACCTCAGACGGATGATGTACAAAAGAGGTGAGATGCAGAATGGCAAAGCAGCTTTAAAAAAAATGAGGAAGATACTATGCAATCCATTTTTGACAATAGAAACAAGAAAAAGAGTTCTTAAACGTTATGTAGAATCAGTCTTAACATATGGATGTGAATCATGGACAATAGGACAACATACAAGAAAATCACTGGAGTCTGTAGAAATGTTGTGTTACAGAAGAATGTTGAGAATATGATGGACAGCTAAGAAGAGTAATGAAAATGTTCTGAAAGAGATCAAAGCAAAAAGAGAGCTAATTTCAAATATTAGGAAGAAACAATCATCATTTTTTTGGCCATGTAATGAGAAGAGAACAACTTGAATATATTGTAACAACTGGAAAAATTGAGGGACGAAGAGATAGAGGAAAACAAAGAGAGAAAAATAACAGACAGCTTAAGAGAATGGCTTGGCACAAGGTCAACAACAGAAATGATAAATAGCTGTCGAGATCGAAAGTTGTGGAGAGACATGATCACCTACGCCAGTAGGCCCGGTACTTGATGACGAATAAATAAATCCACAAATGTTTTGGAGAATTGTAGCTATAAACGATTAATTTGCGACAAGTTTATAAGTTCGCAAATATAAATGTTGAAGGAGTATTTGGTATATATTTGTAATATCAAAGAATATTTGAAATGTGGGTGTTAAGGTCGCAAAACCAACACATTTTTAAGGTTAGGGTATATGGTCGCAAACTAACACATTTTGAAGGTTTGTATATATATGTTCGCAAGACAAATAATTGGAGGTTTGGGTATATAGGCACACGATTAAATTTTGTTTGAAATTTCAGTATAAGTTCACAAGGCCAACAATTAATGGAGTTATGGGCGTACGAATACAAGACCAGAAGGTGGGATGAACATCTGAAATCATCCTGAATTCATTAAGTGTCATTAACATTTGACTAAAACTAACTTTAGTGCTACTAACATTTAACTGGAATTAATTATACTGCAGTTGTTAAGTGACATGGGTCTTATCATTTGATTGAAATCATCTTGTAACTGTTAACTGATATTGATGTGCACACCAAACTGGAACTAACCTGCGTCCATTTGTGAGGTCTCTGAGAAGTACAGTTTCCCATTGTTCGAAACAAAAATGTATTTGTGAAGGTCTGTTCGCATGAAGTTCGCACCTGCGTCCTCTTTATACCATTTTATGGACACAGCTGTCAAGAATTACAGAAATAAGATCAGCGCTGTCAGCTTGTAGTGACTTTCAGTTGGAAAAAGAGAGTGGGAAGGGGGCGGGGGACTTTTCTGTAAATGTGATAGTCTACTGCAGACTTCCCTTAGGAAAACACGTAGTCAGAGTGGGGGGACGCTCCAATACGATAAAAGTGGCGCGAGTGAAAGGTAGGAGTTTGTGAGAATGTTGTACTTAATTAAAGTGAAATTAATGAAATAGTGGCATTAATGAGGCGAGTGAGTGGGATGTTGAAATTAATAAAACAGGAGTAAGTGAAATGTTGGAACTAATTAAAGTGGAGTGAGTTAACTAGCTGAATTAAGGGAGTGTCGTAAAAATGATTTTCGAATTCATGAGAATGGTGTAATTTAATGGGAGTGGGGTACGTAGACGGTATAGAAAATGAAGTTGAGAAAATTATTTTTAAAATATATACTTGTATACACATAAATAAAGATCTTTATTTTTTATTAACTCTTTCCGTACGTTTCACCGCACAATGCGCCACTCTCACCTTGATTAATGTGAACCATCATCAAACCATTTTCTTTTTACGTCTTTTATCATCTTGGTAGTGATGAAATCTAATACCTTGTTCAATTATTTAAAATTTCAAATATAATATGTTATATATTAGATAAATATAAATATGCAGTTTGATTCTTAAAATGATGAAATTCTGTCTCTGAAATCTCCTTCATTGCAACGATGAAAAGCTTCCGTACGGAAAGAGTTAAAACAGCATAATTCATGAAGTAAAAAAAAAGTAAAGGCTCCCTCCACGCCTTGCTAAGCGTATGGGGCTATGATGTTAGTGACCATATATTACTATGACCACGGCACACTTTTGGGCGATGTGGTCGGTATTACGCCAGGCAGCCTTTACTTCCCAGAAACATCTCTTTGTACCCATTTTTAGAGGTTGGGTGAACCACGTAGCCTTGTCCGTCCAAAAAACAATCCGCCGCTGCTGGGGATCGAACCCGGACCCTTACGGTCAGGAAGCGAGCATACTAACCACTCAACCACCGAGGCTCCAACAAGGATATATATAATTTATAGCAGGTACAAATATTTGTATGCAAAAAAAAACCCAAAAAAACTGTGGTAGCAAATACATGTATATTATTTTATAATAAATATCGAAATGTGCTATTTTCACATCTTTTTTTTTTCAAAACATTTTTTTTTTCAAAATTTTTCGTTCCTCTCAACCGGAACCGACATAAATCCTTGCCATAAGCAGGCACATAAGCACACACACACATACGAACAGCGAGAGAGAGAGGGAAAATGTGGGGAAGGGTTAAAAGAAAATAACTCTACACACAGAAACCAATAAGATTCGAAAGGATAAAAGTAACACGAAAGCAATTGAAGGACCACAACTCAGTTACCCGGATTATAAGGAGGCAGCTGACAGTTGATTGCTGTCCCTTGGTACAGTTTTGCAGTTACTGCCCCTGGTGGGTCGTTAGAAAACTCTTGAAGATCTGCAGATGTTGCCAATAGTTTGAAATATATATATATCAACAGATGAGCTGTGTACATATGAGTTTCGCACAAAATAACAAATTTCATAAAAAGTGGTGTAGATGTATGTGCTCTGTCTACTTCTTATTCTTCTTCTTCTTTCCTTCCTCTTCTGCCTTTCAGCGTCGAGGGGAGATATAGTTTGCGGTCTTTTGCTCTTCTGTTCGCCTCTGCTGCTGTTATGTTTCCTAGTGCTTCTAATATTCCATCGATCCATTTTTTTCGTGGTCGACCCTTGGGTCTGGTGTTCTCACAACGTTTGTTGAAGGCTCGTTGTGTTTTGATCTTTCTGCCTTGTCATCTGGCCAAACCATTTTATCTGTTATTTCTTTATATATTCTATGGCGGGGGCTATTCGTAGCTTTTTTCTCAGTTCTTCATTTCTGATCTTATCTCTCAGACTGTTTCCTGTCAGTCGTCTAACACATTTCATCTCTGTAGAGGTTATTTTCTTATTGTTCTTGTATCTAGGGTCCAGGTCTGGCATTGGTAGCACAACGTTGGGATGAAGATTGTATTGTATAGTGCTCGTTTTGCCTCCAGAGTTATTTCCTTGTTGGACAATAGTGGTGATAACTGTCTAATGTTTGTGCTCTGTCTACAAAGTGATAAAATGTATACGAACACATCAGTTGCGCGGAAACAGATAAATGGTGTAGAAAATATATGAATGAGTAGTGTAGAAATAAGAGAGTTGTGTATAAAGCGATGGCTTTTAGAATTTACAACGGAATGGCTTAACTGCATGCGGGGCTTTCCCATATCTGCTCAGCTCCCGTTCCAGCAACCAACAAAATATTCATTCCCATCGCTACACTGTTTCATTGAACGTGTTGCGTTCTGTGAAAATGGCGCGTTTTTCAGCTCATACTATTTTATTGAACGTGCAGCGTTCGGGATAAATGGCGCGTTGCTCAAAATGAACAGTTCCAGGTCGCCGTAACAGCCGTCATGGTCAGTAAAATCTCTATGCACCAGGGAAAAATCCGCATGGACTTCATGATCAGTGAGCATGCCACAACAAATGCTGTCTCAACAAATGAAGTCAAGCCTCCACTTCGATGGGATGCTCGATCTGGTTTGCCTTCGAAAACAGAGAGTTCATACATTTCGTCCCAGGGCAAAGCCGGGACCTAGTACCGTTCCACTAAACTCCACAGCCAAGTCGCCTATAGCACAATTTCAGCGCGGGCACAAAGACAAGGTTGATTCTGTGGTCAGGTGAATGCGACCAGGCCACAACTCTCTCCGAAAACGAAAACCACAAATATAAAGAATCACTTGAAATCACAACGCAGCAAACATACTGCTTGTTCTTAACACGATTCGACTAAGCGGGCTATCTTGGCCTGCCGTACCAACCGGAATTTTAGAAAGATTGAGTAGTATAGAAATTGGTGAGTGATGTTGGAACAGAAGAATTGTGTATAAATAAGAGAGTGCTGTTGAAGTACCTGACTAATAAGGAAACAAATAAATTGAGCAAAACCAGATAAGTTATGTTGAAATAAATGTAAAAAGACAGTTGTAAAACAGATGAATTTGTAGAAATAAGAGAGTGGTGTAGAAATAGATGAGTAGTGTATAAATAAGAGAATAATGTATGAACAAATGAGCTTTGTATAAATAAGAAAATGATTTAGAAACAGATGAGTGATGTAGAAATAAGTTAGTGGTGTAGAAATAGATAACACCAAGTGACGTATAGGGAATATGGTATTAAAAAGTAAAAAGTAAAGTGCCCCCGTCACGCCTAGTGGCGTATAGGAAATATGGTGTTAGTGACCATATATTTTACAGACCTTCGGCACGTGATTTTTGGGGTAATGTTGTCGGCATTACGCCCATGCCGCTTTACTTTCCCAGAAAAAAACCGGTACCCATTAAAGGCTGGGTGAACCTGGAAGCCGTTGGTTGGGATCGAACCCTACCTCTTGTCCTTTATAGTCCAGTTCACTACCCACTGAGCTATCGCGGCTCCGGAATATGGTATTAGTAACCATAAATTTTACAGACCTTCAGCACATGATTTTTGGGGTAATGTGGTCGGTATTACGCCCGGGCCGCTTTACTTTCCCAGAGAAAATCCGGTACCCATTTAAGGCTGGGTGAACCCAGAAGCCGTCGGTTGGGATCGAACCCTGCCCTTTGTCCTTTGTAGTCCAGTTCACTAACTACTGAGCTGTCGCGATTGCCAGAAATAGATAGGTAGTGTAAGCATAATAGTATGATGTAGAAATAGATGAATAGTGTATAAATAAGAGATTGCTGTAGAGAGAAATGAATTAAATAAGTGAATGATTGAAATTAAAAGCTGAACTAAAAATTATATGATATCATTAATTAGCAAGCTACTAATTCGCGTGGCGTTCTCTACTACACTTTTTCACATTTTTCGGTTCGATATAAAAAGAAAAGTCTGCTGGTCTCTGCTGGTTCATTGTGCAATCTAGGTGATCATAGATGATATTCCTCTTTTTTAAAAAATGTTCCTAGTATTTTCTTTTATCCCGTTATGACATTTGTCCTAACCACTTTAATCTAAAGGGGCCGCGATAGCACAGTGGTTGGTGCACTGAACTACAAAGGACAAAAGGTCGGGTTCGATCCTGATCGACGGCTTCCGGGTTCACCCAGCCTTAAATGGATACCGAATTTTTTTCATGGCGTGACGGGGCTCTTTACTTTACTTACTTTAATCTAAGAAATTTATAAATCTAGATAATTGTAGTTGTTCCCTTTTTATATTTCTCGTGAGATGGCACTGTTTTGCCAATATGCAAAAAAGTAAGGTAAAGAAAGTTACGAGGATTGAATCTGCGTCTTAGCACGCGGGATTTTTTAACCAATATATGCCCGGCCGTCTATTTAGATGTTATAGTTATTCAAAGGCCCCGGTATCACTGCAAACGAATGAAAATAAATAATTACTTAACCACCCTTGCCAGTGGAATCATCCGAATTAACATTTCATCGAATATCCAAATAAAGAAAGGCAGCTGCAGTCTCCAACGTAGTAAACACAACACACGTCAAAAGACATAAGGCATAGAAGCACCGACAGTGGACGCAACCGAATCGGCCTTCGTCATACGATATCATCATTCTCTGTAAGCAATCTGAATATAAAAACATCATCCGATGAAACACACAGCTCATGGTGTGCAGAGAGTACTAATCTCATTAGCTCCTGCAGTTCCTCCCTGACTTGGAATATGAGGAAACTGCAACAATGAAGCTTTTCACACAGGGCCTCAACGGTTCATTGCCACCTCTCCGCCATATTGAGCGGAAGTCCCTATTAATAAATCGCCAAATGGAAAATGTTCTTATGAACAAGGAAATAAGCATGATCACATCGTTGACAGCAATTCCATTTAAATCACATTCGAATGCTTGCTCCTTAAAACATCAGTCCTAGTTTCATGCAGTCGTGACATCACATATGGAATTCCCCCCTCTCCCCACACGAACTGAACAAAATGTGTGACCCGCCTGCCACTCAAGGATAAATTCAGAGATGTTCGGACACTCCTGTTTAGTGTCGCATCAAGCATCGTAACTCACGAGCGAGAGACCATGCCTCACCTTCTCAGTGTATGAACCCTGATACCCATTTCTGCCAGCAGCTAGATCGACCGCAGAGATATCTTCATTTCCAGCTACGTGTACAATTCACACTGCTTCCAGCGGAAATCGAACACAGATTGTCTGAACGGCAGTAGCTAGTGGGGTAGTTTTCTCATTTAGACTACCAAGGCCCCTTAGCCAGTATGCGTTTAACATGAGAAAGCCTTTGCATTTAATTGAGTTGATTAGGTTTTTTTTTTTATTACATTCAACCTTTTTTTTTGGCACCCACGGGCCAACGTGGAATTTAACCAAAGATTTAAAATACTAAAGTGTTTTAAATATTTATTTAACGTTTCTCATGATGGGTTTTCAAATCTGGAGACAAGCAAGGAATAAGGTTTCGCACATAAGCATACTACATTTGTATTTAAATTATTTTTTTCTAATGAAAAGTAATGAAATGATAATTTTCTTCAATTCTGTATGAAGAAAAAGAAACTGCGTGCACATATTATTAGCACATACAAATAAAATATAGAGAATATAATTATACTTTGTTCATCACAAGATGGGTGGAGAAAGAGAAAGCATTGTATACTTATTTAATGAGAATTATGGCACTTCACTTAAATGCGTTGCACATCGAACTGAACAGCTGACATTTGTAATCGTATACTGAGTTCTTATTCTACGTTTTTAAACGATTATATATATATATATATATATATATATATATATATATATGTATGTATATATGTGTATATATATATATATATTTAAGAGTATAGAATGATTTTTTTTACCACTCATTCCTTCATTGGTTGCCGTCTCCACATCGAAGGCTGGCTACCATAGAAATCCATTTTACTCTTTCTCTTGTCTTTGATGGTGCACGTTGTCATAGGTTCACTTGCTCAACTGTTGATGTTATCAGTCCACATTAACATTAGTTTTGGTCTGCCTCTGCCTCGTGTATCTTGTACCTTTCCTTCCAAGATGACTTTTACAAGAGTGTTATGTCTCTTCATATGTCCGTAAAATTGCAGTTGTTTTGTTTGAATTTTGTTAAGTAGTTCTTTTTTTCATTTTCATGTCATTCAGAAATTCCTTGTTCGTCTTCATTTCCTTCTACCTAATTCTCTCAATTTTTAATAAATCCAAATTTCAGACTTCAATTTTCTTCTTTGTTTTCATATTTAATATCATGTTTCTGCAACATACAGGAACACTGAGTAAATATAGCATTTTTTAATTCGTATTTTTAGTTCTGATGTTATTTTTTTTTAGGTGAGTATATTATTCTTGTTAAAATTGCTTTTTGCCGTTCATATTCTTTTGTTTATTTCTGTCCCACTTTTCCCCTTATTTATTATATGCTCATGCTAGCTATATTCTTTCCATCTACTTCAATAACTCTTTTCATATTTATGTCTTTTCTCTGTTAATAATCATAGTTTAAGTCGTTTTTATTTTTATTTACGATACATATTCTTTGATTGTCTTGTTTATTTTTCCACTAGTTGTTATGTCTTTTGGATTTTCAGTCCCAGTATCATCAGCATATCTTAGATTATTTATTATATATCCATTGATGTTTAGCTCAGGCATCCCCATAATGTCTCCGAAATACTGGTCAGTGTATGAGTTGAATAGACATGGTGATATAATGCAGGCCTGTCTTACTCTTCTTTCTATACCAATAGGTGTTGAGTTATCATTGTTGTATTTCATCATAGCTGTTTTTCCCAGTATAAATTACATATAAATCTTATGTCATCATTATCCAGATGTAATCTTTCTGGTATTTCTTTTTTACATATGTTATTACAAAAGACATTAATACATTCATAGCACTCTTAGACAGTTCTGGAAAATCCGCTTCTAAATAAGTCCGGTTGCTTGGAATGGACTATTCCTTTATTTGAAATATCAGAGCACCATATGAGGATGAGTTTGTTATTCGCTGCTGCCATGGGCGCCTCTAGTTCATAAACATTAACTGAAAATTGATCTCTAATCAATTTTTTTTTATTGCATCAGGAACAGGAAATATTCACGCAAACTGTTGCAAATCTTTCAAACGTCTTGCAATAAGTTGTTTCCTCTTCAGACAACTCTTTGTTAGTTGAATCAAAAAGCATAAGAGGTATGGAAATGTGTTATAGTTTCTGTCCAATAGGCGATGATGCTTTTTCTTTCCAATTGTATGTTATCGCTGCTTTAAAAGCTTACATTTTCTCCTTGAAGATTTAATTTGAAAACATTTAAACAGGGGAAGATATCTTGCAAATATGCAAATTTGGCTAAGAAGGAAATATATGTCAAACGATCAGTGAGGTGACGTTTGTAGTATATTTTTCGTTCGAAGACCATAGAGGGGATCTGAGCACCTACGGGCATGTTCGGAGTGCAATGATGATGACCCGCTAATAACTCAATCCTCCTTGGACATTCAAAATATATCGTAACACAAAATATACAGCTTTAGTTGCTTGACTTCGTGATGTGTACATGGTAAAGCCAATCAACAAATAGCCATTACTATAATAGCAGCACATTTCAAGATGACTGGAAGAAGCGTCATTATTTAACTTTGAATGGTTGCACATCAGGATCAACATCAAATCTTTTACGTTTTAAATTCAGCCAGGATCCATCCTGCAGCTTAGCCAAAGTGTATTTATATTAAATTCACCGCGATAGTATCGAATTAATTTATCTACAATAACTAAAGATTTAGTTAACAAACTCGAGGAAGAACTATGATTATTCATAATTTTTGAACTCCGAATCAAACTAAAACATTACTTTTTTAGACTTTCCGAGGCTTATGAACGTAAGCGTTAAAAAAAAAAAAAAGTAAAGTACCCCCGTCACGCCAAATAGCGTATAGGGAATATGGTGTTAGTGACCATAAATTTTACAGACCTTCGGCACATGATTTTTGGGTAATGGGGTGAATGTAAGCGTAGTCCCAAGAAATGTCACTTATTTTTCTCTCAGACACTCAAGGGCATTAGTCTTGACTAGTCTGTCGAGTGCATATTTTGCTATTAAACAGCTATAATTGCATTAATTAAAATTTTTTTAATATTCTTATTTACTTTAAATGGTCACGGGTGATTAGAAAAGTCTAGTTGTATTAAAGAGAGGGAAATTAAGATTTCGTTCTACGTTTCCTTTTCATTGTTACATACATTTTCTCTTCCATTTTAACTGCAAATCTTCAATATTAACTGCAAAAGATCTGATCATAACATTTATTCGACCCTTATGAACGCCCCGTGAGATCATCAAGTTGACCATGTTGATGCTTGTAAGAGAGTATCCATTAAATTCGCCGGCTTTCTCAAACTAAATATCAGACCTCTTTAGCCTACGCTGGATCGCTGCAAACCTATTCCTGCGAAAGGTGGTGCTTAAATGTTTCACTTGGATCTCTACACCAATGACAATAAATCCATGTCTGCTACAAACATGACCATTACCTCCAGAACTATTTAATGCTCGCGCAACGAGAATCACAGGCGAATAAAGGGTTGGGGAGAAGAGCGTCGTATTCTGATGACGGCTTAGTGCATCATGAACGGGTCGCTGCAGATCTTCAGACAGAACTCGACAGCATTGGCGGATGATGCAGCGTCACACGTGCGGTTATCATTCCAACAAAGACATCTGTGACATGGTTCTCACTGAACAATCGTATTGTCCCGACACCATCAGTTCGTCTCTGCTCGTAGAATGTTGAGATGACCTAAGCGAAGACGTATTGTGATTTGACTGGTGCTTTGCTTTCAATTAAAATTTGCACTGTGTAGTGCTAAGCGATAGAAACGGCATAGCAGCAATGAGGACAATAGTCGACTACGAGCAGCGCCATTTTGTTAATTGTATCAAGATTTTGCCATTTCTGTAAATAAATACTCTTTGGCGTTTCTTACTCCCAGCCACGCGCAAATGAGGAATTAGAAATACCGAATCAAAGCAATGGGCTACCAGTCAGATTTTCCCACCATACACGTCAGGCTCAGGTGTGTGCGATTACCTGCGAGCCAGCCCCACCACGGGACATGCACTTCACAAACCAACAGTGAGATTACAACGGTAAATTAAAACTGATTGAGAAGGTGGAAAACGTAAGTGTAAAATTAAATCGTAATCGTAAATCAGGCATAGAATATTATTCCCGAGGTGTGTTCACTGTAGAAGAATGATTGGCAACTGGAAAATAATGAATACTAGTGCTAACCTGATGTCCTATATAATTCTCAGTCTGCATTTGCGATGGGCAGGCAACAATGCCGGCAACAAAATTCGTTTGTGGTGGTGGTCGAAATTTAAGCATTGATCCGTAAAAGATGTTCATAGGGAGATGTAATTTACACAGATGGATCAGTGGTACACATTTACGAAGTCCAAGGTTTTTCACGGCCTTGGTTGGAGAAAGAAGTTTGAAGGTGGAGTCAAGCTGATTGTGGTTACAAAAACGTACCGCTAGAACGCTTGCTGAGACCGCAAGCTGCTTGACTATGGAGGTCATGGATGTAACAAAGGCAATGGTTTGGTTGGAGACAAAAGACATTCTCCCAGGTTATTGAGTTATTTACTGTGGCCATCTTAACTCCCATCTCTATCATCCGAAGAAGTGACGTGATTCTGTGTTTGTCGAAGCCCTGTGCTCTTCCCACATCTCGGAGGGCATTGATGATGTCTGCCCGATCCATTGGTTGCCCGTCCTCAACGACAGCGCAGCTAGGCAACCTGTTCGTTCTTTTATTTCACCGTACCCCCACATGTCCAGGAACATAGACAAAGGTGACATTACGTATTTTTACCTCTGCAACGACTCCAACCATTGCATGCATACAGAGCCCGCCTCCACTTTTTTTATTATACTCACTCAGTATACATGCGTGGGTGTAGTCTTGTGACTCTAACCAGTTGAATGCCTTGGTCACAGCCATCACCTCCATTGTCATGCTACTCGTGGTCATTCTCCCAGGTGTACTTTGTCAGCGACTTAAATAGTTTTCTAAAGGAGATCGAGATGGGCTGGGACGTAGGCAGTGACTTGAATTCTTTAGGAGGATAAGGCTGAAAAAGATTATTTTTTTTAATTTTCTTGCTGTGTTATGTGGATGGAAGTATGAATGACGCGCGGATAGATTCACTGGTTTGGGTGCTGTGTGGTGCAGCAAGAAATGGACCGGGCTGACATTCTCGACACCTGAAGAGAAACAGGAAGAATAAACGACTCCGCGCCTGAAGGTGAATCGGTAACCTTAAGTCAGACCACAAGAAGAACTGTATGTTAAAAGATGTGTTGCCAGAAACATGAGCTGCGTGGTTGGCATAAGAAGATTGTTAAGTCCACACGGACGCTGTGTTCTTAGTTGTTTCGCGGTGCGAGATCTACTGAAGAGGAGATTCGAGCACTTGTGGACAAATTGTTCAATATGCATTGATGATGATCTGACGATTAACAATTAACAAAGTTTCAATATGAAAAATGATACACAATATGCATACATTTCATTTAGAAATATTTTTTTTATGATGAGAAAGTTATATTTGAAGATACTTTCACAGAACTGGTGTGCCAACATTCTTTGATTATTGCTTTTGATAATGTTATTCGAACTTACATCCAAAACTAATTCGCACAGGATCTGACAGAACTGATCCAATCATGTTGGAAGCTAGACACTGATAGACTCCTTCATCGCGTGTCTCATCGGGGTTGTGAAGGGTCAACTTTCCATTGGTGATCGTGTAAGAATCGTCGACAGTCATCTCCTGCATTTTGCCTGCCCCTGTGTCTCGATACCATTTATAGGTGGCATCTGGGTTGCTGGTATAAACAGATATCACCTTATGTTATATAACTCTCTGTGTAGCTGTTTGCTTATTATACCGTTGTCTGTACGTGATTGTGTATGCTGTTGAATGTCTGACTTTCTGCCACCACCAATATGTGTGTGTGTGTGTGTGTGTGTGCGTGTGTGTGTGTGTGTGTATTTAAGTTTGTCTATTTATATGGCTTTTTTATGTAGTTGCATGTCTCAGAATGTCTATATAACAGTTTTTTTTTGCCAGTCTATATGTCGCTATAAACACATAGAAAGACAACTGCGAGAATGACACATTGAAAAACAACATCGGAAAGAAAGCTCTAAAGAACAAAACAAAAGACAAGACAATTATCAAAACTGATGTCGTCTTTGAAACTCTTGAACAGGTATATTTAAGGCAGGGGACAGGCTTTTCTTGTAGTGCTGCTGTAAATATGGTAGCAAGGAGCCCATAGTGGGATGTAATGTATAAGGTATCCTGACAGCTTTCAAAAAAAAAGGACACAACAAAATACTGACGTTTCCACCCACATGCGGCCTATTTCGAAAAACGTGGACAACGACAACACACGCTGAGACACAGACACACGATGAAACGAGACAGAGAGAGAGAGAGAGAGAGAGAGAGAGATGGAGATGTTTTACATGATAGAGGATGGGTGGAGTGTAGAGATGTAGAAATATAAGTATAAAGAAATAATTGTAAATAAAAATTAGACTTAGCTGATGGCAGTAACTCCTCTCGTGGTGGAAGATCGCTATCAAACGTCGGGGCGAGAATCGATGATCTGTCACAAGGTACGACCAGAGGCGCGACGTGAAATGGGGCAGTCAGGGGTGACACAGATGATGACTCTTGGCTGTAGAAAAGTGACCAGACTCAGCCGACACAGCACAGCGGTCGTAGGTGGTAAGGTGGGTAAAATGATGAGGGACAGGTGAAGACGCGCTAGCCAGTCATCGTGTGGACACAATGGATGAGGGACAGGTGAAGACGCACTAGCCAGTCATCGTGTGGACACAATGGATGAGGGACAAGTGAAGACGCGCTAGCCAGTCATCGTGTGGACACAATGGATGAGGGACAGGTGAAGACGCACTAGCCAGTCATCGTGTGGACACAATGGATGAGGGACAAGTGAAGACGCACTAGCCAGTCATCGTGTGGACACAATGGATGAGGGACAAGTGAAGACGCACTAGCCAGTCATCGTGTGGACACAATGGATGAGGGACAAGTGAAGACGCACTAGCCAGTCATCGTGTGGGCACAATGGCGGAGGGTGATAGAGGATTATCACTGATACAGACCCTGAAAATGGTCTGAGGAAGACAAGGAAGACAAGTCTGGTGGGGGTGGGGGTTCCAACATTAAAGCAGGGGAGAGAAAAGGGAAGAGGGATCAGAGTCAAGTCACTTGATCAAAAGACTTCAGAGAAATGTTGTACTAGAAGTTGATAATAGAGAGGTGGTGTAAATAAGAGCTGGTATAAAGAGATGTGGTGTACCTGGTGAGAAGTAGTGTACTACCCGTCTTCTCTCCCATGAACACCCGCCCCACCCCCCTCATTAGTGGTCTTCAAACGTGATCGCAACCTTCGAGACATGCTTGTTAGGAGCCGCGCCTCTTCCCCCCCCCCCCAATCCATCGGGGAACGATCCGCTGTAATCGCAGTAAATGTAAGACTTTCCACCACGTCCTCCGGCCAGATATGGTTCTCTTCCCCCATGATCTTTTGAGATCACAGTAGGATTCACTGGTACATCGCGCAACATTATTTATGCCATTTTATGTAAGCGATGCAAGTTAATTTATATTGGTGAATCAGGTCGCCGTCTCAGGCGAACATGCCATGACCATCTATATGATATCACCCGCGATGCAGACACCCCTGTAGCATTCCACTTCAACTCTCAGGGTCATTAGAGTAAGGTTGATGTCTAAGTTACTGGCCTGCTGTCATGTTCCTCTGACAGTCGCAGTCGATTCACTTTAGAGAATCTCCTGATCGCCCATATGGGTTACCTCACCCCTTGGGGTATCTATGTATCCCTGTGCCTCGGGTGACCCCTCTTCCTCTCACTCCATTCTTCCACTTGTGTATTAATCTACCTCTAATACACCTCTCCTTATCAATTTCTAGCACACCACTTCTCTGGCAATCTACCTCTAGTGAACCACTTTTCTATCATTGTCCGTCAAGCACATCACTTCTCTCAATATCTGCTTCTAGTACACCACATCTGCATTAATCAACTTCTAGTACGACACTTCTCTATTAATCAACTTCTAGTACGACACTTCTCTATTAATCAACTTCAGGTACACCATTTCTCTATTTTTGAACTTCAGGTACACCGTTCCTCTATTTTTCAATTTCCAGTACACCACTTCTCTAAGCACTAACTTCTAGTACACAACTTTTGTATTATCCAATTTCTAGTACACCCCTTCTCTATTACACAACTTCAAGTACACCACTTCTATATTAATCAATTCCAGGACACCACTTCTCTTTATATATCCACTCCTAGTACACTACTTCTCTATTATCAACTTCTAGTACATAGATAGAGAAAGAAGCAAAACAGTGAAATGATTTTGGCCAGTATCAGACAGAATTCTGCTAGTAAAATTGAGAGGCAGACCAATGGATATCAATATAATTCAAGTTTATGCACCAACAAGTAATAGCAAAGAAGAAGATATTGACACTTTTTACGAGGAGCTAGAGGCGACCATGGAACAGTGTAAACCCCAAGAAATAACTGTTGTATTAGGGGATTTCAATGCAAAGGTAAGAACAGCTAAACTGCAAAATGTGACTGGGGGGCATGGCCTTGGAGAGACGAATGACAGAGGGGATAGATTGATAGATTGGGCAAAAACACATGAAATGATTATAGGTAACACCTGGTTCAAACAACACCCTAGGCGACTATGGACATGGCAAAGCCCAGACAAAAAAGTACACAATCAAATTGATTTTATACTGGTACAGAGAAGATTCAAGAATGGGTTAACATCGGTTAAAACAAGGCCAGGAGCAGATTGCAATAGTGACCATGCACCAGTAGTTGGAAAGATAACAATAAAACTGCGGAAGGCACAGAAATCACCAAGAAATATAAAATTAGAACTAGATATGCTAAGAGTAGATAAACAGATGAGTGATAAGTACAGCACGCTAGTACAAAATAGTTATAATGCTATTGAGAAAATACAGGACATCCAGGAGCAGTGGGAAATGCTCAAACAATCGATTCAACAAACATCAAAAGAAGTAATACCAGTGACTAAAAGAATCAACAAAAAGAAATGGATGACAGAAGAAATATTACAACTAATGGACGAAAGAAGGAAACATAATAAAGAAGAACGAGCATACAAAATATTGCACAAAGAGATCCAAAACAAGTGCAGTGAAGCAAAGGAAGAATGGTTAAAACAGAAATGTGAAGAAATGGAAAAACAACAAAAGAAAGAATCAAAATGTATGCACAATCAGTTAAATGAATTAACAGAAAGAAAAGAAGTCAAAGTTTCAAAGGAAGGAAATATAATAATGGGACAGGAGAAGACAATGGAAAGATGGACGGAATATATCAGTCAAGTCTATGATGATGAAAGACCAGAACTAAACAATTCAAATGAAGACACAGGACCACCAATAATGCAGAGTGAAGTGGAGGACGCAATTCAACACATGAAAAGAGGCAAAGCTCCAGGTCCCGACAATATAACAATCGAAGAGATAAATGCATTAGGAGAGCTGGGAGTACAAGTCATAACAAAATTACTCAATGACATATATAACACTGGACACATACCAGAAGATCTACTAAAATCTATCTTTGTAGCCATACCGAAGAAGTCAGGAGCCACTGATTGTGAAGACCATCGCACCATTAGTTTCATGAGCCATATGACTAAAATATTGCTAAGAGTAATCATGAGACGTGTGAGGAGCAGAATAAAACCAGAAATGTGTGAACAATGTGGATTTGTGGAAGGAAAGGGCACCAATAATGTAATATACATCTTAAGAACATTGATAGAAAGATCTATAGAGGTAAAGAGAGATCTATATATGTGTTTTATAGACTACCCAAAAGCATTTGACAAAGTAAAGCATGTGCAAATAATAAATATGCTGGAGAAATTAAACATTGATGTCAAGGATCTGCGAATCATAAAAAACCTGTACTGGCAACAAACAGCAGCTATACGAATTAACAACCAAACAGGACAATTCCAATATATAAAGAAAAGAGTCAGACAAGGCTGTGTTCTGTCACCGGATTTGTTTTCACTTTACAGCGAATATATTATAAGATTAATATTAGACAAAAAAGGAATTGAAGTCAACGGTCACAACATAAATAATTTGCGATATGCGGATGACACAGTCTTAATAGCAGAGACAGAGAATGAACTACAAGAAATGATAGATATAATATTAAAAGAAAGCAACAAGAAATGTCTCAGTCTGAATAGTAAGAAAACAGAAGTAATGGTTATATCGAAGAAACAATCACCACCATCATGCAGCATAAAAAAAACGAGACAAATCTGAAACAAGTGCCACGTTTCAAATACTTGAGCACAATCAAATATAAGATGGGAGATGCACCACAGAAATAAAAAGCAGAATAGCTCAGGCCAAAATAGCATTTCAGAAAATGAAAATATCTTATGCAACAAATCTATGTCAATAAAAATGAGAAAGAGAGTTCATCGATGCTATATAGAGCCAATTCTGACCTATGGAAGCGAATCATGGACAGTAGACACACAAATAAAAAGACGATTAGAGGCCACAGAGATGGGATTTCTCAGAAGAATGTTGAAAGTTCCCTGGACAGCTAAAAAACCAATGAGGAAGTTCTCAAAGAGGTAAACACAAAAAGGGAGCTCTTAAAAAACATCAGAAAGAAGCAATCAACATTTTTCGGGCACATCATGAGAAGAGGAAAGTTGGAATACTTGGTTACAACTGGCAAAATAAAAGGAAAGAGAGATCGCGGACGACAAAGAGAGAAAATACTGGGTAGCTTGGTGTCATGGCATGCAAAACAGTCAACAACAGAACTGATACGATGCACTATAGATAGAAGATTGTGGAGGGACATGAACTCCTACGCCAACCGGTATGGCACATGATGATGATGATGAGTACAACATTTCTCTGTGTTTATAAGCAACTTGTTTTATAGTAACTCTTCGATCAAATTTCCACAACATCCTAATATATCACCACCGTGGTTATATTTCTTCAGTGTTCAAGTCTTTTTATTAAGCGATTTGACTCTGATCCTTCTTCACTTTTCCCTCCCCTGCTCTAATGTTGGAACACCCCATCAGACTTGTCTTCCTCAGACCATTTTCGGGTCTGTAACACTGATAATCCTCTATCACAACCCCCCCCCCCCCCCCCCCCGCGCCATTATGTCTACACGATGACTGGCTGGCGCGTCTTCACCGACACCAGTCCCTCATTTTACCCAATTTACCACCTACGACCGCTGTGCTATGTCGGCTGAGTCTGGTCACTTTTATACAACCTAGAGTCATCATCTGTGTCTCGCCTGACTGCCCCATTTCACGTTGCGCCTCTGGTCGTACCACGTGACAGATTATCCATTCTCACCCCTTCGTTTGTTAGCGATCTTCCACCACGAGAGGAGTTACTGCCATCAGCTAAGTCTAATTTTTATTTACAATTATTTCTATATCTCCACACTCCACCTATTCTCTATCATGTAACACCTCTCTCTCTCTCTCTCTCTCTCTCTCTCTCTCTCTCTCTCTCTGTTTCAACATTTCTTTCCTTGTCCCTCGACCCATTTCTCTTTAATTTAGTCATTCCATGATGTAGTAATAGGTATCTGTGGCTCAGCGTTTGTTATCGTTCTCGTCGTTTTCTGAAGAAGGCCGCATGTAGGCCGAAACGTCATTATTTTGTTGTGTTCCTGTTTTTTCAAACTGTCACCATACATTTTAGGAGTGCACAGTGACCTTATTAAAGTTGTCTTATCGATGAGCAAAGTCACATTAAATCAGTCAGTCGTTAAGGTTGCGGTTATGGTTAGTCGAAGGCCCCAGTATTACTGCAAACGAATTAAAATCCATAGTTGCTTAACTGCCCGCGCCAGCGGAATCATCCGAATTAAAACTCATCTCACTGAAGGATTTAAGCAAAAAGAGGCAGCTGCAGTACCCATCATAGCAGCTATAACACATGCCAAAAGACATCATGGCTAAGCGTTAAATCAATCGTTTAGTGCTCAAACTATTCAAAAGATAAAATAAGTCAGTGTCATACGTCGACCACTACCCATGGGTGTTTCTCATGTGTTAGACAATTGTAATGCAGAATTAGACATTGCAATGGTTACCTTCATTCAAACAATAGAGGTCCAGCAAGACATGTCTAGAACTTATGTCATCACCTGTTGCGATGTACGTTATTATGATTATTAAAATGTATTAGTCTGTTCATCTTTCCATACGTCTGTCCATCAATCCATCCACTCATCAGCTTGTCTGACTCTCCATCTATCATTTCATTTATCCACCCATCCGTCATTATTTCTTTCTGTTAGTCTGTATGGAATCATCTTTATTTTCTACAATGAAGTGTCTAATCTCTAAAAAAATTTAAAGAAAGTTAAGAGCCCCGTCACGTCAAGTGGCGTATATGTAATATGGTGTTAGTGACCATAAATTTTATAGACCTTTGGCACATTATTTTTGGGGTAATGTGGTCGGTATTACGCCCTGTCGCTTCACTTTCCCAGAAAAAATTCGGTACCCATTTAAGGTTGGGTGAACCCAGAAGCCGTCGATCAGGATCGATAACCCGACCTCTTGTCCTTTGTAGTTAAGTTCACTAACTACTGAGCTATCGCGGCTACCTACCTATCTAATCTCTATGCAGAAGTAAAATAATAACAAGTCAAAACCACTTGTCACACTTTGTGGCTAATTTGATGTTTGTGTGCATATTTTTTCCTGACTGCCGGCACATTAATTTTTGATGTGAGCAGCATTATGCAAGACCGGTCGACCTACTATCACAGAAGAACATTGTGACACCAATTTATATATATCTATTTATCTTTCCCAAGCTCAATTACCAGTATAACTTAAAAGGCACAACTATTTTTGACACCAGCATTACTATAAATATGGTGCTTGTTGCTCTCTTTTATTTCAATACCAGTATAATTAATGGTGAATCGCAATGCGGCTTTAGATCCGGAAGAGCAACTGCAGACATGATATTCTCTTTACGTCTACTTCAAGAAAAATCTAGAGAGCAGAAAAAGCCTCTCTTCATAGCCTTTATCGACCTTACAAAGGCATTTGACCTTGTCAGCAGAGAAGGTCTTTTCAAAATACTTTCCAAAATAGGCTGCCTACATACTCTACTGACGCTAGTCAAATCGTTTCATGAGGACATGAAGGGAACCATCCAATACGATGGCAGCACATCACAACCCTTCGGCATACGCAGCGGCGTCAAGCAGGGGGGTGCGTTCTTGCTCCAACTGTATTTGGAATCTTCTTTGCTGTTCTGTTAAAACATGCATTCTCACATGCGAATGAAGGAGTATATCTGTATACTAGATCTGATGGTCGATTGTTCAATATCTCAAGACTAAAGGCAAGGTTTAAGGACAGACATATCTCTATTAGATATCTGTTATTTGCTGACGATGCTGCACTTGTTACACAAAGTCAGGAAGAACTCCAGAGCATGGTACATCGCTTTGCGCATGCCTGCCGAGACTTCGGTCTAACAATAAGTTTGCAGAAAACTAACATACTCGGTCAGGACGTCGAAGCAACACCTGCAATCTCTATCGACAACTATAAACTTGATATCGTGCGGCAGTATAACTACCTGGGGTCCATCATCAGCAACAGACTATCTTTAGATACAGAAATTGACACTCGTATTGGTAAAGCTGCTACCACCTTTGCCCGTCTTTCTAAGCGTTTCTGGCAAAACAGCAAACTGACAATTAAAAAAAAAGCCGCAGTGTACAATGCCTGCATAATCAGTATCCTCCTGTATGGCAGCGAATCTTGGACAACCTATTTAAAGCAGGAGAGAAGGCTAAATGCATTCCATATGCGATGTCTACGCCGTATTCTTGGTATCACCTGGAAGGATAAAGTGACAAACGTGGAGTCATGACCTGCACAGGCCTACCGAATATCTACACGCTGCTCAAAGAACGTAGGTTACGCTGGCTTGGCCATGTACACTGTATGAAAGATGGCCACATACCGAAAGATATACTCTACGGGCAACTGGCAGATGGTAAAAGAACTAGGGGGCGCCCAAAACTTCATTTTATAGATGTGTGTAAACGCGACATGAATGCTCTTAACATAAACCCTGCAGCATGGAAAGACAGAGCTGCAGACCGCAATATCTGGAAACACACTCTAAAGGTTCACCTCAAAGAAGAAGCAGACAGATTCATAGAGAAAGAGAATACACGACGAAAGAAAAGAAAAAATGACATTTCTAGGGGTGCTGAAAAATCAATAGTCAACTGACTGAGACTACTATACTATATAATTAATGGTACTACTGCTATGTCCGACACCAGTATAACAAAAAAAAACTACATGAAAACGTTCTTCCTTATCACTATTGTCACAATGACATATTACTTCCTTCATCTCTGAAAAGATGGCGGTTGTTTTATTTTCGGAGTGTAATTTGTGCGATTAAAGTGACTAATATAGTGCTTCCAACGGATTATAATTTTCGAAAAGTTGTGTAAAGTTTTCTACCAAGGAGGAGGATAAGAACTGATAAGTACTTTTTAAAATGTAAACAGGTAACGTTTTATATTTAGATCGTAAAAGATAGCATGTGAGACCTTAGCGATCAAACACATGGTGGGAAACATCAGTCGGTCTAAACCCCCAACGTGTGTTTTTCTTAAGTAAAGCCCTTAACTTACGACTGACTCAGCAGGTCGGTAAGGGATAAATGTTTTATGCTCAGAGAAATACACAGAAGATGGCGATAGATAAACGTTAAGTAGCAGCGATAAATATATGCGGGATAAAAAATAAAGAAGTCGAACTTATAGAAGAAATTACCAAAAAAAATAGAATACTAGGATTATAGGACACCAGAGTAAAAGGACAACAGTTAAAGAAAACACACATGAACTACACGAAAATATTCTCAGGAGTCGACAACACAGAAAGAGCAACACATGGAGTAGGTTTTATCATCGACCCAGAACACGCAAAGAACAGTCTAGAAATAAAATACCATTCAGAAAGAATTGTCACAATTACTACTAGAATAAGATCGAAAAACAAGTTACATTCAAATCTATGCACCATGCAACAACAATGAAAGAGACAGCGAAGAATTCTACGACACATTGAATGAAATCATTAACAAGATTGACGAAACCGACGACATGTTAGTGATGGGAGATTTTAATGGAAGGTTTGGGAAACGCAACAGCGAGAACAGTGATATCTTTGGACCCTTTGTTGATAAAATAGCTGAAATAAACGAAAATGGAAGCAGACTGCTGGAACTAAGCAATCAAAATGATTTATTTATCACCAACATATTCTTCAAACACAGAGAGTCGCAAGTATACACCTGGTACAAATGGAATGACACAACATGCAAAAGCCAGATAGATTTTATACTAACAAGACAACAGAACAGGAAAAGAGTAACCGACAGTAGAGCAATCCCAAATATTACAGATGACACGGATCACAAGATGGTTATGATCACACTAAGACAGCCAAAAATAAAGAGAATATACGAAAACAAACAAAAGAAGCAAAAAAAGAACAGACAATACAAATAAAACAATTAAAAGATCAAGATGTTCTGTCTTTGGGGGCGATCAACACACATAACCTGACAGCTGACTTCATATGAGAGTCTGGAATCCTACTCTGATTGATTCCTGATCGCAGAAAGAGAGAGAGAGAGAGAGAGAGAGAGAGAGAGAGAGAGAGAGAGAGAGAGAGAAAAGATCAAGAAACAAGGAAAACCCTGGAAGAAAAACTAACAGAGGAATTCAATGTACAGTAGAAGAAGAGTGGAAACAATTTAAGGAAACAGTAACTAACATCTCTAAAACAGTTTGTGGAACGAAGCTAAGAACAAGAGAAGGGAAAAATAGCACCCCGTGGTGGAACGAAATAATCAGAGAAGCAATTAAAGAAAAGAAGAAACTGTTAAAAAATTGGAGGGAGAACAAGAACCAAGAAAAATATGAAAGATATGCCTTGGTTTGAAAAAGAGTTAAAATGTTGATCAAAGAAGCTAAGCAAAAGAATTGGACAGAATTCGGACAAAACATGAGCAGGGACTTCAAGACAGCCACAAGAGATTTCTACAAAGCAGTAAAAGCCACAAGAGCGAGAAGAGAAAACCATGATCCTACTGAGCTGATAAATGACAAAGACGGACAGCCAATATCAAATAACCAATGTATGCAACAGAGACGGAAAGAATATTTTGAATACCTGTTAAACATACCAACTACCAATAAGACAACAAAAACCACGCTAGAACTCACAAATGCTGAACCCAACATCGTGAAAGAGGAAATTGAAGAAGTAATCAAAAATGCACCAAGAAATAAAACACCGGGGATAGATAACATATCAATAGAAATAATAGCAGCAGCAGGAGAAACGGGAATGCAATGGCTGCACAGAATATTTAATGCAGCATGGCACCAACAACAAGCCCTAGAAGACTGGCAACAAGCAATTATCATACCAATATGGAAAAAGAAAGGTAGCAAAAGAGACCGCAATCAATATAGAGATATATCTCTTCTCAGCCATGTAGGAAAGCTATACACCAAAATCTTGGAAAAAAGGCTGAGACCAATAATTGAACTACAGTCAAGCGATTCTCAAATGGGGTTCCGAAAAAAACAAAGGATGTACTGACGCACTATTCACATTAAAACAGCTTGCAGAAAAAACGACAGAACACAATCAAAACTTATACATTCCTTCATTGACCAGGAAAAAGCATTAGACACAGTAAACAGAGAACAACTGTGGGAGATACTAACAACATACGGAGTAAGCCAACATCTAACCAACCTTTTTAAAAGTCTCTACATCAACAGCAGCTGCAGGGTCAGAACAGCAGCAGGCTACACAGACCACTTCGAAGTTAGATCAGGTGTAAGACAGGGGTTTGTACTATCCCCCCTACTGTTTATTACATACACGGACCATATATGCAGATAGCCAACCCATCAGAGACAGAGGAGATCAACGAGTTTTTATTTGCAGACGATCATGCACTAATACATGAAACAATAGAAGATCTACAAGAACACTTAAACAAACTCAACATCTCAGGCACAAAATACAACATGAAAATCAACATTAACAAAACATAAGTCGTTCTGTTTCTTGCCATTCTTTTAAGATCATTCCATGTCTTCCCCATCATCCCCATCCCCGCCTCCACCTGTCCTCTCCAAGAATTCCCTGGTCTTCCCCTTTGTCCCCTCCCCCGGGGACCCCAAAAAAAGGTATGTTGTGTAATACTCCCAGTTGGCCTCCGTAGTGTGTGTCCTATCCAACGCCATCGTCCTCGCTGCATCTCCCCATCCACCGGTGCACGACCGGCACATTTCCACAATTCCATGCCAGTGATTCCGTCCCGCCACCTCCATCCCCCTACCCCGCGCAAGCATCCATCAATGAAAGTCTGCATCCTCGCAACTGTCAACCCTGCCGCTCTCCATGCCTCACAGCAACACAATAGGACCGCCTTAACATTTGAGTTTAACATTGTTATTTTTGTATTTAACCTAATTTCTTTGGATTTCCATATGTTTCCCAGTGCAATGAAAGCTCCTCTTGCTTTTGATATCCTTATTTTGGTATCATTTTCTGTTCCTCCCTCTTTATCTATACTACTGCCCAGATATATGTAAGATTGTACATCTAATAGAGGCAATTCTCCTAGTTTTATTTGGCCATTGCCAACTGTAGCAATTCTCACAATGTTGGTCTTATCTCTATTAATCTTCAGTCCCAGCTGTTGTGACCCCTCATCAAGCATGCTCATCTCATCCTGCATCCGCCGATGGCTGTGCGATAGGCCCATGCCATCAACAAAGTCCAAATCATCAAGCCGTCTGGCCAGTGACCACCGGACTCCATTTCTGCTGTCTCGAGCCACTTTCACAATCCAATCCATGGCCAGCAGAAAGAGAAACGGAGACAGAAGGCATCCCTGCCCCAATCCTGTTCTCACTTCAAATGCCTCTGCAATCTATCCCCCACGCACCACACAACACACCGTTTTCATCAGGCCAATAAACTCCATGGGGATTCCGTAATGACTCAGTAACCTCCAAAGCACCCCTCTGTCTAAACTATCAAATGCCCCTTCGCAATCCATGAATCCAACACAACTTGGGGACTCCAGTTCCAAACCCTGTTCAACCACTATACGCAGAGAAGCTATTCGATCAGCACATGATCTGTCCCTCCCAAAATCTGCCCGCCCATCTCTCAAACGTTTCCCCATGGCCTCTCTCAGTCTCTCCAGAACGATTCTGCTCAACATTTCCCCCGGCACCGATAGCAGCACAACTTCCCTACAATTTGTGCACTCCTGCAAACTTCCCCTCCTTGGCAGTTTGATCATACAACCCTCCCTCCAGTCCCTAGGCATCTCTTCCCTCTACCAAATTTTATCTAATAGATTATGTAGCACTAGAACTAGGAAGTCTAATGACAAACGATAATTCTCAAACAGCAGAATAGAATCAAGATGCAACAAAGCTTGTCAAAACATTAGACAGTTATCACCACTATTGTCCAACAAGGAAATAACTCTGGAGGCAAAACGAGCACTATACAATACAATTTTCATCCTAACGTTGTGCTACCAATGCCAGACCTGGATCCTAGATGCAAGGACAATAAGAAAAATAACCTCTACAGAGATGAAATGTGTTAGATGGTGACAGGAAATAGTCTGAGAGATAAGATCAGAAATGAAGAAATGAGAAAAAAAGCTAGGAATAGCCCCCGCCATAGAATATATAAGGAAACAACAGATACAATGGTTTGGCCACGTGACAATGCAGAAAGTACAAAATACAACACAACGAGCCTTCAACAAACGTTGTGAGAAAACCAGACCCAGGGGTCGACCACGAAAAAGATGGGTAGATGGAACATTAGAAGCACTAGGAAACATAAAAGCAGCAGAGGCGAACAGAAGAGCAAAAGACCGCAATTTATATCTCCCCTCGACGCTGAAAGACAGATGAGGAAGGAAAGAAGAGGAAGAAGATCTCTGAAAACTTTATCATTATAATTATTCTTGTTACTTCTATATCAGTCAACAATAACATCATAATTAATATGGTCCCTTCTATCTCTGACAATACCAGCACTATAATTAACATGGAATTTTCCATCTGCAACAACATTAGCATTATAATAATCGGGCTACTCCTATCTTCATTTACACTCACTGTGAAATCTTCTGAGACAACATAGAAAACTGCTAAATGCTTTTTGCAATTGTTAATTCTTTTTGCAGTTAGAATGTAGGTTGGACTGAGTAAATAGTTCCAGATTGGAAACGGAGTAAAGAAATAATGTATTTTATCCTCATTGTTATTTGGAATTGACATGACTTCATAATGCAGTAATGTTGTGCAGGTGACAAAGACACTAAAGAAGACTCAAAGAGAGAAATTGGAATCAGAATAGTAAAGCAGCGATGACTCTCAGAAACCTTGATAGCATATGGAAATTAATATTACTAAACACAAAAACAAAGCTTAACATTTCAAATCAAATATATTATTAACCCTCACTTATACGAGAGAATGAAAATAACTAAAAATTAAAACATAAATTAGATGCATTCAAACAAATGGGTCAGGAAAATACTTCATGTACTATAGAATGAACCCAAGATGAATGTATAAGACAAGAGAAATGGCAAAGCATTCAACAATATCATCTGCAATAACGAAAAGTGGGTGGGCATATGTTGGCTATAAGATGATAATAGATAACAAAAGTATTGCCAAAAAAAGCCTTCAAATGGGAAAAAGAGGGTAAAAGACCTGGAGAAATAATAAAGAGAACACTAAGGTGACGAGCAGCAACAGCGGACAGCATCTCTCTTACCCAGGTTGAAAGGCTCTACCAGTATAAGGTCGTGTGGCTAGACACAAGGCAGGTCATCTGACAATAAATAGATCGTCGAACGTGAGCAATCTAGAATTTCTGCCCTATGTGCCGTCTTCGGCTCGAGCAGGACTAAAGATAGACAGATCCATGAAGACAACCAGATAGACGAATGAATGGATGGATAGAGAAAAAGTGAGACAGAGTGAGATAGGTATGTATATAAGTAGGTAGGTGGGCGGACGATCGAACAGGTGGGTAGGTAGGTAGGTCGGAGAATATGAATAGATTGAAAAATAAACTCCTGTATCCGACAACATTAGTAGCCTCCGTCAGTCATAGTTGACTATGGATTTTGCAGCGCCTTTAGGAAATGTAATTTTCTTTCGCCGTACATTCTCTTTTGTTTTACTTATGTATCTGTTTGCTTTTTACTTGAGGTTGAGATTCAGAGTGTGTTTGCAAAGATTGCGGTCTGCAGTTATGTCTTTCCAGGCTGCAGGGTTTATGTTCAGAGTCTTCATGTCACGTTTACATGTGTCTAGAAATCGGAGTTCTGGTCGGACGCTAGTTCTTTTGTCTTCTGTTAGTTGACCATAAAGTATATATTTGGTATGCGGCCAATTTGCACATGGTGTAAGTGGCCAAACCAGCGTAATCTACATTGTTTGAGCAGCATATTAGTTCGAATATATATTGTATATCGTTCGGGAGACCCACGCGAGAGAGGTCCTCTACGTTCGTCACTTTATCCTTCCAGGTGATACCAAGAATATGGCACTGGCTTCGTATATGGAATGCATTTAGCCTTCTCTCTTGCTTTGCATGAGCTGTCCATGATTCGCTGTCACACAACATTAGTACTATAATTAATATGACCTTTTTTATCTTTAACAGAGGGAAACACTATAATTAATATTGTAATTAATGGCTAATTCTATCTTTAACAACACTAGCACCATAATTAATCTAGGCCTGTCTGATAAAAGTAGCACAAAATTAACGAGGCTACAAAAGGATACAAAATATGTCATATCACATCAGTAGCGCCATGAGGCTACTTCTATCTCCAACAAAAGTAGAAATATCTTACATATTCTTATATTATATCTCAGACATTAGTACAGGCATTACTACTTCCTCTCTTACTACAACCACTACAACATTATGATATAGCTATTTACCTTATGGCAACACACTCTATTGTTGCTGAAGGAAGTGGCGTCAGTACAACAATAGATTTGGGCTGGACACTGAATTTGGGACCTATTACAACATTGTTTGGGTCTGTGATGTTGGTCCCAAACACTGCAGATAAAGGCACAAAATATTATTTTATAAGGCCTCATGATAGTGTTTGCTGAATCTTGTTCCAGTGTAAAGATCACGCGGTGCAATAAATATTTGCCGAATATAAAGATTTAAAGTTGTTTGTGCTTTATGCAAGGCTATTTTTAAACTTTAAAATAACCATAATTCAATCTTTCCCATCCAAGAGAAAATCGAGATAACTACTAGGCCTTGTATGTTCTGGTAAACATTTATTTTATGATTTGATGAATATATATATATATATATATATATATATATATATATATATATATATATATATATATATATATATATATATCATATTGTCAAATTATATTACAAACTCGTAGTTATATTTGTCAAATGAAAAAAAATTAAAAACAAGTAGTGAGTCTGTTCTATGATTTTACTCATAAAACACTGTTTTAAAAAACTCATTCGAAATCAAATTAGTACCTTTAATATGTGGGCTCATCACATAATTTCATCTTTACGCGTTTTATTCCTTACACTTCGAGTTGGTTGCTGAATGTCCACCTTTCAGAAACCAAGAATTGAAGTTTGTTACGACTTGAAAAACAAAGGAAAGAACCAGGTGGCTTGATGAAAATCGTGTACTAACGGTATTCACATGTAGAGAAGCTCTTGTCAGTGTGAGAACTAAAGAAGTCACGCTCATATTCAGCAGTGGAAGAGAGAGGATACTGTTGATGTTTTTTTATCAGCTGCAATAGTTTAGCAAGCATTGTTAGGAATTCTTTAAACACTTACTTTATGGGATTCTCAGCCTCTTTAAGAAAACGAAACTCTTCACTCAGACCCACCAAATGTTAAGTAACATTATCCATTATATTGCTTGTGTCTCTTCCTTAGAAAGAAGGCAATTACCCCATTCGTTGTTTTAAGCTGTCATAACACATTGTAGGTTCAAGAGAACGATTCATATTTCTATCGATTGATTATTTACGCTCCTCTCCAAAATTCACTCCTTTAAAGCCCAAGTTATCAATTGCTCGTATAACTTCAAGATTAAAAAGCCCTCTACTTCCTGTTTTCAAATAGCCCAGTATCTTTTTTTTTTAAACGGAGATGAAAAGGCTGCTGTCAATTTAGGGTTGATCACTGAACACAGTAATTTGTCATATTAATGACAAAACCAACTGGTAACTATAATAACACTAGTAACTTGGCCATACGAGTCCAACAAAGGGTAGTTTTAAGTTGCTTTTAAGATTAAAAAAAACTTGGTATTGTTAAAATCATTAACGTTTACAAGAACACCTGCGATTCTGCTGAAAAAAGTCCTGGCTAAGTGTGTATAAAATGTGTGTTTTCAATGACAATTTAAAAAAAATATATCAATAGCGATTTTTTGCAGAAGGCGAAAAAAAAACTTGCAAATAGGTAAAATATCTAGCAGTCGTATTTATAGCCTATTCTTTTCGATTTTAACTCCCAAAGGTTCAAGGCATGCACGAGTGAACACGGGTTTATTGCCGTTATTTGAGAGAACTAGACATCTGATCTCACTGACATCAAAGGGGCTCTCTTTCAGATCTGATGGTAAAACCTACTGATTTATCCTATCCACATGTGTTGTAAATCGTTGTGCGCAGATGCACCTGTCTATTCTGGTTAAAATGTGTCGTTCTGGAAGTGTTAGCTCGTGCTACTGGGGAACAGCCTGGTTTAGAGGTTAGACGTCCGTCTCTGGATAAGAAGGTCACAATACCCCCATGATCGTGTCGTGAGATTTTGTTATGCTAGAATCTGTTACATATCCGTGGCTTTACCCCTCCCTAATCTCTGGGTATTGAGATCCAATGCCTAGCCGAATCTCGGATAATGATCACACACACACACAAAAGCGCACGTTAACGAACCCTTGGGAATAAAAAGATGCACAAGCAAAAACTGTTAAATTAGAAAATGTACACATGCCGAAGACAGATGTGTCGGACCGAAAGGCGCAGATATCGTGGCTTGGCGTAAACTAGCGGCACAAGTTATCCACGTAAACTTAACAAGTGAACACTAAGAAGTAGGATTTCGTGCCGCGTCAGGGTTATCGAAATTATATCAATCCATCGGATCCTTGTCCTGAAGCCAGACTATCTGCAGTTGCGGTCACGAATGGTAGCCGAGTAGGTTCTATTTTTACGAGATGGTTAAACTATCTTCTGTTTTTGTTTTTTTATTTTATTTGTTTGATGCAGAAGCAGTTCTGAAAGTGTTTTGCATATCATTATGCCACATTTGTTAAAAATGGCATTTACATGTTTCTTTTTTTTTTTTTTTTTTTTACATCCTATTTCACATCGTAGGATCGTTTTATCCCGTGCCTTAGATAAGGACGATTTTTGACATTCATAATGAAAGAGATGGTAGAAACATACAATTTATCACGCATTTATTCGAGGCCGTTCATTGAGCACTGGCGACAGTTGGTATTTGGTTGTCTTGAACTTCTGACATTTTTCATTTACTATGTCCAATTGCTCGTTCTCTGAATATGATTACAAGACAAATTAATTCTTGGTCACGTGTAGGATTGGTACCATTGCCATGAATGTTAAGTGAGAAAGGTGATATGCTATCTTAATAATGCTTATGGTTATGGTTATGGTTATGTAAGGCCTCGGTATCACTGCAAACAAATTTAAATCCATAATTGCTCAACCGTCCGTGCCAGTGGAATCATCCGAATTACTAACTCATCTCCAAAACAAAGAAGGGTAGCTGTAGTCCCCATCATAGCAGTCTCAGCACACGCCAAAAGACATAAGGCGAAACCACACAGAAAATGAACACAGTCAACTGTTCCCTGTCATAAGATATCATCATTCATCGTAAACCATTGGAATATCGAAACATGATCAAAACGGATGAGACACACAGCTCACGGTGTGCACAGAGTACTGAACTCAGTAGCTCCTGCAACAAGTCGGACTTGAAATATGAGGAAACTGCAACAATGAACACTTTTCAGACACTTTATATATATATATAAAACAATCGTTACCGCATTTTCCCATTACTGGGGTCTGCCGTGGGGGAGGGGGGACTTAGTGGACCGGAGAATAAAAGGTAGCTTATCCAGCGATAAAGGTCTCAGTCTGAATAGTAAGAAAACAGAAGTAATTGTCATATCAAAGAAACAATCATCACCACCATGCAGCATAAAAAAACGAGATAAATTTGAAACAAGTGCAACATCTGAAATACTTGGGCACAATAATAACATCAGATGGAAGATGCACCACAGAAATAAAAAGCAGAATAGCTCAGGCCTAAATAGCATTTCAGAAAATGAAAAATATCTTATGCAACAAATCTATGTCAATAGAAATGAGACAAAGATAGTTCATCGGTGCTATATAGAACCACTTCTGACATATGGAAGCGAGTCATGGTAGACAAACAAATGAAAAAACGATTAGAGGCCACAGAGAATTTCTCAGAAGAATGTTGAAAGTTCCCTGGACAACTAAAAGGACCAATGAGGAAGTTCTCAAAAAGGCCAACACAAAAAGGCAGCTCCTAAAAAAACATCAGAAAGAAACGATCAACATGTTTCTGGAACATCATGTGAAGAGGAAAGTTGGAATATTTGGTTACGACTGGCAAAATGAAAGGAAAGAGAGATTGTGGAAGGACAAGATCGTCAACCGGTATGGCACATGATGATGATATCCAGCACAGTCTCTGCGATATGTTCGAGTTTGAATTGTTGCCTCTTCCCCCATCCCCCACCCCCCTCCCCCTTGATAAAAACAACTTATTATTGGCATCATATAAGTGCTAAAAAAATCTACCACAGTGACTTTCATAAACAAAAGAAGACTATTTCAGTCTAGGGTGTAACTGACTGGAATTATTTCAAAAAATGATTTGTTGAGGACATTATAATTCAGAACAAGGCAATCATGAATACAGCTAGAGATAAGGGCAGAAAATGTCAGAAGAAATAAGCACACAGAATATGGGTATTTGGGGATCAGTAGAAGAGAAAGAACGCAACACGTTGAATCAATGCAGACAGGAACATTCAGTACACGAACACTTCAATGTTTGCAGGAACGGCCAGCAGAGTGAATATTAGAATGTCCCAACTACAAGTGACGCCAGTCAAAACTAAAGACTAAAGAAGAGAAAATTAAATAAGTGGAACACTGGATGCATCGAACAGTGGAAGAGAAGAACTGTTCAGGAGAAAAAAATAACTTTATGAGTGGTCGAGAGGTATTAAGTAACTGTTTCATTTATGCAGGCACGAATAGAGTGCATTTTACACAAAGCGGAATAATAAAATAGACTAAGCGAAATATAGACTAGCAGGAAAACAATATCTGTGACGCGCTACTTACTGTGGTCCCTTTCTTGCCGTACAATCCTGTAAGCCTCGTTTATGCTGATCTCGCAAATGTAGGGTAAGACAGCTGATGATGTTTGCTTGGAGTATAGAAACCTACCGGCCACAGCTGAGGACACAAGAAACAGTTCATGTAACTACACAAAAGACCTTTTAAAACAAAAACAACATGCTTTGAGTTAAGTTATGGTTATGGAAGGCCCCGGTATCACTGCAAACGAATTAAAATCCATAATTGCTCAACCGCCCATGCCAGTGGAATCATCCAAATTAATCTCATCTCCCAAACAAAGGTAGCTGCAGTCTCCATCATAGCAGTCTCAACATATGTAGACGCGAAATTGCGCACTAAAGGTGAAGAGACGGAATTGAAGATGGAATGGATAAACTGTTTGCACGCCACAATAGGTTGTGCAATACAGTGCGCGGAGAGTGAAAAGTGACGTAAAAATACGATGACGTAGTTTGAGAGGCAGTTAGAAAGTTGGCCAAGAGAGAGTGGGTTTGATGGTTGGAGACCGCTGGCCAGAGATGAACAGGGAAAAGGGCAGCTGATCAGTGATCACTTGAGCGAGTCGTGCATGGAAGACTCGGGCTGCCAGAGATCCCTCTACCGTTGATATAAACGTTATTCATAGGATTGTTCAGTGAGTTCATAGACGATTTGTATTGTAAAGTGATTTGATAAACTACAAGTATAACTAGGAAGTACAACTATACAATACAACTACGCCAATTTCACAAAGGAAAGCTCGACAGTAGTTCCCGCCAGTTTTACAAGGGGAAGCGCGACAGTAGTTCCTGCCAGTTTCACAAGGGTAAGCTCAACAGTAGTTCCTGCCAGTTTCACAAGGGGAAGCTCGACAGTAGTTCCTGCCAGTTTTACAAGGGGAAGCTCGACAGTAGTTCCTGCCAGTTTCACAAGGGGAAGCTCGACAGTAGTTCCTGCCAGTTTCACAAGGGGAAGCTCGACAGTAGTTCCTGCCAGTTTCACAAGGGGAAGCTCGGCAGTAGTTCCTGCCAGTTTCACAAGGGGAAGCTCGACAGTAGTTCCTGCCAGTTTCACAAGGGGAAGCTCGACAGTAGTTCTTGTCAGTTTCACAAGGGGAAGCTCGGCAGTAGTTCCTGCCAGTTTCACAAGGGGAAGCTCGGCAGTAGTTCCTGCCAGTTTCACAAGGGGAAGCTCGGCAGTAGTTCCTGCCAGTTTCACAAGGGGAAGCTCGACAGTAGTTCCTGCCAGTTTCACAAGGGGAAGATCGACAGTAGTTCCCGCCAGTTTCGGGCTGCTGTACCATTAACTAAGGCAAGCAGACATGCACGTCCCGAGGGTAGTCATCTAGCAAGGTTGCAAGGAGGAAACCGACAGCCAGTACAGCGGGCCACCAGCAACGTTCGGTACAAAGACCCACAAAATATCATGGACAAGCGAAAATGCTAAGGATCGTCATTGAAGAGAAGTGACATAAATAATGTTAGTTAAGAGTGGAAATAATAAATTTTTTAGGGTAGAAGTTTTATCGATAAATTGTTAAGGTAGAAGTTTTTTTTTTTTTTTTTTTTTTTTTGGTGAAACTATGTATAGATAATTTGTTGCACAGGGTACTAAATTTTTATTGATACATAACATGTTACTACGTGTAAGGAAATAATTAGGGAAACAAATAATTGTATGACCTAAATACTGATTTGGTGGAGGAGATTATTAGTGGAACAAAAGTAGATATAAGCCGAAACAATGGCGAGAAAAGGAAACAGAGGAATAGAGACCATAAGTCAAGAAGAAAATATGCGACAGATGTTACACATGATGGGCAAGCGCGATAGAAAAGCTGGGAACAATTTACAAATACAAGAGATAACAAGGAAAATAAAAAATTTTTTCCGGAGAGACAGAAATATTAGATACCTTGGGCTAATGCGGTGGAATATTGGTGTAAAAACAAATGCCTGTCGCAAGCAGAATGGAAAGACATGGCATTAGCAACGAGCAGTGGGGGAGTAACAAACTGCATCAGGCGAAGAATAGAGGGAATGAGAGAAGAAACGTGGCCAGAACTCATTTGACAAAAAGATATGCACAAATTTAAGGACGAGCAACACGCCATCATCACAATGCGAACAGTACAGCAACAAAGAAACGAATCCATACAAGAATATGGAGACAGAATGGTAGCAATGGCTGAACAAGTGTTTGGATAGGAAGTGGATAATGACCAAGTAAACAAAATGTTGGTGGCAACATTTATATCGGGACTCGAAAATAGTGGGCTGAAGTTGCAATTGGCGAGGAGGGCAACTACTATATTATCGCGGGTAATAAACGCAGCGATAGAGGAAGAGAGTATATTGAAAAGGTTTGAAGACAACCAACAACAAGAAAAAGTAGAAGGAAATAGACAAATTCGACAAGACAGCCCCAGAGAGACGGATCATATAAGGAGAAGAGATAGAGAACAGAACCATAGACAGGCAGTAAATAGCATCCAGGAAACAAGGAGGTGCTATAGGTGTGGTCGAATAGGACATATTGCCACATAGTGTCGGTAAGAGAATTTGGACAAGGGAGAGGAAGATGATATCAAATGGCGGAAAACGCTAGAAGTGCTCGGGGAGGCAAACAATCCTGAGCACTTAGGAATGCCTGATAAATTCAGTATGAATGAGGGGAGAAAAGACCCGTGTTCCTGTATAGTACAAGTAAGAAAACAAAAAATTAGAGCTATAATAGATACAGGAGCCAGCGTTAGCGTGATAAACAGGAGTACATTTAGATCACTGGGGGAAGTAGAAGAATGTACAAAACAAGAAATAATTTGGAAGCCATAAATGGACAAATATTAAAGGTGATGGGAAAGACAGTATTGAAGATAAAAATAGGCACACACTCCATGAGACAAGTCTTTATGGTGGTAGAAGGAATGAACATGGCCATGATAATAGGAAGAGATTGAATGAATAAAAATAAAGTAATAGTCAATTATAGGACACACAAATTACAATTGGGAAATACGGAAGTGCAAATGGAGGACGACATACAGATAGCAATACTGGCCAGAGAAAAAAACGGATATAACGTTGAGACCACAGGAAGTACACATAGTATTAACTAAGATAAAGAAAAACGACTACGTTAAGGATAATAAAGATAAAGAGAGGTAAAGTGGTAGCACAGATTAAACTAACACAACAAAGGAAAAAAGAATGCACTAAAGAAGAGGAAAAAGGAAAAGATCACAAATACGAGGGAAAAGAAAGGAAAAAAGTAAAAAGTACGATGAAAGACAGGAGAAGACAGTAAAATTGCCACAGGAAAGAGAGAGGGAATTAATCCAACAAATCAAACAAATGAAGAAAACAAACAAATGATACAAGAAATAGTGTTAAACAACCACGATGTGTTTGCGCTGACCGATTTTGAATTAGGGAGAACACGCACAGTACAAATGAACATTAACACAGAAAAGTCAGAAACAACCAAAATAAGAACATATAGAACATCATAAAGAAACAGACAAATAGTAGAGAAAGCAGTGGAGGATATGTTAAAGGCAGGCATAATCTCAAGAATAAATTCACAATGGTCGTCACCAGTAGTGATAGTAAAGAAAAAAGACGGATCACAAAGGTTCTGTTGTGATTGTAGAGCACTAAACAAGATTACGAAAAATATCAGCTATCAGATGCCCAGAGTAGACAACATTATAGCAATACAACAATATCCATTGTTTCAAGGCACAGATTGGTAGAGTACTCTTGACTGTAAGGTTGGATACTGGACAATTGAAGTAAAAGAGGAAATAAAACACATATTTACATTTAATACGCATGTAGGGACGTTCACCTGAACCGTCATGCCATTTAGACTAAAAGGAGCCCCAGCGACATCATCATCATCATCGTGTTCCTTCTCCGCAACGAAGGTTGGCTACCATGGATCGCCATTCTACTCTGTTTCTTGCTTTGATGGTGCAGGCTATCATAGATTGCCTTGACCATCTTTTGATGTTACTCGTCCATGTTAGTCTTGGTCTGCCTTTGCCTCTTTTACCTTGTATTTTTCCTTCCAATATTACTTTTAGTAGGCTGTTGTGTCTTTTAACATGCCCCAAAAATTTCATTTGTCTTGTCTTAATTGTATTTAGTAGTTCTCTTTTTATTTTCAGTTGTTTTAAAACTTTATCGTTTGTTATCTTTTGTTTACATCCAATTCTACCTATTCTTCTATAAATCCACATTTCAAAGGCTTCAATTTTCTGTTCTGTTTTCTTCTAATGTCTTCATGTTTTGTTCTAATGTGTTTTGTTCTAGTGTCTAATGTCCATGTTTCTGCACTATACAGGAATATTGAGAAGATGTAACATTTTGCGATTCTTAGTTTCAGCCCTGTTGATATTTGTTTTGTTGTTAGTATATTTTTCATGGCATTAAAATTACTTTTTGCCATTCCTATTCTTTTGTTTATTTCAGTTTTGCATTTTCCATCATTGGTTATAGTATGTCCCAGGTAGTTGTAACTCTGGACTGTCTCCAGATGTATTCCCTCAACTGTGATATTTAATTGTAGGTCTTGAGAATTTTCTTTGTTTATGATCATAGTTTTAGTCTTTTTGATATTCATTTCTAGTCCATATTTTTTGCTTGTTATGTTTATCACATTAAGCAATTGTTGTAGGTCATTAGGATTTTCTGCTAGTAGAACAGTATCATCAGCATATCTCAGGTTATTGGTTATGTTTCCATTAATGTTTAGGCCTGGTATCTCTGAGATGTTTTTGAAGATTTGCTCAGTGTATAGATTGAACAAGCTTGGTGATAGGATGCATCCTTGTCTTACTTCTCTTTTTATGTCCATGGGTGAAGAGTTCTCCTTGTTATATCTTATTATTGCTGTTTGCTCCCAGTACAAATTACATATTAGTCGTATGTCTGCGTCGTCTAGATTTATATCCTTAGGCAGTCTATAAGTTGGTTATGGTGTATTCTATCGAAAGCTTTGGTGTAGTCTATAAAGCAGGCATATATTGGTTTGTTTACGTCTGTGTACTTTTCAATCAATGTTCTCATGATGAATATGGCTTCTTTTGTTCCACTGTTTTTTCCTGAATCCAAATTGTTGCTCATCTAATTCAGTATTGATTTTATTCTGAATCCTTCCCTGTATAACTTTTAGTAAAATTTTGTTACCTGGCATTAGGCTTATTGTTCTGAAGTCACTGCATTCAACTGCACCATTCTTTTTAGGCAATGCAATGAAAGTTGATGTTTTTAGATCGTTTGGTATGTATCCTGTATGGTATATGTCATTGCATATGTCTGTGATCACTTCGACGCCAAACTCTTCTAGAGCCTGTATCATCTCTATTTGTATATTGTCAGGCCCTGCTGCTTTTCCCTTTTTCATTGTTTTTCTAGCTTTTTCTACTTCAGATTTCAGGATTTTATAGCTGGATGTACATTTTATGTCTGGCTTTTTGTCCCTTTCGTCGTGAAATAATTCTGTTATATATTCTTGCCATCTATCTATTATATCTGTGTTGTCTGTTAGCATTCTTCCCTCTTTGTTTGCAATACATCCGTTTCCTGTAGCTTTTTTGTCTTTATTCGTCATCCTCTTTATTTCTGTGTGCATCTCTCTTAATTTTTGTTTACTTTCCATAGTTTCGACTTCTAGACATCTTTGGTTGAGCCAGTCTTCTTTTGCCTTTTTGCACATTCTCCGTATTTCATTGTCTATATCCTTGTATCTGGCAGTGTTTTTCGCTTGTCTTCTTTCTTCCATTTTTTCTAAGATTTTGTCAGTTATCCAGTTTTGTTTTTTTGTTACTTTCCTTTTTGGGCAAGGTGTTGCAGGATTCTTGCATGCTGTTTTTTATGCATTGCCATTTTGTTGTGACTTTTTCCTCAGGATTTTCTCTTCTGTACTGCTCTATCCCCTCTTCTAGTAGCTTCTGATATGTGTTCTTTACTTGTACAGTATAAGTTTCTTGTACATCTTTCTGGTTTAACGCTGTTATATCTATTGGTGTTGTTGAATTAGTTTTTTGTTTGCTTCTCTTTAATTTGATTTTCATTTTTATCATTACAGGATTGTGGTCTGAATTAATGTCTGCTCCTGGGTAGGTTTTGGCTTTCTTGACGCTGTTCCTGAATCTGTCTTTTATCATTATGTAATCTATTTGATTTCTCTTCTTGTCTCCAGGGCTTTTCCATGTGTATAATTTCCTTTTCTCTTGCTCAAAGAAGGTGTTAGTAGTATAGCAGGAAGGATATGGTTAGTATTTAGGTGCTAAATTAACAAAGATATATAGTAGGTGCGCGGCGCACCTAATGTACACGAGAGACAAGGGGAGTTAACCATGACCGCTCGTGTCGGGATGTTGACCTCTAGTCCCGGTGACCCGGAAGTGACCTGTTTATGTCTGGTATAGGCTGACATTGGAGTTCTTTATGTACTTGATCGATAGTGATAGGTTAGTAGATTATACAACATCAATAAAAACAATCAATATAAAACAGAAGACAAAGATATATTTTATTCTTTTATTATCTCAATAGGTGTATAACATACAGTGGATATTATATAACATTACAAAAATATTTAGTACACGAAGTAAATATATAGTACACGGATAACATTTATTTATAGCTATGTAGTTGGTGTCGGCTTAGCTCTATGTCATAAATGAATCATAAGTGGTGAAACTGTTAGAGATTGCTGGGTAGTCTAAGCTGGTAGTGTAAAGAGTTAAATATCTAAAGGTGTAGTCGAGACGTTATCATCAGCTACCTTTCTTTTTATATAGAAATAGGAAAGAGCATTTCTTGTTTGACTGTAGGAAAATATAGAATTATTTAAGACTTTGAAACCTACATTTTTCCCACCCTTAGCCTTTTGCGTGGCGAGAACCTCTAAAAACATATCTTTATCTAATTTGTTGTGTTGCTTGCTTAACCCTTTACAGCTGATTTTATCGTAATCCCCACTACAATGGTACGTCTTACTACATAAGCTAACAAGAGCTGTCCCTTCGTACTCTAGTTTAAAAAGACCGGGCGTTCGTTTGGTGTACGCTTTAACACCCTTACAGTTTATACAGTCTGTCTTGCTAATATGCTCATCGCAAAACTCGGCGGGAAACCAGTCTTTATATACGCTATTAAACTCAGCCCGCAGCCCTGACTTAACTATATCCTCCAACTTAGGTGCACTTAAAGCCAAGTATAAACTATCAGTATCTGTTTCACATAACTGAAAGTTAGACCTATCCACAAACTTATCTAAGAACTCGAAATAAAAATCTAACATACGAAGTTTTGCATATTGATACACGAAGAAACCGATTTGTAGGGGTAAGTCCCAAACCGTTTTCTTTTTCTCCATCTCAATTTCAAAAAGATCCTCCCCTATTTCAGTCATCTTTTTAAACCGGGAACTATTTATCATTTTTGATATCTCATCCCCCTGAACATACGAGACAGCGCTATGATTGGCCTTATTGGTTAGAGTCTTCCCATAGGCTGAGTTTCCTAAGAGCTTCATCGTATCGCTTACTATAAATTGATTTTCGTCTAGATCACCAGCCCTCCTAGCGTCAGAAACCATTTCACCAAACCTTTTAAAACAACTAGACGGTTGATATTCTATCACTTGATAAATTTTTGTTACCTTTAGCCCATGATCTAAATACCATTTTAACAGTGGTGTTGCCAACAAAATTTTTTCCCCGACATAACTACCGATTAGGGTGCGACGAGGGGTTGACAACAAGTTATGTTTGAGGGCATATTCACCCATAAACGGTCCAATATCGTCACGCGTGACGTCAATATTTTTGAAAATTGGAGTCATCTCACTGAAATGGTCCTTCAGGCGGTCGGGGACGTGTAGATCACATTCCACTAAACCAAAACATGTCCCATCTGAAACAGAAGTCAGAATCTGTTTATCACTAAGAGGGAGCCCTTCTTTAGAGTAAGAGGGTCTAGCTCGAGGGATGGCTTTAGAAAGGAAAGCCCTAATGCTTGGGTCAGACTTTTTCAGAGCCTGCCACTCACATTCCCACATAACTTCTACTGGGACTTTGACCTCCTCAGTTAGATAGGTGTGTATCTCACATGCTTTTTCAAACAGATCGAACAAGGGCTTATTATTAACAGGGTTTCTATCTTTATCTTTGGTGAGGGGACAGTCTTTGTGACCATGGTACAAACAACCATGAAAATTATTGCCTCTTCTATTGGATTTATCCCACCCATCCACAGGGATATTTCTATCACCTAAGCGAAACTCCCTCCCATTAAACTGAGTTTTCAACTCCACCCCTTTCTGGTGGGCGACCCACGTTAGCCACTCTCTACTTTGTTGGACATAATAGTTATTTTTTTCGACCCTAAACCCGGTCTCCATTCTTCTAATAATTGGGTAATCTGTTGGCATTGGGTTCATCAGAGCCCAAAGATACAACGCGTTGGCATCGTAACCTTGGATGGATTTGACTACCTTTCCGCCCCTAATAAGCGTTTTGCCTACCTCGTGATACCTATGGAAAATTATAGAGGGACCCCCGACGATATTATCTCTAAGCATTGTGTGTAGACTCCCCTGTTTGCTCGAACATAAACTAAACATTACACCCCTATCAACGGTCTTAAAAAGATACTTTAAACAAACACCCGGAACCGAAATGGCGTCTTTAAAACAGTCCACGCCCCGCTCCCCATAAAAGCGAACCTGCTGCGCCAAGGCTTGAAGGAAAGGAACTACATCTTTGTTATTATACCAAACCAAAAAGTCCCTAATGGTCGTCATCTTATTGTCCTTCCAGACCTTTTTACACAGAGCATATTCCTCCTTGGAAATGTTGGCATTTTTTAACGACGAATGAAATGCTTCGTGTGGGGGTAACTCTGTCTCATTCAACTTGTTTAAATCCGTTATGTACTCGTAACAGAAAACACCCTTTGTCTCCTCTACTTTATAAGCTGCCAGATATTTACTATAGCTGAAACCTGGTGCTAGATAGTTTACTATATCTAAGAATTTTAGATTCTGTGTTGCAACACACATAAAGTTATTGTTTCTTTTAACTATAAACTTGAACGGTTTTGCTACTTTGTAGTCTACTTCCATTTTATCTTCCGCTTCTTCGATAACATCGGCTTCTTCTTCTTCTTCCATACTATCACCTTCTTCGTCCACTTGTGGAGTGGAATCCATGAAGTGCTTTATTAAATAAGGTTTAATGACGTTGATGTCATATTTCCCCGAGTTAAACCCTATCACTGGAAGCTCTTTTAAATACTCATTAAACTTAGCTATTAGCTTGTGTTTGTTCAGATCATGAAGTTGAGTAAAAATACTTTCAAACCGATCTCGCAACAACGAGTATGCCTTATCAGCGATACCAGTGAGGTAATCAACCATCTGACTAACTAAAACCTGCGGGTCACCCTTGGTTATGAAGCATTTTGGGCCTCCCACCCGGGACATTTGACGCTATAGAGCAGGAGAGGGGGACGTGTTTAGCTACAAAGGTAGTCGAGTGCGTCTCTTTGGGAACATTCCTACTATCAAAGTAACATTCATAATCGAATGTCGCCCTGAATGGGTAAATAAAAGACTCTGGACTACTAATCCCTTCAGCGCTGATCGCATCCCATACACTTTCAGGTGAAGCGTAAACACCACCCTTATATGTCTCTACAGCCATATCCCCAGTGCAAGTTTTTTCATGCTTATCCATACGCCAAAACTCTTTCCACAATTTCCCACATTTTCCACAAGAAAAGCTTTTACTAGCCCTGGAAAGATCGTTTATATAAAAGAAGTGATTTTTGTAAAGTAAAAGACGGAGAGTTTCACTATAACTACTGCCACTTCTCAGGACAATACGCAAGGCTTGTTCAGAATCAAACTCAAAAATATCTATGTTTATTGAAAAACAATTTTCTAAGAGAGGCATTTCGGCAAGAGTTACACCGTGAAAGCTACTTAACGTTATAGACGGGTTAAACTGTTTGAAAAGTAGTCTTGAAGCCTTCCTAACATCAGTATTTGAAGTGCCTCGATGGATAGCTAGACAACGGAAGAAGCAGAGATTATCATTGTAAACTTTGGAATTAGAGTCGGTTTGAAGGATATTAATACCGTGGTTCGAAACAATGTAGGGTGGGATATCTATCAGATAGGATAATCTTGAAGTTTATATATGTAAACACTCGTACTGACTAATGCTTCTAAGGTATATTTGGTTGTCTCCCTGTTTTTGTCTGCATAACCTAATATATCACTTTCATTTAATCTATCAACAAATATTTCAAAGTCATTTCTGTTGTTAACTAACAAGGGTTTGTCTAACCCCGTCGCGTTATTTGAGCTTGCGTGAAAGTAACGCAGCCCCTGTGTCTCTCTATGTCTTAAAACTAGATGATGACTATAATTCACCTTGAAACGCTTTTTCTGGCCTTGGAAGATTGGGTTTACAAGAGTCTTCCAATCTATAGGATTATCAGGCTGATGAAATATAGTATACGTCTCCATGTATTTGTTCCTACGTTCATGTGTTCTAATTGCTAACCAGTTGTTCTTATATATCTTCCTAATATCTTGAGGTAACTTATTTAAAGAGTCGGCTTCATTAATAAGTCTTGGTCTCTTTGAGGGCTCTTGAGTCGAACTCTTTACTGCCCGCTTGCGTGAGGTTGTCGATACTTGTGGACGTGCTAGTGATGCAGGAACTACTGATACAAAAGATGCAGGATGCTCTGTCTTGATATGTTTGGCAAGATTGTCAGCTCTATTATAAACTCGTTCACAAACATCACATTTGTATTCCTGACACCCATGTACACTAGCAACGTGTCGTTTTACGATCCGGCTCCGGGTGAAAGTTTTGGAGCAGAGATGACAAGTGTTAGACATCTGTAGAAAAGAAATTGAAACATTACAACTAAAGAGTAGAGAACAGTAAACATTACAAGAGAAGAAAATAATAGCAGTAAACAATGAGTTTCACAAACTAACGAAACTAAGTTACAAAAATAACACATGCATACTAAAAAAGCAACTTATCGAAAATAGGTTACTGAAGTAACATACTATAATATTAAAGAACTAAGATCACACTTACTTTTTATGTGTCTGAAGGCACGAAACACATCCATCGTCAAGAACTGTAAGCGAAAGTCTGATTACAAGCTTCTCAGATATATACACTTGAAACCCCAGAAGTGTTACTAAAAATAGAACTGACCTCTGAGGCAATACCGGATGTGTTACTAAAAATAGTTTTTGACCGCTGACGCAATGCCCGCTTTATTTTAGATATCCCCATTGCAAAAATTTACATTAAAAACCACTTTTAGGATGTTACCCCCTTATCGTTTTTTGAGGGTTACGCCCATGAAATCGGTAAAAATCGTAAATTTTCACTCTAGGCATACCCGAAACTTTATTTTAGACATCCCCACACCAAAGATTTACATTAAAAACCACTTTTAGGATTTTACCCCCGGACCATTTATTAGGGTTACGCCCATGGAATCGATAAAAATCGTAAATTTATCGCGTAGGCTTACCTAAAACTTTATTTTAGACATCCCCACACCAAAAATTAACTCAAAAATCACTTTTTAAATTGTTACCCCCCTTAAAATTTTTGAGGGTTACGCCCCTGAAAGTGATAAAAAATTGAAATATAACATCAAGGCATACCTCCCACATAATTTTTGACACCCCTACATATCAAATTCCATAAAAAAACAACAAAAAGCTAGTAGTATATGTGGCTGTGAACCCACTCTAAAAGTGCACGTACATGCACCGAAACTGCACCAAAACTGCACGACAAGTAGTATGTTCGGGTGTGTTCACAGCCACCTATACTACTAGCTTTTTGTTGTTTTTTTTTTATGGAATTTGATATGTAGGGGTGTCAAAAATTATGTGGGAGGTATGCCTTGAGGTTATATTTCAATTTTTTATCACTTTCAGGGACGTAACCCTCAAAAATTTTAAGGGGGGTAACAATTTAAAAAGTGATTTTTGAGTTAATTTTTGGTGTGGGGATGTCTAAAATAAAGTTTTAGGTAAGCCTACGTGATAAATTTACGATTTTTATCGATTCCATGGGCGTAACCCTAAAAAATGGTCCGGGGGTAAAATCCTAAAAGTGGTTTTTAATGTAAATCTTTGGTGTGGGGATATCTAAAATAAAGTTTGGGGTATGCCTAGAGTGAAAATTTACGATTTTTACCGATTTCATGGGCGTAACCCTCAAAAAACGATAAGGGGGTAAAATCCTAAAAGTGGTTTTTAATGTAAATTTTTGCAATGGGGATATCTAAAATAAAGCGGGCATTGCGTCAGCGGTCAAAAACTATTTTTAGTAACACATCCGGTATTGCCTCAGAGGTCAGTTCTATTTTTAGTAACACTTCTGGGGTTTCAAGTGTATATATCTGAGAAGCTTGTAATCAGACTTTCGCTTACAGTTCTTGACGATGGATGTGTTTCGTGCCTTCAGACACATAAAAAGTAAGTGTGATCTTAGTTCTTTAATATTATAGTATGTTACTTCAGTAACCTATTTTCGATAAGTTGCTTTTTTAGTATGCATGTGTTATTTTTGTAACTTAGTTTCGTTAGTTTGTGAAACTCATTGTTTACTGCTATTATTTTCTTCTCTTGTAATGTTTACTGTTCTCTACTCTTTAGTTGTAATGTTTCAATTTCTTTTCTACAGATGTCTAACACTTGTCATCTCTGCTCCAAAACTTTCACCCGGAGCCGGATCGTAAAACGACACGTTGCTAGTGTACATGGGTGTCAGGAATACAAATGTGATGTTTGTGAACGAGTTTATAATAGAGCTGACAATCTTGCCAAACATATCAAGACAGAGCATCCTGCATCTTTTGTATCAGTAGTTCCTGCATCACTAGCACGTCCACAAGTATCGACAACCTCACGCAAGCGGGCAGTAAAGAGTTCGACTCAAGAGCCCTCAAAGAGACCAAGACTTATTAATGAAGCCGACTCTTTAAATAAGTTACCTCAAGATATTAGGAAGATATATAAGAACAACTGGTTAGCAATTAGAACACATGAACGTAGGAACAAATACATGGAGACGTATACTATATTTCATCAGCCTGATAATCCTATAGATTGGAAGACTCTTGTAAACCCAATCTTCCAAGGCCAGAAAAAGCGTTTCAAGGTGAATTATAGTCATCATCTAGTTTTAAGACATAGAGAGACACAGGGCTGCGTTACTTTCACGCAAGCTCAAATAACGCGACGGGGTTAGACAAACCCTTGTTAGTTAACAACAGAAATGACTTTGAAATATTTGTTGATAGATTAAATGAAAGTGATATATTAGGTTATGCAGACAAAAACAGGGAGACAACCAAATATACCTTAGAAGCATTAGTCAGTACGAGTGTTTACATATATAAACTTCAAGATTATCCTATCTGATAGATATCCCACCCTACATTGTTTCGAACCACGGTATTAATATCCTTCAAACCGACTCTAATTCCAAAGTTTACAATGATAATCTCTGCTTCTTCCGTTGTCTAGCTATCCATCGAGGCACTTCAAATACTGATGTTAGGAAGGCTTCAAGACTACTTTTCAAACAGTTTAACCCGTCTATAACGTTAAGTAGCTTTCACGGTGTAACTCTTGCCGAAATGCCTCTCTTAGAAAATTGTTTTTCAATAAACATAGATATTTTTGAGTTTGATTCTGAACAAGCCTTGCGTATTGTCCTGAGAAGTGGCAGTAGTTATAGTGAAACTCTCCGTCTTTTACTTTACAAAAATCACTTCTTTTATATAAACGATCTTTCCAGGGCTAGTAAAAGCTTTTCTTGTGGAAAATGTGGGAAATTGTGGAAAGAGTTTTGGCGTATGGATAAGCATGAAAAAACTTGCACTGGGGATATGGCTGTAGAGACATATAAGGGTGGTGTTTACGCTTCACCTGAAAGTGTATGGGATGCGATCAGCGCTGAAGGGATTAGTAGTCCAGAGTCTTTTATTTACCCATTCAGGGCGACATTCGATTATGAATGTTACTTTGATAGTAGGAATGTTCCCAAAGAGACGCACTCGACTACCTTTGTAGCTAAACACGTCCCCCTCTCCTGCTCTATAGCGTCAAATGTCCCCGGGTGGGAGGCCCCAAAATGCTTCATAACCAAGGGTGACCCGCAGGTTTTAGTTAGTCAGATGGTTGATTACCTCACTGGTATCGCTGATAAGGCATACTCGTTGTTGCGAGATCGGTTTGAAAGTATTTTTACTCAACTTCATGATCTGAACAAACACAAGCTAATAGCTAAGTTTAATGAGTATTTAAAAGAGCTTCCAGTGATAGGGTTTAACTCGGGGAAATATGACATCAACGTCATTAAACCTTATTTAATAAAGCACTTCATGGATTCCACTCCACAAGTGGACGAAGAAGGTGATAGTATGGAAGAAGAAGAAGAAGCCGATGTTATCGAAGAAGCGGAAGATAAAATGGAAGTAGACTACAAAGTAGCAAAACCGTTCAAGTTTATAGTTAAAAGAAACAATAACTTTATGTGTGTTGCAACACAGAATCTAAAATTCTTAGATATAGTAAACTATCTAGCACCAGGTTTCAGCTATAGTAAATATCTGGCAGCTTATAAAGTAGAGGAGACAAAGGGTGTTTTCTGTTACGAGTACATAACGGATTTAAACAAGTTGAATGAGACAGAGTTACCCCCACACGAAGCATTTCATTCGTCGTTAAAAAATGCCAACATTTCCAAGGAGGAATATGCTCTGTGTAAAAAGGTCTGGAAGGACAATAAGATGACGACAATTAGGGACTTTTTGGTTTGGTATAATAACAAAGATGTAGTTCCTTTCCTTCAAGCCTTGGCGCAGCAGGTTCGCTTTTATGGGGAGCGGGGCGTGGACTGTTTTAAAGACGCCATTTCGGTTCCGGGTGTTTGTTTAAAGTATCTTTTTAAGACCGTTGATAGGGGTGTAATGTTTAGTTTATGTTCGAGCAAACAGGGGAGTCTACACACAATGCTTAGAGATAATATCGTCGGGGGTCCCTCTATAATTTTCCATAGGTATCACGAGGTAGGCAAAACGCTTATTAGGGGCGGAAAGGTAGTCAAATCCATCCAAGGTTACGATGCCAACGCGTTGTATCTTTGGGCTCTGATGAACCCAATGCCAACAGATTACCCAATTATTAGAAGAATGGAGACCGGGTTTAGGGTCGAAAAAAATAACTATTATGTCCAACAAAGTAGAGAGTGGCTAACGTGGGTCGCCCACCAGAAAGGGGTGGAGTTGAAAACTCAGTTTAATGGGAGGGAGTTTCGCTTAGGTGATAGAAATATCCCTGTGGATGGGTGGGATAAATCCAATAGAAGAGGCAATAATTTTCATGGTTGTTTGTACCATGGTCACAAAGACTGTCCCCTCACCAAAGATAAAGATAGAAACCCTGTTAATAATAAGCCCTTGTTCGATCTGTTTGAAAAAGCATGTGAGATACACACCTATCTAACTGAGGAGGTCAAAGTCCCAGTAGAAGTTATGTGGGAATGTGAGTGGCAGGCTCTGAAAAAGTCTGACCCAAGCATTAGGGCTTTCCTTTCTAAAGCCATCCCTCGAGCTAGACCCTCTTACTCTAAAGAAGGGCTCCCTCTTAGTAATAAACAGATTCTGACTTCTGTTTCAGATGGGACATGTTTTGGTTTAGTGGAATGTGATCTACACGTCCCCGACCGCCTGAAGGACCATTTCAGTGAGATGACTCCAATTTTCAAAAATATTGACGTCACGCGTGACGATATTGGACCGTTTATGGGTGAATATGCCCTCAAACATAACTTGTTGTCAACCCCTCGTCGCACCCTAATCGGTAGTTATGTCGGGGAAAAAATTTTGTTGGCAACACCACTGTTAAAATGGTATTTAGATCATGGGCTAAAGGTAACAAAAATTTATCAAGTGATAGAATATCAACCGTCTAGTTGTTTTAAAAGGTTTGGTGAAATGGTTTCTGACGCTAGGAGGGCTGGTGATCTAGACGAAAATCAATTTATAGTAAGCGATACGATGAAGCTCTTAGGAAACTCAGCCTATGGGAAGACTCTAACCAATAAGGCCAATCATAGCGCTGTCTCGTATGTTCAGGGGGATGAGATATCAAAAATGATAAATAGTTCCCGGTTTAAAAAGATGACTGAAATAGGGGAGGATCTTTTTGAAATTGAGATGGAGAAAAAGAAAACGGTTTGGGACTTACCCCTACAAATCGGTTTCTTCGTGTATCAATATGCAAAACTTCGTATGTTAGATTTTTATTTCGAGTTCTTAGATAAGTTTGTGGATAGGTCTAACTTTCAGTTATGTGAAACAGATACTGATAGTTTATACTTGGCTTTAAGTGCACCTAAGTTGGAGGATATAGTTAAGTCAGGGCTGCGGGCTGAGTTTAATAGCGTATATAAAGACTGGTTTCCCGCCGAGTTTTGCGATGAGCATATTAGCAAGACAGACTGTATAAACTGTAAGGGTGTTAAAGCGTACACCAAACGAACGCCCGGTCTTTTTAAACTAGAGTACGAAGGGACAGCTCTTGTTAGCTTATGTAGTAAGACGTACCATTGTAGTGGGGATTACGATAAAATCAGCTGTAAAGGGTTAAGCAAGCAACACAACAAATTAGATAAAGATATGTTTTTAGAGGTTCTCGCCACGCAAAAGGCTAAGGGTGGGAAAAATGTAGGTTTCAAAGTCTTAAATAATTCTATATTTTCCTACAGTCAAACAAGAAATGCTCTTTCCTATTTCTATATAAAAAGAAAGGTAGCTGATGATAACGTCTCGACTACACCTTTAGATATTTAACTCTTTACACTACCAGCTTAGACTACCCAGCAATCTCTAACAGTTTCACCACTTATGATTCATTTATGACATAGAGCTAAGCCGACACCAACTACATAGCTATAAATAAATGTTATCCGTGTACTATATATTTACTTCGTGTACTAAATATTTTTGTAATGTTATATAATATCCACTGTATGTTATACACCTATTGAGATAATAAAAGAATAAAATATATCTTTGTCTTCTGTTTTATATTGATTGTTTTTATTGATGTTGTATAATCTACTAACCTATCACTATCGATCAAGTACATAAAGAACTCCAATGTCAGCCTATACCAGACATAAACAGGTCACTTCCGGGTCACCGGGACTAGAGGTCAACATCCCGACACGAGCGGTCATGGTTAACTCCCCTTGTCTCTCGTGTACATTAGGTGCGCCGCGCACCTACTATATATCTTTGTTAATTTAGCACCTAAATACTAACCATATCCTTCCTGCTATACTACTGATGTTGCATATTATCAGTCTGTTTTCTTCACAAAACTGTATTAATCTTTCTCCTCTGTTATTCCTTTTTCCTAGACCATGATTTCCTTATATTTACCTTTTCCTACTTTAGCGTTCATATCACCCATTATAATCAAGATGTCTGATGATTTCACTTGCTTCATAACTGTGTTTAGATCTTCATAGTATGCCTCTATTTGTTCGTCTGTATAGTCTTGAGTAGGTGCGTATGTCTGTATTATTGCTATGTCGAATGGTTTTGCCTTCATTCTTATTAGTTTATTCCTATCATTATATGTCAATTGAGTATTTATATATTTTTGTAACTCTCGTTTTATTAGAATGCCTACTCCTCTTTGATGTTCTTTTGTGTTACCTGAATATATAAATGTATATTTATCGTCTTGTATTTATCCACTTTCCTTCCATCTTGTTTCTGATATGCATAAGATATCTATGTTTAATCGTTCTGCTTCTACCATAAGATTTTCTATTTTTCCTTGTTGGTATAAGGTCCTAACATTCCATGTAGCTATTTTTATTTCGTTCCTAGAACAGTAGTTAGAATTTCTCTCCATGGCTTTCTTTGGATTGTTACGTGATGAGGCTCCAATCGCTTTCACGGTGGTCTGCCATATTCGCCTTTCGTGTTCTGAATATGCCTCATGTGTACCACACACTTTGTTGTTTCGCTTTCTGTGCCGTTGATTAATTTAAATTCTTCCGCCCCATCCACCGTCGCAGACACCCATCGACATATATGGGGCTAATGAATCAAGTTGTACAAGGGTGTGATAAATTCGCACAATCCTACATAGACGACCTTATAAACTTCACTAAGGGAACCAAACAAAATTATATGCATCATATAGAACAAGTGTTTAATAGACTTTGGCAACACAACATAAAATTAAAAATAAACAAATGTCAATTTTTGAAACAGGAAGTAAAGTATTTGGGATTCAGAGTGAAAAACAAGGGCATTATGCCAGACAATGAAAGAATAAGAGCCATAAAGGAAATGACGCCACCTACGAGAGTAAGAGAGGTGAGAAGTTTCTTAGGAATGTGTGAATACTACCGGAGATTCATACCTGGGTTCGCAGAGATTGCCGAGCCACTAACCACACTGACAAGAAAGTTTAATAAGTTTAGATGGACACCACAATATCACCAGGCGTTTAACACACGGTGATACCAATACTAGCACACCCAAACAAAGATGGAAGAATGATACTATATAAAGGTGCCTCGGATACAGCAATAGGGGCATGTTTAGTAAATGAGAACACAAATATCGACAATACAACTGGAGAAACAACTATACAGGAAGCCCCAGTCTATTTCTCATCACATAAACTAAGTAGAACACAGGTAAAGTGGGTCACAATAGAAAAAGAAGCCTATGTCATACATTATGCAATACAGAAGTTTCATTTCTATTTGTATGGAAATACAATAGTTATAAGAACGGACCATAAGCCATTAAAAGCAATACTAGATGGTCCAATAAACAACAGGAAGATAGATATGTGGTCGTTATCAATACAAAATAGTGGAGCAACAATATATAATATATAGAAGGAGCAAAGAATATATGTTCGGACTGGTTGCCCAGGTTGCCGAGAACAGAAAATGTAGGAAAGGAACAAACAGAATCATGCACAGGCATAGACGATAGAACGTTTCAATTTAACATAATAAATACCAACCGAATAAGACAGGAAAGAATAACGGAAGATGAAGAAACGAATGGCAGAGATCAGGAAAAAAACGAATGCGAAATAGGCATAACTAGAGAAGAACAACAGAAAGACAAAGAAATAAAGAACATCATAGAAGAGTTAAAAAGAGGAAAGAAAGGCAAATGGGAACATTTCCATATAGATCAGAAGGACGCGGTGTTAACATATATAGAACAAAAGGAGGGGAAACGCCCGAAGGTATATATACCAGAAAAACTCAAACACCAAGTACTAAAAGCTTATCACGATCAGAATGGACATATGGGCCAGGATAAAATGATAGACGCAATTAAAATAAAATACTACTGGCCTGGAACATATAAGGAAGTCGAACAATACACCGAACACTGTAGAGTATATAAGACAAGAAATTTAACAGAAAAAGCAGGACCCATGCAAATCATGGATAAACAATACTTTGCCATGCAAAAGATTAGTATGGACATAACTGGTCCGTATCCCACCACAATATCAGGAAACAGATATATATTACACATAACAGACTGCTACAGTAGATGGCCAGAAAGCAGCCCCATACCCAATAAATCAACAGACACAGTCATAGACATTTCATTAAATGAATTAATTCCGAGATATAGCGGTCCACAATACATACTTACAGATAATGGAGGAGAGTTCACCAGTCAAAAGTTTAAGGATATTTTACGCAAATTAAATATCAAACACATTCAAACTTCCGTATACCACCCACAAGGGAATGCAATTAATGAAAGGCAGCACAGAACATTGAACGACATAATTTCTAAATTGACAAGGGGCCGAGATGAGCAATGGGACGTGAAGCTAAATGAAGCATTATCCGCGATAAGAGTGAATAAAAATGAAAGTACAGACTTCTCACCATTTTTTCTACTATACGGAAGACATCCGATGTTACCGATAGACAATTTATTACAACCAGGAAGAAGGTATCATGGGGAGGAGATACATGAGATCATCATCCAGCAGATGCATGATACTCAGAGAATGGTCTGGAAAAATTTAAAGAGAGCAGAAAGGAAAAATAGACAAAAGGTTAGAAATAAAGAGTGTATTCAATATAGGGTAGGGGATAAAGTATTCTACAAGAACGATACAGCTATGTCAAAAATAAGCCCAAAATGGAAAGAAGGATATATTGTATTAAGAAAAACGGGAGACACAAATTATGTGATTAAACACATATATGGAAGGAAGGAAATAAGGACCCATATGAGAAATATAAGAAAAGACGAGACCTTATGGTTAGAAAAAGAGGAGGCACAAAGAATAAAAATACAAACAGGTAGACCACAAAGAAAATACACATGGAGTATGAAAGAGTCTACAGAGGAAACCGATGGCGAAGAAGGACACGGAATAAACAAAATGACAGAAGAAAAGATTACCACAGAAGAAGAGGCGATAGAACAAGACGCAACCCAAGGATCACCGACCTATGACAGCGAACCAAGTGGAGAAAGGGAAGAGGAGGCACCATATCAAAACACAAGAGGCTGGACAAAACAGAGGCAAAACCGATGGGTACAAAAGGAAAGAATAACATCATCAGAAAAGGAGGACATGCTCTTACCAGAAAGAAGGGTGAAAGACAAGAAAGAAAGAAGACAAAAACAAGAATAGTTAGAACAAGAAACACATACGAACTCCCTAGTAGTAAGAGCTAGGAAGAAGAAAATGAAGAGAGGAGAGAACCCGAAATGGGCAAATACAAAGTAACAAATAAGAGGAGGAAGTGGAAGGGCACGGAAGAAGAAGAAGAAAAGAGGAGAGAACCCATAATGGGTAAATACAAAGTAGTAAGAAAGAAGAAGAGGTGAGAACCCGAAATGGGTAAATACAAAGCAGTAAGAGAGAAGAAGAGGAGAGAACCCGAAATGGGTAAATACGAAGTAGTAGTAAGAGACGAAAAGGAAGAGAGAACCCGAAATGGGTAGATGCAAAGTAGTAAGAGAGAATTAAAGAACAATGTATAACAGAGAAGTCAGATGAATAGATAGTACGGCTAGTCGTTAAGATAGATTAATGACTGGCACATATTGAGGGCGAATTATGTAGACGCGAAATTGCGCACTAAAAGGTGAAGACACAGAATTGAAGATGGAATGGATAAACTGTTTGCACGCCACAATAGGTAGTGCAATACAGTGCGCGGAGAGTGAAAAGTGACGTAAAAATACGATGACGTAGTTTGAGAGGCAGTTAGAAAGTTGGCCAAGAGAGAGTGGGTTGACGGTTGGAGACCGCTGGCCAGAGATGAACAGGGAAAAGGGCAGCTGATCAGTGATCACTTGAGCGAGTCGTGCATGGAAGACTCGGGCTGCCAGAGATCCCTCTACCGTTGATATAAACGTTATTCATAGGATTGTTCAGTGAGTTCATAGACGATTTGTATTGTAAAGTGATTTGATAAACTGTTCACCTTGAATGAAGTGTGCGTGGAGGACTCGTGTGGCTAGAGATCCTCTACTGTTGATATAAACATTATTATAGGATTGTTCATAGAAGATTGTGTTGCCAATTGATTTAATAAACTGTTGACTTTTGAAATATTAAAGACCCTTACCACTTGTGGAAGTCAAGAAACACACAGGTACAATAATATACATACAAGAAAACATAGAAACCAAGAAAATATTAAAGGTTACAACTTTATTTCTATCTTTTGCATATTTTTTCTTTCTGCTCTCTTTTAATTTTTCCAGACCATTCTCTGAGTAGCATGCATCTGCAGGATGATGATCTCATGTATCTCCTTCCCTACGTACTTTCTTCTTGGTTGTAATAAATTGTCTATCGGTAACATCGGATGTCTTCCGTATAGTAGAAAAAATGGTTCCTCCAGTATCTGTAAGTATGCATTTTGGACCGCTATATCTCGGAATTAATTCATTTAATAAAATGTCTATGACTGTGTCTGTTGATTTATTGGGTATGGGGCTGCTTTCTGGCCATCTATTTTAGCAGTCTGTTATGTGTAATATATATCTGTTTCCTGATATTGTGGTGGGATACGGACCAGTTATGTCCATACTAATCTTTTGCATGGCAAAGTATTGTTTATCCATGATTTGCATGGGTCCTGCTTTTTCTGTTAAATTTCTTGTCTTACATATTATACGGCGTTCGGTGTATTATTCGACTTCCTTATCTGTTCCTGGCCAGTAGTATTTTATTTTAATTGCGTCTATCATTTTATCCTGGCCCATATGTCCATTCTGATCGTGATAAGCTTTTAGTACTTGGGGTCTGAGTTGTTCTGGTATATATACCTTCGGGCGTTTCCCCTCCTTTGGTTCTATATATGTTAACACCGCGTCCTTCTGATCTATATGGAAATGTTCCCATTTGCCTTTCTTTCCTCTTTTTAACTCTTCTATGATGTTCTGGGGGCATGACGTTGACGAGACGAATGACAGAAGGGACAGATTGATAGATTGGGCAAAGACACATGAAATGATTATAGGTAACACCTGGTTAAAACAACACCCTAGGCAAAGCCCAGACAAAAAAGTACACAATCGAATTGATTTTATACTGATACAGAGAAGATTTAGGAATGGGCTAACGTCTGTTAAAACAAGGCCAGGAGCAGATTGTAATAGTGACCTTGTACCAGTAGTTGGAAAGATAAGAATAAAACTGCGGAAGGCACAGAAATCACCAAGAAATATAAAATTAGAACTAGATATGCTAAGAGTAGATAAACAGATGAGTGATAAGTACAGCATAATAGTACAAAATAGATATAATGCTTTTGAGAAAATACAGGACATCCAGGAGCAGTGGGAAATGCTCAAACAATCGATTCAGCAAACATCAAAAGAAGTAATACCAGTGATTAAAAGAATCAACAAAAAGAAATGGATGACAGAAGAAATATTACAACTAATGGACGAAAGAAGGAAACATAAGAAAGAAGAACGAGCATACAAAATATTGCACAAGAGATCCAAAACAAGTGCAGAGAAGCAAAGGAAGGATGGTTAAAACAGAAATGTGAAGAAATGGAAAAACAACAAAAGAAAGACCCACAATTTATGCACAATCAGTTAAATGAATTAACATGAAGAAAAGAAGTCAAAGTTTCAGGATGTGTGAAATCAAAGGAAGGAAATATAATGGGACAGGAGAAGATAATTGAAAGATAGACAGAATATATCAGTCAACTCTATGATGATGAAAGACCGGAATTAAACAATTCAAATGAAGACACAGGACCACCAATAATGCAGAGTGAAGTGGATGACGCAATTCAACACATGAAAAGAGGCAAAGCTCCAGGTCCTGACAATATAACAATCGAAGAGATAAATGCATTAGGAGAGTTGGGAGTACAAGTCATAACAAAATTACTCAATGACATATATAACACTGGACACATACCCGAAGATCTACTAAAATCTATCTTTGTAGCCATACCGAAGAAGTCAGGCGCTACTGACTGTGAAGACCATCGCACTATTAGTCTCATGAGCCATATGACTAAAATATTACTAAGAATAATCATGAGACGTGTAAGGAACAAAATAAAACCAGAAATAAGAAAGAAACAATGTGGATTTGTGGAAGGAAAGGGCATCAATAATGCAATATACATCTTAAGGACATTGATAGAAAGATCTATAGAGGTAAAGAAAGATCTATATATGTGTTTTATAGACTACACGAAAGCATTTGACAAAGTAAAGCATGTGGAAATAATAAATATACTGGAGAAATTAAACATTGATGGCAAGGATCTGCGAATCATAAAAAACATGTACTGGCAACAAACAGCAGCTATACGAATTAACAACCAAACAGGACAATTCCAATATATAAAACAAGGAGTCAGACAAGGCTGTCACCGGATTTGTTTTCACTTTACAGCGAATATATTATAAGATCAATAGTAGATAGTAATAATCTATTTAATCAAATCCAAGATTGCGGGTGTTTTTATATTCGGATTGTAGATTGTGTGATTAATGTGATTAAATATAGTGTTTCCAACGGGATATAATTTTCAGAAAGTTCTGTAAAGTTTTCTACCAAGGAGGAGGATAAGAACTGATAAGTACTTTTTAAAATGTAACCAGCTAAAGTTGAATAGATCGTAAAAGATCGCATGTGAGACCTTAGCGATCAAACACGTGGGAGGAAACATCAGTCGGCCTCAACCCCCATCGTGTATTTCTCTTAAACTAAGCCGAAACTTACGACTGACTTAGCAGGTCGGTAAGGGATAATTGTATTTATGCTCAGAGAAAAACATAGAATATGGAGATCAAAGTAGCAACGATAAACATATGCGGGATAAAAAATAAAGAAATCGAACTTATAGAAGAAATGACAAAAAGGAAAATTAAAATACTAGGATTAGCGGACACCAGGGTAAAAGGACAACAGATAAAGAAAACACACATGAACTACACGAAAATATTCTCGGGAGTCGACAACACAGAAAGAGCAACACATGGAGTAGGTTTTATCATCGACCCAGAACACGCAAAGAACATTCTAGAAATAAAATACCATTCAGAAAGAATTATCTCAATTAAACTGCTAGAAGACGATCGAAAAACAAATTACATTCAAATCTATGCACCATGCAACACCAATGTAAAAGACAGCGAAGAATTCTGCGACACACTCAGTGAAATTATTAACAAGATTGACGAAAGCGACGACATGTTTGTGATGGGAGATTTTAATGGAAGGCTTGGGAAACGCAACAGTGAGAATAGTGACATCTTAGGACCCTTTGGCGATAAAACAGCTGAAATAAACGAAAACGGAAGCAGACTACTGGAACTATGCAATCAAAACAATGTATTTATCACCAACACATTCTTCAAACACAGAGAGTCGCAAGTATACACCTGGTACAAATGGAATGACACAACATGCAGAAGCCAGATAGATTTTATCCTAACAAGAAAAGAGAACAAGAAAAGAGTAACCGACAGTAGAGCAATCCCAAATATTACAGACGACACGGATCACAAGATGGTTATGATCACACTAAGACAGCCAAAAATAAAGAGAATATACGAAAACAAACAAAAGAAGCGAAAAGAACAGACAATACAAATAAAACAATTAAACGATCAAGAAACAAGGAAAACCCTAGAAGAAAAACTAAGAGAGGAATTCAAGAAACTCCCTAACGAAGTATGCACAGTAGAAGAAGAGTGGAAACAATTTAAGGAAACAGTAACTAACATCTCTAAAAAGCAATTAAAGAAAAGAAGAAACTGTTTAAAAATTGGAGGGAGAACAAGAACCAAGAAAAATATGAAAGATATGCCTTAGTTCGAAAAAGAGTTTAAATACTGATCAAAGAAGCTAAGCAAAGGAATTGGACAGAATTCGGACAAAACATGAGCAGGGACTTCAAGACAGCCACAAGAGATTTCTACAAAGCAGTAAAAGCCACAAGAGCGAGAAAAGAAAACCATGATCCTACTGAGCTGATAAATGACAAAGACGGACAACCAATATCAAACAACCAATGTATGCAACAGAGATGGAAAGAATATTTTGAAGACCTGTTAAACATACCAACTACCAACAAGACAACAAAAACCACGCTAGAACTCATAAATACTGAACCCAACATCATGAAAGAGGAAATAGAAGAAGTAATTAAATATGCACCAAGAAACAAAGCACCAGGGATAGATAACATTCCAATAGAAATAATAGCAGCAGCGGGAGAAACAGGAATGCAATGGCTGCACAGAATATTTAATGCAGCATGGCACCAACAACAAGCCCAGAAGACTGGCAACAGGCAATCATCATACCAATATGGAAAATGAAAGGTAGCAAAAGAGACTGCAATCAATATAGAGATATATCTCTGCTCAGCCATGTAGGAAAGCTATACGCCAAAATCTTGGAAAAAAGGCTGAGACCAATAATAGAACTACAGTTAAGCGATTCTCAAATGGGGTTCCGAAAAAACAGAGGATGTACCGACGCACTATTCACACTTATACAGCTTGCAGAAAAAACGACAGAACACAATCAAAACTTATACATAGCCTTCCTTGACCAGGAAAAAGCATTCGACAGAGTGAACAGAGAACAACTGTGGGAGATACTAACAACATACGGAGTAAGCCAACATCTAACCAATATTATTAAAAGTCTCTACATCAACAGCAGCTGCAGGGTCAGAACAGCAGCAGGCTACACAGACCACTTCGAAGTTAGATCAGGTGTAAGACAGGGGTTTGTACTATCCCCCCTACTGTTTATTACATACACGGACCATATATGCAAGCTAGCCAACCCATCAGAGACAGAGGAGATCAACGAGCTTCTATTTGCAGAGGACCAGGCACTAATACATGAAACAATAGAAGACCTACAAGAACACTTAAACAAACTCAACATCTTAGGAACAAAATACAACATGAAAATCAACATCAACAAAACAGAAGTCATGAATGTCGCCAAAAATAAACAGAACATCAATATAACTATAGAAGGCAGACAACTAAAACAATAGAGGAATTCAAATACCTAGGAAGTTTAGTGACAAACGATAATTCTCAAACAGCAGAGATAGACTCAAGATGCAACAAAGCTTGTCAAATCATCGGACAGTTATCACCACTATTGTCCAACAAGGAAATAACTCTGGAGGCAAAACGAGCACTATACAATACAATCTTCATCCCAACGTTGTGCTACCAATGCCAGACCTGGAGTCTAGATGCAAGAACAATAAGAAAAATAACCTCTACAGAGATGAAATGTGTTAGACGAATGACAGGATACAGACTGAGAGATAAGATCAGAAATGAAGAAATGAGAAAAAAGCTAGGAATAGCCCCAGCCATAGAATATATAAGGAAACAACAGATAAAATGGTTCGGCCACGTGACAAGGCAGAAAGAACAAAACACAACACAACGAGCCTTCAACAAACGTTGTGAGAACAACGGCGAACAGAAGAGCAAAAGACCGCAAATTATATCTCCCCTCGACGCTGAAAGGCAGATGAGGAAGGAAAGAAAAAGAGGAGGAAGAAGAAGAAGAGTAGACAATAAAGGAATTGAAGTCAACGGTCACAGCATAAATAATTTGCGATATGCGGATGACACAGTCTTAATAGCAGAGACAGAGAACGAACTACAATGAATGATAGACATAATAGCAGAAGAAAGCAACAAGAAAGGTCTCAGTCTGAATAGTAAGAAAACATAAGTAATGTTTATATCGAAGAAACAATCATCACCATCATGCAGCATAAAAATAAACGAGACAAATCTGAAACAAGTACAACGTTTCAAATACTTGGGCACAATAATTACATCAGATGGGAGATGCAACACAGAAATAAAAAGCAGAATAGCTCAGGCCAAAATAGCATTTCAGAAAATGAAAAATATCTTATGCAACAAATCTATGTCAATAAAAATAAGAAAGAGAGTTCATCGGTGCTATATAGAACCAATTCTGACCTATGGAAGCGAATCATGGACAGTAGACAAACAAATGAAAAGACGATTAGAGCCCACAGAGATGGGATTTCTCAGAAGAATGTTGAAAGTTTCCTGGACAGATAAAAAGACCAATGAGGAAGTTCTAAAAGACGCCAACACAAAAAGGGAGCTCTTAAAAAACATCAGAAAGAAGCAATCAACATTTTTCGGGCACATCATGAGAAGAGGAAAGTTGGAATACTTTGGTTACAACTGGCAAAATAAAAGGAAAGAGAGATCGCGGACGACAAAGAGAGAAAATACTGGATAGCTTGGTGTCATGACGTGGAAAACAGTCAACAGCGGAACTGATACGATGCACTGTAGATAAAAGATTGTGGAGGGACATGATCGCCTACGCCAACCGGCAGGGTACATGATGATGATGATGATGTTCTTTAGTTCTTTGTCTTTCTGTTGTTCTTCTCTAGTTATGCCTATTTCGCATTCGTGTATTTCCTGATAGGTTTTCCTGGTTTGCCATTCATCTTCCGTTATTCTTTCCTGTCTTATTCGGTTCATATTTATTATGTTAACTTGAAACGTTCTATCGTATATGTCTGTGCATGATTCTGTTTGTTCCTTTCCTACATTTTCTGTTCTCGGCAACCTGGACAACCAGTCCGAACATATATTCTTTGCTCCTTCTATATTGCTATATTCTATATTGTTGCTCCATTATTTTGTATTGATACCGACCACATATCTATCTTCCTGTTGTTTATTGGACCATCTAGTATTGCTTTTAATGGCTTATGGTCCGTTCTGTATTTTTCTGTATAATTGTGTATTGTATTTCCATACAAATAGAAATGTAACTTCTGTATTGCATAGGCTTCTTTTTCTATCGTGGCCCACTTTACCTGTGTTCTACTTAGTTTATGTGATAGGAAATAGATTGAGGCTTCCTGTATAGTTGTTTTTCCAGTTGTATTGCCGATATTTGTTTCTCATTAACTAAACATGCCACTCTCCGAGGCATCTGTATATAGTATCATTCTTCCATCTTTGCTTGGGTGCGTTAATATTGGTATCACCGTTAATCCTTCTTTTAGTGTGTTAAACGCCTGGTGACATTGTGGTGTCCATCTAAACTTATTAAACTTTCTTGTCAGTGTGGTTAGTGGCTCGGCAATCTCTGCGAACCCAGGTATGAATCTCCGGTAGTATTCACACATTCCTAGGAAACTTCTCACCTCTCTTACTCTCGTAGGTACCGTCATTTCTTGTATAGCTCTTATCCTTTCATTGTTTGGCATAATGCCCTTGTTGTTTACCCTGAATTCCATCTCAGCATACGCCAAAAGACATAAGGCGAAACCGCACAGTTAATTTTAAAAATGAACAACCTTTATGATGAATTAGAAGAATTTAAAATAAAACCCTCAGCAAAAAGCAAGTAAAATACCTAAATACCACAAATGTTGGGAGCCGCGATAGCTCAGTTGTTAGTGAACTGGACTACAAAGGACGAGAGGTTGGATTCGATCCTGATCGGCGGCTTTCGGGTTCACCCAGCCTTAAATGGGTACCTGATTTTTTGTATGGGAAAGTAAAGCGGCACGGGCGTAATACCGACCACAATACCCTAACAATCATGTGCCGAGGGTCTATAAAAATTATGGTCACTAACACCATATTCCTTATACGCCACTTGGCGTGACGGGACTACATTACTTTTTTTTTTTTAACACACATGCAAAATACGACCGTTTGTGACAGGATGTAGTCTATGAAACGGCGAAACCAGCGCGCGTGAACACATATCCAATGTTATAGGAAATAAACTCTCGCGTCATGTGTTGATTCGCACGCGCATACAAAAATACAACCTCACGTGATATCCACGAGTTGTGATGTATTACAAGGATGTCTAAAGATATCTTATATATGTGTGTGTATGTCTATGTTAGGTATGTGTCATATCTTTGTATGTGCATGTCTATGTTAGTCATATCTCATATCTTTATGTGCATATCTATGTTAGCCATGTGTCATATATCTTGATGTGTGTCGGTGTTAGTCATGTCTCGTATCGCTATGTACATGTCTGTGTTATTCACATCTCATATCTTTGTGTGTGCATGTCTGTGTTAGTCACCTCTAGTGACTCGGGCAGATGGTGCTCGTAAACCTGGGAAGGCAGACCATCTAAGGGCAGAATCCCCATACAGAAAAGACAATCTGCTGCCTTGCAGGAAGATTGGGGACAATCAAAGGCTAAGGAAAGCAAACCTGAATAAAATGCTGGCTGAAATCGGATGCACTGGGCTACTGGCGCTGAACACAGTGCAACGTTTTAACGGGTGTTCAATCAGAGTGGATCTGGCAGACTCTAAATGGGATGTTCTGTCTGTGGGAGCGATCAACACACTTAACCTGACAGCTGACTTCATGTGGGAGTCTGGAATCCTACTCTGATTTGAGTCCTGATCGCAGAGAGAGAGAGACAACTAGTCAATAGAACAGTTTGGATCTTGGTGACCTAAATGAGCCAAGTATAAACTACGTGAACATTTAATAATGCTAGTTTGACTTCAGAATTCAGTTGACGTTAATAATATCGCCGTATTGTGAATATTCCATAATTCATCTATAGTCAATTTCAAAACGATGCGTTATTGTAATCTGTAAGATTGCCTTTCTTCCACTTATTTAACTTTTGTCTTCATCCCAAATTGTATTAAATAACTTGTGTAAGTGGAATAATTACTTGTCCATCCCTTCATGTTACTCGTCCATTTTAGTCTTGATATGTAACTTTTAACTACATTGTAGTTTCCCTTCCAAGCTTACTTTTTGTAGGCTGCTGTATCTTATAACGTGTCCTAAAAACGTATTTGTCTTGTTTGAATTGTGTTTAGTAGTTCTCTTTTCATTTTTTGTTCTTCAGCATAATTTATTTTCCCTTCTTTTCGCGTCAAATTCTCTCCATTATCCAATAATCCACTTGTTAAAAGGCTTTAATTATCTGTTTTCTTATATAATGTCCTTGTTTCTGCATCATACTGGAATGTTGAGAAGTTACAACGTCTTGCTATTCTTGGTTTTTAATCATGGTGTTACTTCTCCTCTTTATTGTACATGGCATTAAAATTGCATGTATTATCCATCCATTTTAGCTTACTTTTTCTTGACTATGGAGTCACAAGTTTCTTGAAGGCATTATTTCTTATGCATTGGCATTTATGTATAATTGTTTTCTCTTAGTACTGCTCAGTTCCTTTCTACTACTTTTTTTACTTGTATTTTATAAGTATATTTAACATCTTTTTTATATTTAAATCTGTTATGTCTAATGCTATTGTTGATGAATTTGTTTCCTTTTTAATCTTATTTTCACATTCCTTGTTCTTTTAAACATCTATCTGTTAAACTACTACTCTCTTTTACTTCTTCTCTTTCTGTTTCTCTCTTTCTCTCTCTCTCTCTCTCTCTAATTTGCTTTTCCTTTTTTTTCGGTTAATAATTCGAGGACGAACAAAAAAAAACTTTTAATGAACTATCTATCTATCTTTCGTTCGCTCGAGGTATTGTCTATATCAGCAATGTCGTTTCCTGTATGAATTTTACTGTCTTTTGTAATTCTTGCAGTGGCCCATATAGTTTTGTCTGTAGTGTTGCATCCATGGGCCAATGGATTTTCCTCAGTCTACTATATTCAGTGCAGTCTTGAAGTATGTGTTCAGAAGTCTGGGATGCCTGTCCACATGTACAAGTAGTTGATGTGCCAATCTTGAATTTTGTATACATGTGACTATGGAGTCGATTGTGTCCTGTTCTTAGGCGTATAATGATAACTTGTTCATATCTATTCACATTATGAAAGGCATCCTGATTTAGGGCTTGTGGTCATCCTGATTGATTTGATTATCTGTTTCTTATTATGGTATGTAACTGGTGTATCTAGTTGTGTGCCTGTTGAACCTTCCTTTGCCAACTGATCTGCTTTCTCATTTCCTGGTATTCCACAGTGAGACGGGATCCACTGCAGGGCAACCCTGTGGTGCTTGCAGAGTTCAGTCAATAAGGTCTGCAGATGTGATAATTTTCTGGATTGTAGTGACTGGAGTACTGATCTTGCATTTGTCAAAAACACTACAGGCTGTGGGCTAAGATTACTGTTCAGCAGTTTTTCTATTGCCAACTTTATTGCTTGTATTTCTGCATCATAATTGTGACAATATTTCCCTGTTGCTATTTTATTCATATCCCTAGTGTTATTTGGGTACTCTATATATGCACCAGCTCCCCCATTCTTTACTGCATTCTGTGCTGATCCATCTGTGTACACATGGATCTATAGGTCTTGTGGGTATTCTTCATCAAGGAAACTGAGAGTTATTGTTTTTCGCTGTAGACTATTTTGTTCATCTTTGTCAACTATTCCTTTCACTTCTGTCCGTATTTGAACTGATAATCCTGATTCATCTGTCCAGGAAGTCTGTTCTGGTATGGGCAGAAGGGGTTTAACAACTCTTGGCATGTCTGGTGTTTGTCTACTAATACGCTTGGCTTGGTGGATAAAACTGCTTCTGTTAAGTCGTCCCAATGCAAGATTTTGGAATCTGTCCTTCATTGGATGTCTCGGCATGCATGCAAATTTTTCTGCCTGTATCAGCACCTTTGTGTCTCTCCGTTCTCTCAGTGCTGGTATCCTCCACAATTTCTCCATCTCCAATATTGGTGTTGATTTCATTGCTCCTGTGATGACCCTAAGTGCCTGGTTTTGTACTTTATCCAGTTCTTGCAGTGTGGTGTTTGATGCTGAGCACCATGCGGATGATCCATATTCTAAATGTGGGCGTATACTCTGTTGGTAAACTTTACTGAGTATTTTCCCACTCGCACCCCATGTGGTTCCACACAACTTTCTTAGAATAGCCAATTTCCTCCTTGCTTTTTGGGTTGCCTTATTTATCTGCTGTTTCCAAGATAGTTTGTTATCAAATGTAACTCCGAGATACGTAGCTTGTATGTCTTCTTTCACAGGCTCATTGTTTATGTAGATGGCTCCTGCTTTTTGTTTTGGGGAGAGTGTGAAAAGTGTAGTACTGCATTTGTCTGTATTGATGCTGATACACCATCTATTTGTCCATGAATTCAGTGCATTCATAGCTCTTTGTAGCAATTTGGAGGCCACTGTTGCATACTCCTCTGTGCACCACATTACTAAGTCATCTGCATACATTGCCACTTTGATGCCATGTGGTAGTTCAGTAACTAGGTCATTGATGATAAAATGATTGATGATGGTCACTTTTAATGATAAAATTGAGAAAGAGAGAGAGAGAGAGAGAGAGAGCGAGCGTGAGAGACCAACCATTCCATCCACTATAAACCCATCAGATGCCATTTAAAATATGAATTTTAAAAATAGTCGGTTACATATGAGACGGCCATATTTTATTCATTTTATCTATTTATCGATTAAAGTGTACCACCCGCCCTCACACCACACATTCCGTTCCATCACCCTAAAGACCCAGCAGCAGTTATTAAAATATAATATAATAATCAGTCGGTCTACTATGAATAGTTCAAAGGCTAATAAAATAAACTCATTTGGTCATCTAGGTTACACCGCTATCAAAAACTTCCACGGCACTTATCCAACTCCGTCAAATTGCTAAGTTCCCACTAAAACGTTATTACAATGCAATTTAATAATCAGTCGGTCAACTATGAGTCGCTCAAAGCCCAAAAAATATAATCAATCGGTCTATGAGTCCGTACTATTCATCTTACCACTCCTGTACTATCAGCCTCCATTAATATCATTAAGTTTCCACTAAAAAATCATTACAAAAAAACGGAAAGCACCCGGTCAATTATGAGCTGACGCTATCCTTGAATTATCTTCTCGTTTTTTTATTTTCACGATTACTACTCCTTTTCCATGATTATCTCCCTTTGCTGTGTCCATCATTATTTTTGGGGGTGTCTGGGGTGTCCCACTAGTATTTGAGAGGTGTCTGGGGTGTCCATGTCTTTCCTCGTATTTTGCCTGTTGTAACCAAGTATTCCAACTTTCTTCTTGTCATGAAGTGCCCCAAAATGTTGATTGTTTCTTTCTGATGTTTTTAGGAGCTCCCTTTTTGTGTTAGGATCTTTGAGAATTTCCTCATTGGTCAGAACGTTCATCATCATCATCAATTATCGGGACTACTGGCGTAGGTGGTCATGTCTCTCCACAACTTTCGATCTCGGCAGCTATTTATCATTTCTGTTGTTGACCTTCTGCCAAGCCATTCTCTTAAGCTGTCTGTTATTTTTTCTCTTTGCTTCCCTCTATCTCTTCGTCCCTCAATTTTTCCAGTTGTTACAATATATTCCAGTTGTTCTCTTCTCATTACATGGCCAAAAAATGATGATTGTTTCTTCCTAATATTGGAAATTAGCTCTCTTTTTGCTTTGACCTCTCTCAGAACATCTTTATTTTTCTTCTTAGCTGTCTCAACATTCTTCTATAAAACCACATTTCTACAGACTCCAGTGATTTTCTTGTCAGTTTTCCTATTGTCCATAATTCGCATCCATATTTGAGACTGGCTCTACATAACATTTAAGAACTCTTTTTCTTGTTTCTATTGTCAAAAATGGATTGCATAGTATCCTCCTCATTTTTTGGAAAGCTGATTTTGCCTGAGCCATTCTGCATTTCACCTCTTTTGTACATCTTCCGTCTAAGGTTAACAAAGTTCCCATATATTTATATTCATTTCATCATCATTGAGTGCCCTCTCCGCATCGAAGGTTGGCTCGCTACCATGGAGCGCCATTCCACTCTGTCTCTTGCTTTGATGGCGCAGATTATCATAGGCTGACTTGTCCATCTTTTGATGTTACTCGTCCATGTTAGTCTTGGTCTGCCTCTGCCTCTTTTACCTTGTATTTTCCCTTCTAATATTACTTTTATTAGACTGTTGTGTCTTTTAACATGACCAAAAAAATTCATTTGTCTTGCTCTAATTGTGTTTAGTAGTTCTTTTTCATTTTTAGTTGTTTTAAAACTTCTTCGTTTGTTTTCTTTTCTTTCCATCCAATTCTACCTATTCTTCTATAAATCCACATTTCAAAGGCTTCAATTTTCTGTTCTGTTTTCTGGTCTAACGTCCATGTTCTGCACTATACAGGAATATTGAGAAGATGTAACATTTTGCGATTCTTAGTTTCAGCCTTGGTGTTATTTGTTTTGATGTTAGTATATTTTTCATGGCATTGAAATTACTTTTTGCCATTCCTATTCTTTTGTTTATTTCAATTTTACATTTTCCACCACTGGTTATAGTATGTCCAAGGTAGTTGTAGCTCTGGACTGTCTCTAGATGTATTTCTTCAACTTTGATATTTGATTGTAGGTCTTGAGAATTTTCTTTGTTTATGATCATAGTTTTAGTCTTTTTGATATTCATATCTAGTCCATATTTTTTGCTTGTCATGTTTATTACATTAAGTAATTGTTGTAGATCTTTAGGATTTTCTGCTAGTAGAACAGTATCATCAGCATATCTTAGGTTATTGATTATCATCCCATTAATGTTAAGGCCTGGCATCTCATTGATGTTTTTAAAGATTTGCTCAGTGTATAAATTGAACAAGCTTGGTGATAGGATGCATCCTTGTCTTTACTCCTCTTTTTATATCAATGGGTGTAGAGTTCTCCTTGTTATATTTTATTATTGCTGTTTGCTCCCAATACAAATTACATATCAGTCGTATGTCTGTGTCATCCAGATTTATATCTTTTAGGCGGTCTATTAGTTGCTCATGGGGTATTCTGTCAAATGCTTAGGTGTAGTCTATAAAGCAGGTATATATTGGTTTGTTTACTTCTATGTACTTTTCAATCAATGTCCTCATGCTGAATATGGCTTCTTTTGTCCCACTGTTTTTCTTGAATCCGAATTGCTGCTCATCTAGTTCATTATTAATTTTATTATGAATCCTTCCTTGTATAACTTTTAGTAAAATTTTGGTTACCTGGCTCATTAGGCTTATTGTTCTAAAATCGTTGCATTCAACTGCACCATTCTTTTTAGGCAATGCTATAAAAGTTGATGTTTTTAGTTCATTTGGTATGTATCCTGTGCGATTTATGCCGTTGCATATGTCTTTGATCACTACAATGCCAAAATCTTCTAGTGCCTGTATCATCTCTACTATCTGTATATTGTCAGGTCCTGCTGCTTTTCCCTTTTTCATTACCTTATAGCATTTTCTACTTCAGATTTCAGGATTTTATAGCTGGATGTACATTTTATGAATGGTTTTTTGTCCCTTTCATCATGAAATAATTATGTTACGTATTCCTGCGATCTTTCGATTATATTTTTTTGTCTGTTAGCATTCTTCCCTCTTTGTTTGCAATACATCCGTTTCCTTCTGCTTTTTTGTCTTTATTAGTCATTCTTTTTAATTCTGTGTGCATTCCTCTTAAATTTTGTTTACTTTCCATAGTTTCGATTTCTAGATATCTTTGGTTGAGCCAGTCTTCTTTTGCCTTTTTGCACATTTTTTGTATTTCATTATCAATTTCCTTGTATTTGGCAGTGTTTTTCGCTTGTCTTCTCTCTTCCATTTTTTATAAAATGTTGTCAGTTATCCATTTTTTTTTTGTTACTTTCCTTTTTGGGTAAGGTGATGCAGGATTCGTGTATGCTGTTTTTTATGCATTGCCATTTGGTTGTGACTTTTTCTTCAGGATTTTCTCTTCTGTACTGCTCAATCTCTTCTTATAGCAGCCTCTGATATGTGTTCTTTACTTGTATAGTATAAGTTTCTTTCACATCTTTCTGATTTAAAGCTGTTGTATCTATTGCTGTTGCAGAATTAGTATTTTGTTTATTTCTCTTTAATTTGATTTTTATTTTAATCATTACAGAAATTCATTTACCTGTTTTAATATTGTTCCACTTGTCTTTATTTTGCACTGAGGTGATGTCTTTTTCTTTGTTCTTACCATTACCTCTGTCTTTTTGCTATTAAGGATGAGTCCTTTATTTTTGCTTTCTTTCAATATAATGTCCAAAATTTCTTGTAACTCATTTTCACTTTTAGCGATTAAGACTGTATCATCAGCATACCTTAGATTATTTATATTATGACCTCCGATTGTTATTCCAGGCATCTCCCTTATGGATCTTAAAATAATCTCACTATAAATATTAAACAAATCTGGTGACAGCACACAACCTTATCTAACACCCTGTTTTATTTGTTGAAACATTCCCAATTGATTTCCAGTTCTTATGGCCGCTGTTTGTTGTCAGTACATGTTCTTTACTATTCTTAGATCTTTGCTGTCTACGTTTCTGCTTTTTCTAAAATTTTGATTATTTCTTGGTGCTTTACTTTGTCAAATGCCTTGGTGTAATCTATGAAACATAGGGTATAGCTCTGTTTTCACCTCTATGGCTCTTTCTACTGAACATCTTATGATGTAAATGGCATTGCTTGTTCCTTTATCTCTAATAAAACCACACTGTTCATCGCTAATTTCTGAATGATTTTGTTTCGCACTCTTCGTATGATGATTCTTAGTAATATCTTAGTCATATGACTCATAAGGCTTATTGTGCGATGATCATCGCATTCAATCGCACCCGATTTCTTTGGCAGGGCTATGAATATTGATTTGAGCATGTCGTCTGGTATATATCCGCTGTTGTAGATATAATTCAATATTTTTGTTATTATTTCTATTCCAAAATCACCCATGGCTTCAAACTCTTCTTTAGTTATATTATCTGGTTCAGGAGCTTTTGCCTGCTTTCATATTGCGCAAGGCATTTCCACTTCTTCTCTGAGTATTTCTGGTCCTTCTCCATTATCCTTAATATTTACTTCTGTTCGTTCATCATTATAAAGATCTTTAATGTTTTCTGTCCATCGTTCCCTTATGTTTTCTTGATCAAACAACAGTTCTCCTCCTTTGATTTTAGACATCCATTTTTTTATTGCGTTTTTCTTCCTGTTAATTCCTCAATTTGTTTGTATATAGCTTTAGCATCTCCTTTTTGTTGCATTTCAATCTCTTTGCATTTCTCTTTTAGCCATGTTTCTTTTGCTTCATTGCATTTTACTGCAATTTCGTTATTTAATTTCTTATACTCATCTTTATTTTCTTTATTTCTTCTTATTGTATCCATTAGCTGCAAAATGTCGTCTGTCATACATTTCTTTCTTGAATTTGCCCTCACTGGTGGTATGAACTCTTTGATGTTTGTTGCATTGATTCTTTTAGCATTTCCCACTATTCATCAATGCTTTGTATCTTCTCTATTGCATTGTACCGGTTCTGAATTGTGATTTTATATTTGTCTTGCAGATTCTTGTCTGATTTTAGCAAATCTAAATTTAACTTGATGTTAACTGCGGCTCGTTTTGTTGTTTTAATTTTACTCTAAGCTTTCCCACAACTGGTACATGATCACTATTGCAATGTGCCCCTGGTCTAGTTTTCACACACACCAGACTGTTTCTAAATCTATTGCTTATCATTATATAATCAATTTGATTGCGTGCGTTGTCTCCTGGGCTTTTGGTCAGTACGTTACATAGTTTTTAAAAAAAAACCAGAGGAAAATCCTGTGGAGGATATATCGCTATCGGTTTGAGCCCTCACAACCGTCAAGTTAAGAGATGTCGTCAGTATGTGAGGACGAATATGATGCTGTTAGGGGTGGAGTGTGTTGGTGAAATAAAAATATCTTGAGAAATATGGAGAGTGCGTTGGAGGGCAGATTGAAAGACCGACTCCAGGTAAAGATGGTTGTAAAGGAAACACATCATAAGGTGAGTTTTTTAAGCAGAAAATTCGGATATGATCACCTCATGTCTCTACTTGCTGGTCACTTCTCTCGATTGGTTGTCTGCATGACACATCTAGCGTCTTCATCTCTGTCTTATCTATGCCTTCAGACCCCCATAGCTATCTTCTCTATACTTCGTCTCATCTCCCATCGTGTTCATTCGTTTTCTCACAAATGCTTTTCGATAATTCCGTATTTGCCAGAACAATGAGGATTTTCGGCTATAGAGATTATACGTATATATGTATGTATATATATATATATATATATATATATATATATATATATATATATATATATATATTGACCTTTCGAGCCGTAGCCGGCCCATAGGGCGTAGACCAAGATACACCTTCTCCTATCTAAATTTTTGTTCTAGCAGTTTTCTTTTTAAAGATATTTTATCAAATCTCGGCATCTGTCTCTGTTCTGTGCAAGCAGCTCTATCTCATTGTGAGGGAGCCGAATCCTGCTGCTCTTGACTCTCTCATCAATGTTCTTCTCAGTGTCTCCCTGGGTCTTCCTCTTTTTCTCTTACCTGTTGTTTCCCACATGAGGGCTTGCTTTGCTATTCGGTTATTATTCTTCTCATCACATGTCCAACATATGACCATCGTCTTTTTTGTTACTGATGATATTAGTGGTTGATTGGCGATTTCTCTAATTTCCTCGTTTGTTTTGAATTCGTTTCACGCTATACCAAGTATTTTCCTTATACATTTATTTTCGAATGCGTTCAACTTTGTTTCTATATCTCTTGTTATTTTCCAGCTTTCACACGCATACGTAAGGGTTGATAGTACATTTGATTTGAATAGCCTAAGTTTTGTGTTTGTGCTGATTAGTTTTGATTTCCACAACTTTTCAAGTTAATATAAAACATTTACATTTCTTTACTTAATTGTATAATTATTACGATATATAATCTGGATATCTTTTTTTTAATTTTGTTATTGATGTTTTCAGCAGAAACATACACTTTGCAAACTAATGTACATTGCTTAATGCGTTGCAACGTCAAATTGTTTTATGTCATTTATCATCAATGAAAAAGTGCAACAATTCCATTATTTATATTTCTTATAAAACACACTTCACTGAAACAAAACATTCTTAAGATGTCACTAATGTGAAAAGAGATCGCGGAAGTTAAAGAGAGAAAATACTGGATAGCTTGGTGTCATGGCATGGAAAACAGTCAACAACAGAACTGATACGATGCACTGTAGATAGAAGATTGTGAAAAGACATGATCGCCTACGCCAACCGGTATGGCACATGATGATAAATGTAAGTTTTTTTTTTTTAATCAGTCCTGATTCTTCAAACATCGTTACAACTAATCGTTCAGCAGAATGAACAAATTTGTTGTGGGTACTGGGAATTATGAAGACAGAACGTCACACTGACGTGATACTAAGTAAACTTTCTTCAATACGCGGAAAAGGGGGAGGGGTGTACTTGATGGTCTAGAGGTAAGATGTCGGTCTCCGGACAAACAGGTGCCGGTTTCAATTCCAGCCACCAGCAGTGACAATTGTAAAAAAAAAGCCCCTTCTCAAGTCTCGTCACGTCCCCTCCCCCCAACTACGACATTTTACCCGCTCCTCACCCACCCCCTACCCCAGTCCTGGAATATCCTATGATCCCTCGGTTGAGAAGTACTGGTCTCAACAAAATCATTAGAAACCACTATTCGTGCTGTTTCGTTGCGTTATTGTATGTCTACAACACGAGTAGTTTAAGCCATATTCTGATGGTGGCGATGGTTGTCTTAGTAGGAATACAGATATACAATTAGTCGTAACCTCATGAATTATAAGTCAGGGAATGACACATGCCTGAAATTCACCGCAAGTGACAGCAAGTTGCTTTTAGGTTATTAGATTTACTTAGGTTACTACTCTTGTTAGGTTTTAGGACAATGTTCTGAAATGCAAGTCTTTCGGGGTGCTGTATCGAAGAGAAAGGGATCCCCACTTCGTCGATATAAATATATGTTATGTGTTTTCTACAGTTATTTGTTGATTTTAATATGTATTGTAAACATACCATATTGATCCACAAATGTATCTATAAAACCAGCATCTTTTTGAAGTAGATAATAGCAAGCTAATCGGTATGAATACATCTATAAAAATGTTAATGCGGTCAAGCTATCATGCTACAGGTATTAATTAACATTTTAAAATTAGGGAACAAACGGTGTCATTAGTAACAACATTAATACACATTTACATATAAGTGAATTAACATGAGTACATAATGACATCAACACACATCTGCATGTAAATGAACACAAACACACTGAATATATTATAACATCAACACATCTGCATATAGGTTAATTAATACAAATAAATAATAACATTAAACACATATATGAATATAAGTCAACTAACCGGAATACATAAAAACAATGAATTCTCCATGAACAATCGACGTCATGTTCTTCTGGTCGATCCACATGTTAGGGAAGGAATAGACCATAGTTCCATCCCCTGCCCACGTCATTCCCTCACCTGCACTGGTCCACCAACACTTCTCCTGAAAATAATATATCGTGTACTACCAACAGCCTAAAACAAAATAAATAAACCATTACTCTACTTTTATCTATCGTAGATAACACATTCTTTTATCTATCGTAGATAAAACATTTTTTATCTATCACACAGGCATTACACTATAATATTTACCACAGGCTGATAATATGTAACAAGTATATATATATATATATATATATAATATAAACAATTATATTATATATATATATATATATATATATATATATAACAATTTAAACAAAGACACAGGACTCATATGTTAGACGAGTTTCTTAAAGGTTACAATCTGTGGTTCCCATAGGAGATCTGCCAAGAACATTGGGAAGAGTTTATTTATAAGTCTTGCCAACATAATGTATGATTGTCAGAACTGTAAGGTAATAAAGTTGTACGATAAAAGAACTCTTGGAATGTTTAAGCTAGAATACAGGGGGTAGGGGATGGTTTCATTATGTGCTAACACCTACCTCTGTTACTGGGATTATGACAAGTGCAGCACAAAAGGACTCAGTAAATACAAGTTAGTCAAAAACACTTGTATGGACGTCCTAACTACACAAATGGTTCAACGAGGGACAAATGTAGGTTTTTAAACACAGGGTATAACATTTATACACAGACTCACAGCACAGAAACTCACTATCCTTCTTTATATAAAAAGTATATTTCTTGATGATAGTGTTACTACTTCGTCCATTAGTAGTATATAAGTTTATTATATTATTTTATATCATCATCATCAAGTACCGGGCCTGTTGGGGTAGGTTGATCATGTCTCTCCACAACTTTCGATCTCGACAATATTTATCATTTCTGTTGTTGACCTTCTACCAAGCCATTCTCTTAAGCTGTCTGTTATTTTTTCTCTTTGCTTCCCTCTATCTCTTCGTCCCTCAATTTTTCCAGTTGTTACAATATATTCCAGTTGTTCTCTTCTCATTACATGGCCAAAAAATGATGATTGTTTCTTCCTAATATTTGAAATTAGCTATCTTTTTGCTTTGACCTCTCTCAGAGCATCTTCATTTCTCTTCTTAGCTGTCCATGGTATTCTCAACATTCTTTTGTAAAACCACATTTCTACAGTGATTTTCTTGTCTGTTGTCCTATTGTCCATGATTCGCATCCATATGTTAAGACTGGCTCTACATAACATTTAAGAACTCTTTTTCTTGTTTCTATTGTCAAAAATGGATTGCATAGTATCTTCCTCATTTTTTGGAAAGCTGCTTTTGCCTGAGCCATTCTACATCTCACCTCTTTTGTACATCTTCCGTCTGAGGTTAACAAAGTTCCCACATATTTAATTCATTTACCTGTTATATATTGTTCCACTTTCTTTATTTTGCACTGAGGTAATGTCTTTTTCTTGTTGTTATCATTACCTCTGTCTTTTTGCTATTAAGGCTGAGTCCTTTATTTTTGCTTTCTTTTACTATAAAGTCCAACATTTCTTGTAACTCATTTTCACTCTTAGCGATTAATACTGTATCATCAGCATACATTAGATTATTTATATTATGACCTCCAATTGTTATTCCAGGCATGCCCCTTATGGATCTTAAAATAATCTCACTATAAATATTAAAACTAGATAACATCAATCAAGAAATGAAGAAAATGAAATTGAACATCTTGGGACTATGTGAAATGAGATGGACAGGAGAAGGATTATTACATCGCGACAGTGGAAATGTAATTTACTCTGGGGGAACCACACACGAAAGAGGAGTAGGCATCATGTTAGATAAAGGAAGATGCAAAACAGTGAAAGGAATTTGGTTTTTGGATTTTGCTCAGACAGAATTCTGCTAGTAAAATTGAGAGGAAGACCAATGGATAACAACATAATTCAAGTTTATGCACCAAAAAGTAATAGAGAAGAAGACATTGACACTTTTTACGAGGAGCTAGAGGCGACCATGGAACAGTGTAAATCCCAAGAAATAACTATTATATTAGGGGATTTCAACGCAAAGGTAGGAACAGCTAAAGTGCAAAATGTGACTGGGGGGCATGGCCTTGGAGAGACGAATGACAGAGGGGATAGATTGGGCAGGCAAAGACACATGAATTGATTATAGGTAACACCTGGTTCAAACAACATCGTAGGCGACTATGGACATGGCAAAGCCCAGACAAAAAAGTACACAATCAAATTGATTGTATACTGGTACAGAAAAGATTCAGGAATGGGTTAACATCGGTTGAAAAAGGCCAGGAGCAGATTGCAATAGTGACCATGTACCAGTAGTTGGAAAGATAAGAATAAAACTGCGGAATGCACAGAAATCACCAAGAAATATAAAATTAAAACTAGATATGCTAAGAGTAGATAAACAGATGAGTGATAAGTACGCACGATAGTACAAAATAGATATAATGCTATTGAGAAAATACAGGACAATCCGGAGCAGTGTGAAATGCTCCAACAACCGATTCAACATTGATCAAAAGAAGTAATACCAGTGACTAAAAGAATCAACAAAATGAAATGAATGACAAAAGAAATATTACAACTAATGGACAAAAGAAGAAAACATAAGAAAGAAGAACGGACATACAAGATATTGCACAAAAAGATCCAAAACAAGTGCAATGAAGCAATAGAAGGATGGTTAAAACAGAAATGTGAAGAAATTGAAAAACAACAAAAGAAAGATTCAAAATTTATACACAGTCAGAGAAATGAACTAACAGGAAGAAAAGAAGCCAAAGTTTCAGGATGTGTGAAATCAAAGGAAGGAAATATAATAATGGGACAGGAGAAGACAATAGAAAGATGGACAGAATATATCAGTCAACTCTATGATGATGAAAGACCGGAATTAAACAATTCAAATGAAGGCACATGACCACAAATAATGCAGAGCGAAGTGGAGGACGCAATTCAACACATGAAAGAGGCAAAGCTCCAGGTCCTGACAATATAACAATCGAAGAGATAAATGCATTAGGAGAGCTGGGAGTACAAGTCATAACAAAATTACTCAATGACATATATAACACTGGACTCATACCCGAAGATCTACTAAAATCTATCTTTGTAGCCATACCGAAGAAGGCAGGAGCCTCTGATTGTGAAGACCACCGCACTATTAGTCTCATGAGCCATATGACTAAAATATTACTAAGAATAATCATGAGACGTGTAAGGAACAAAATAAAACCAGAAATAAGTGAGGAACAATGTGGAATTTGTATCCATTAGCTGCAAAATGTCATCTGATTATTTTATATATTGCTATATAAAAGTATAGAACCTTCATATTAACGATTAGTCACGTAATATTTTCTTATATGGAAATTTCTACAAAAGTGGTACGACCTTTACCAACTTACGTTCTTTTCAAAAAGCATTAAAATGGAGACATAATAAAGAAAATAAAACCCAGTGATGGCGGAGAAGAGTTACAAGCTTTGATTTCAGAAGCAACACCTTGGAGGATACACTGAGGAAAGATTCCTCTCTTTTGGAGTTGTTCGATGTGCAATGAGAATGATCGTTTCACTAACTAATTAATTAACAAACTGCTAATTATTAATCGTCACTGCACATCAAACAATGTGTCCACAAGTGCTCGAGTCTCCTCTTCAGCAGATCCCGCATCGTGAAACAAACTGAGAACACCGAGTCAGTGTTGACTAACCAAATCTTCTTAAGCCAGCCACGCAGCTCACGTTTCTGGAGCCACCTCTCTAGACGTGCAGTTCCTCTTTTAGTCTGGCTCAAGTTATTGACTCACCATCTGCCGCGGAGACAATTACACGCCCTGTTTCTCTTAGGATATTCAGAATGTCATCCCTGTAAGTTGCTGGGCAGCATCACAGAGTCAAACCAGCGAGTGTATCCGCATGTTCATTACCACTTACACTCACATGCCCAGGCACACAAATGAAAAAGTTGATTTTTTTCAACATAGTCTCAAAAACTTAAGTACAATTCAACTCAATCAATTGGTGACCTCGGTAGCCTAGTTGGGAAAACCACCGTTACCGACGTTCGGACAACCCGTGCTCGATTCCCGCTGGAAGCAGTGTCAATTGTATTCATGGGTGCAAAAAAAATACCCCAGCCGTCAACCCAGCCGCTGGCAGAAATGGGTACTATGGTAGTATTCTGGGAAGGTGAGGAATGCCGCCTCGCATTATGAGTTTCAGTGCTTGAAGCGACACTATCCAGAAGTCTCCGAACATTTATGGATAGACGGCCGAGCACATATGGGGAAAAAAACTCGCGTGCTAAGACGTCGATTCAAGCGATTTTGAATGAGTATATCTCTTCATGAGCATATTTTATCGAGTCTCAGAGAAAGTACACCCGATGTCGTACCACTGATCATCTGTATAAATGACACAAGTACGCACACATACGACCACACATTGCCCTTTTGGGATGGTGTGAAAATCTAGCAGGTGGGGTATTGCCTTGATTATGTATATTTTGTACATCCGAGTATGATATAGCCTTTCTCCGTATCATTTCTAGCCTCTCTATTTGCGTGTAGCTGAGAATAAAGCGTTTTCTATCACAACAATTACAAGACCGTGGTACAAGAGAGCAAAGTGTCGCTGCTCGCAGGCGACTACAGCCATTACCCTCCTTGTAGCTAGACCGTTTCTGGCTTTTCGCCCTACACGGTCCACATGTTCATTGAAAACAAGGCTCCAATCAAAACGTCCCGAAATACTTCATTGCTTGAATCCTCATAAATATCTAATGAGCAGAGCCGATTTTTTTGCTCATACCATGCGATTGTTCAGAAAGAACCATGTCGCAGTTACCATTTGTTGGGTTGATCACTAACGATGCACTAAAACGTCATCGGCATACGACATTGTCCTCCCTGACGCATGTAGTTGCTCGTCTGTGGTTCCAGTTGTGTGGGCGTTAAATATCACTAGAGATAATGGTAAAGCCTGTGGCAGAAAAGAATGTATTTTTCTTCACAGGTCTAACTGCCACATGACCTTTCGCTGGTATAGAGTTGCCGCGATCTAGCGTAAAAGGATTTATCTGGAGTTTGAAGAGTTGGTTCATCAGTAACTAAATGGATACTCTATTTTAAGCAACCTGAAGGTCAACTGCTGCAGCGCACGTCTTCATATCGGAGTGAAAACCCCTTATACATCGTACTAACTACATCTGCCCCACAAATGTTACTTGTTCACCACAGCGTCGAGCAATTGAAATTGTTATAATCACAGCTGTGAGGCTTAATAAACATATAGTTATTGGAGTGATTTTTGATAATCGATATTCCTGCGGTTTTTAAACTTTTCTTACGATGGGCCTCCTTAAAATATATTTTGTACCTGCAAACCTCAAGATTTAACTTAAAATTTAAACCACTAAAATGCATAAAATTTTCATTTACTGGAAAGCAATGCATGACCGAGTCTGAGGAGGTACTTCAATGACATTCTCAATCTTTAGACCCGATCATCCACACTGATGGCCCAGTCTCAATGGATGTGCAGAGTGGCTGGGGTTTTATTGTGAATTGTAATGGAAAGTTGACGTAGAAAGGTGTAGGAGGAGCCTATAAGACTACTACTTCCAGCACAGGCATGTAGATTGAGACTATGACATAGGCTATCACTATTCTGGGTAAGATAACAACAACACATGCGGTCATTTTGACTGACTCAGGATGCATGCTTTGCCGGATTGACAAGAACATATTTCGCGTGGGTGCACCTATTTGACATGTCTCATATTAGCAGCCTGACTTGAAAATATTGCCCTAGACACAGGGTAGTTCTTAGCAATGAGATAATCGACAGGTTGGCGTGGTCTGCCATTGTGTAAGAAGCCTTAAAAGTGGACATGCTTGACATTGTGATGGCTTTAAATGAACACCTCTCACAGGATATAGACAAGGAAGCTGAGAACTATCCACATGTCAAAGGAAAGGTGGAACACGGCGCCAAAATGCGGTGAAAGCAGGACATGCATTTTTAGCCGAAAAGAACTCAACATGATCAATCAATGCAGGACGTAAACAATCAGTAGAGTAACACTTCGATGGTTGCTGAAGCGGGCGGCAGAGCGGATATGGGAATGCGCTGACAGTTGTGACGCCAGTCCGAACTAAAGATTAAATATTTATTTTAACAGTTTCTCACGAACGAAGAGTTTTCAAACTTGGAGATACATGAGAAATAAGCTATTACACCACACTCTTGTTATATTTGTATTTGAAGGATTTCATTTCTTAAGAATTAAAAAAAAAACAATAAGAACAATGATAAATGTCTTCAATTCTTTCTGAGCAAACGGAAATTGCTGGCTAATATTATTATAACACGCAGATGCAAAATCTGACATTAAAATTAGAGCTAGATAATGTATTGAATATAATTTATACAAATTTAGAACTAATTAATCTCAAATTGGTGGAAAAGAAGGGACCTTTGTATACTTACATAATTAATTAGAAGGAATGTATTGCATTTGACTTACAAGTCTTGTTTCTTCTAGCTTAATTGTTGTGTTCTGAATCTTTTTTTTTTAAAACGGTGTTTATATTTATTTTTAAGATAAACGTGAGCACAAATTGATTTTCCACATACGTATGTTATAAAAAGACAAATCGCCAGACATAAACTATGGTATAGAGATATTTGTAAATCATCTATGAATGACTTCTCTATCTGTGAAAATGACTGGGAACATCTAGCACATGGAGAGCTTGTAAAAAAAATGGTGTAACATTTGAGGCTGTACTATTGCAAAACATGGAAGAGAAAAAACTCATGAAACAAGACGGAAAACCATGCGGATCAGTGGGCCTGACTCGTTCATTCTGTGGCCAAGTGTGTTTGTCAAACATTGGTATAATCAGCAACGAGAGAAGATGTTCAATAAAAACAAAACCTTTAAAAAAAAAAATAATAAACAATAGCCTCCACTAAACCGTCTGACGAAAAGGGCCATATATGTTGTACATACATATTAAAGGCATACATATTATCATAGCCCTCTTCAAATGTTCAAGAAAATGTGCATGTAAATGAGCCTAGAAATTTGAATGTGACTTCATAAAACGGAAATCTCATTCGCGGATGTTTCTAAAAGGGTTCTGTTGCCATGAGATCATCTAGTTAATACACTTTAACCGAAAATGGATTTCTAATCCATTTTTTCCTTGCATCAGGAACAGGAAAATTATTCACGGAAAAAAAGTTTTTTTTTTTTTTTAAATGTCGTTCAAAAGTGATTGTGGTGTCTTCTTCATCATCATACAGCTCTTTGTTAGTGGAATAGAAAAAAAGGTTCGGTTTGGAAATCTGTCTCGGTTTCTATTTAATAGACAAGATAGCAGTGGTTTAACCTATAAAAGTGCACGATTCAAAACACTATCTGAGGGATACCTTGTGACCCCTGTAGACATATAAGGGGAGGTAAACCTCAGCGTAAGGGGAGGTAACTGGTATTTGTTAAAAGTGAAACTGACCGTTAGTAAGAATAGTCGGGCCGACCCATCAATTACTATTTTAATGAATTTTAATGGAATATTAAGGGCGGAAAAGGAGGATTAGAAGGGGTGTGGTCGTTGTATATGGGGGGGGGGTGAGGAGGAGTGACTTGGTAGGGGGGTAATAGGTAGCTATGATAGTCGAACAATAGCTGATGTTTAATTGTATTTCACTGTATTTTAATGGAGTATTAGGGGCCAGTAGGTGACGGAATGGTATCGGAGGGACAAAGACATATGGAGATATATCCCTTGATTGTATAGGATCTTCTTCTACCTTTTTAGCTCCCAGTGGAGCACAGGTCTTCAACAAACACTTTCCAAGTCGTTCTGTATTTTTGCCATTCTTTTAAGATCATTCCATGTATTCCCCATCATCTTCATCTCTGCTTCTATCTGTCTTCTTCAAGAAGTCCTTGATCTTCCTCTTTGTCTTTTTCCCTGGGGATTCCAAAAAAGGGCCTGTTGTGTAATACTCTCAGTTGGCTTCCGTAGTGTGTGTCCTATCTAGCGCCATCGTCTTCGCTGTATCTCTTTATCCACTGGTGTTTGACTAGTACATTTCCATAATTCTATGTTAGTGATTTTGTCCTGCCATTTCCATCCTTTTATTCTGCGTAAGCATCCATTAAGGAAAGTCTGTATCTTCAATATTGTCAAGTTTGTTGTTCTCCAAGTTTCACAACCATATAATAGGACCGCCTTAACAATTGAGTTGAAAATTTTTATTTTTGTATTTAACTTAGTTGCTTTGGATTTCCATATGTTTCCCAGTGCAATGAAAGCTCCTTTTGCTTTTGATATCCTTATTTTGGTATCATTTTCTGTTCCTCCCTCTTTATCTATATTACAGCCCAGATATATGTAAGATTGTACGTACATCTAATAGAGGTATTTCTCCTAGTTTTATTTGGTTATTGCCAACTGTTATTGCATAATGTTGGTCTTATCTCTATTAATCTTCAGTCCTAGCTGTTGTGATCTCTCATCAAGTATGCTCATTTTACCCTGCATCTGTTGATGGCTGTGTGATAGGAGAGCTATGTCATCAGCTAAGTCTATGGCCAGTAGAAAGAGAAATGGAGACAGAAGGCATCCCTTCCTTACTCCTGTTCTTATTTCAAATGCTTATGTAAGCTGTCCTTCATGCAACACACTGCATTTCGTTCCATCATACATTGTTTTTATCAGGTTAATAAACTTTATGGGGATTCCGTAATGACTCAGCAACTTCCAAAGCATTCTTCTGTCTAAACTATCAAATGCCTTTTCGTAACCTATGAATCCAATATAAAGTGGGGATTTTAGTTCTAAACTTTGTTCAACTATTATACGTAGAGTAGTTATTTGATCAGCACATGATCTGTTCTTCCTAAAACCTGCTTGTTCATCTCTCAAATGTTTCTCTATTGCCTTTTTTAGTCTCTCCAGAATGATTCTGCTTAATATTTTTCCTGGCACTGATAGTAGCATAATTCCCCTATAATTTGTGCACTCCTGTAAACTTCCTTTCTTTGGTAGTTTGATCATATAACCTTTTCAGTCTTTAGGTATTTCTTCCGCTCCCAAATTTTATCTAATAGATTATGTAGCATCTTGGTAGAGGTGTTAATATCTGCTTTGATGGCTTCCGAAGGAATTTCTTCTGGTCCTGTGGCTTTACCATTTTTTAATAGTTTGATGGCTTTCATTATTTCTTCTTTGCTTGGTTTTCCACAGTTAACGTGTAACTCTTCTTCTGCTGGTAGTGTATCTGGCGGATTATTTGAGATGGGTCTATTCAAAAGTTCTTCAAAGTGCTCTTTCCATCTCTCCATTTGTTCCCTTATATTACTAAGCAGATTTCCTTTCTTATAGGATATTGTATAGGTTATATACAGAAAATATTAAAAGTGGTCGAGTTATTTAGTGGGGTACGGTTTCAGATTTTATTTGCCCGCCACAATAGTTTTATGTAGGAAAATATAAAATTGAATCACTGCCGCAAAAACATAACAAAAATATTCCCCTTCCTTATATGTGATATACAGAGAAATATAAAAGCGGTAGAGTTTTTTAGCGGGATAACAGGTTTCAGGCTAGAAGTGCCTACTTCAGAGATTTTAAATAGGAAAATGTATGCTACCGCAAACGTTTATATTGGAAAAATATAAAAACATCAATAAACGGTTTCTTCCGGTCCTAATATAGGATGTGTAGAAAAATGTAAAAGTGGTCAGAGATAAGTATTATTATCAAATAAATGTAGGTATCATTTGGGTCGCACAATATGCCTTATGAGTCACATGACTATGATATTACTAAGAATCATCATGCGAGGAGAAAAAAAAACCAGTCCAGAAATTAGTGATGAACAGTGTGATTTTGTTGGAGGTAAAGGTACGAGCAATGCCATATACATCATAACATCTTTAGTAGAAAGAGCCATAGAAGTGCAAACAGATCTATACCTATGTTTCATAGATTATACCGAATCATTTGAAAAACTTAATCAAAATTTTTGAAGGCATAAACGTAGACAGCAAAACTCTAAGAATAATAAAAACTTGTACTAGCTACAAACAGCGGCGATAAGAACTGGAAATCAATTGAGAATCATTTAACAAATTTAAAACAGGCTGTTAGACAAAGTTGTGTGCTGTGACCAGATTTGTTTAATATGTAGCATCATAATCATCAAGTACCGGGCCTGCTGGCGTAGGTGATCATGTCTCTCCACAATTTTCAATCCCGACAGTTATTTATTATTTCTGTTGTTGACTTTCTGCCAAGCCATTCTCTTAAGCTGTCTGGTATCTTTTCTCTTTGCTTCCCTCTATCTCTTCGTCCTTCAATTTTCCCAGTTGTTACAACATATTCCAGCTGTTCTCTTCTCGTTACATGGCCAAAAAGGATAACTATTTCCTCCTAATATTGGAAATTAGCTCTCTTTTTGCTTTGACCTCTTTCAGAACGTTTTCATTACTCTTCTTAGCTGTCCATTGTATTCTCAACCTTATTCTGTAAAACCACATCTTTACAGACCCTTGTGAATTCCTTGTCTGTTGTCCTATCGTACATGATTCACATCATATGTTAAGACTGGCTCTACATAACATTTAAGAACTCGTCTTCTTGTTTCTATTGTCAAAAATGGATTGCATAGTATCTTCCTCATTTTTTGGAAAGCTGCTTTTGCCTGAGTCATTCTGCATCTCATCTCTGTTGTACATCTTCCGTCTGAGGTTAACATAGTTTCCAAACATTTAATTGATTTACCTGTTTTAATATTGTTCCACTTGTTATTTTAATATGTATAGTGAGATTATTTTAAGATCCATAAAATACATACCTGAAATAACAATTGTATGTTAAAATATAAATAATCTCTCTCTCTCTCTCTCTCTCTCTCTCTCTCTCTCTCTCTGCGATCAATGTACTCAATCATAGTAGGATTTCAGACCCTCACATGAAGTCAGCTGTCAGGTTAAGTGTGTTGATCGCCCCCACAGACAGAACATCACAATTAGAGTCTGGCAGATCCACTCTGATTGATCACCCGTTAAAACGTTGCACTGTGTATAAATAATCTAAGGTATGCTAATGATACGTTTTTAATCCCTTAGAGTGAAAATACAGTGAAGTACAAGAAATCTTTAACATGACAGTGAAGGAAAGCAAAAATAAAGGACTAGGCCTAAACAACAAAAAAGACAAAAGTAATGGTAGCAACAGAGAAAAAGACTTCACCGCAATGACCAATAAAGACATGGGGAAAACTATTAAAACATGTAAATGAATTTAAATATCTGGGAACAATGTTAACCTCAGATGGTAGATGTACAACAGAGGTGAGATGCAGAATGGCTCAGACAAAAGCAGAAAAGAGAGCTAATTTCCAATATTAGGCAGATGCAATCACCATTCTTTGGTCATGTAATGAGAAGGGAACAGCTGGAATATATTGTGACAACTGCTAAAATTGAGGGACAAAGAGATAAGGAAAGCAAATAGAAAAGATACCACACAGCTTATGAGACTGGCTTGGTAAAAGGTCAACAACAGATATGCTAAATAACTGTCGAGATCGAAAGTTGTGGATAGATACCTACGCCAGCTAGCATGGTACCTGATGATGATGATGATGATAGTACCATTTAAATTTGAACATGTCTTTGCGTTTTGTAATATATTATTTTTCCTTTTGTTTTTTTGGGAACTGTTTACTTTTCTCTTTACATTTTTTAACTGATTAATTCTTGGATCATTCAAAAGTATTTGTCCCGAACTTGCCCCAAATCGCTTATAATAGAGAACTTAAATTGTAAGAGTATGTTCCTTCTACGAACCACTACTAACTAAAAAGGCTATTGTGTGTGTGTTTTTAAGATTTTAAAGTTAAAGACCTCAAAGTATACATATACATATATATAATAACTAATGTGATATTTTGATAAATTGCAATTGTATTCTTTGCTTTCTATGGTGGTTGGTTGCGTTCGCCCGATGACTAAAGTATTCTACTAGAGTATTGTGGTAGACTAGAATATTCCTCTTCATCATCCGCCCTTACAAGGACGTAGTGGACGTGTCTGCGTTGTGTTGTGGTTTGCAGTATAACTGTTATATTTGCGCTTTTCGGCCCAACACATCCGACTTCAGCACGACATTTTTTAGTACCGGATTGTCTTCCCTCTTCGATCCCTGCACGCTTGGCCAGATTAGACAGGTTAGTCTGTTATTGGGGGCACCACGGAGAGGTGGAGTTGGGTCTGGATGGTTTTACTTTAAGTTATTTATATACTACACAGGTTTTTCTTTTCAAATCACAAGGTGTCGTTACTTCATCGCATATAAATCAAACATCACTTGTTTCCAATGACACCATGGTTAAGTAACTCTTTGTTCATAGGTAACTGCTCACCTTATAGGATGCTCGCCATGACTGTGAGAGGTACCGGGTTCAACTCACGGCAACATAACATTTAATTTGTGCATGGAACAAATCTTTCACTTTTATTTATTTATTTTTTTTCTGCGATCACGGCTCATTCAGACTATGATTCCGGACTCTCTTATGAAGGCTGCTGCCTGTTTAAGTGATTCGGTTCCCCGTATAGTTTCTCTTCCAGTGAGGTGGTTGTGGATCACATTGTCTTTCTCAGGTCTGTGTACTGGGGGCAGTCATATAGAACATGTTTTGTTGTCATGTTATCCAGTGTACAGTGGCATTGGCTGGTAGTTCCTATTTTGAGTTTGGTGAATATGTGGTTTCTTATTCTGATGTAGCCAGTACGTAGGCGAAGTAAGATGACTTGATCGTAGCTGACCAGATTTTTCTCTTGTGGTAATCTCCCTCCCTCTTTAGCTAATTTGTCTGCACATTCGTTTCCATGTATATTACAGTGTGATGGTATCCACTGGATGACCACTCTCTGGAAGTTATTGCACAGTTGGTCTAGGGTTGTACTCAAGTCATCGAGCTCACTGTTCCTGGGGGTTTTTAGAGCTGTTAGGACTGACAGTGCATCAGTCAGTATCACCAATTTATTGTGCATGCTATTTGTGCGTTGGATAGACAGTTTTTCAGCGTCTTTGAGGACTTCAGTTTCTGCTTTATAGTTGTTTGAGAATTTCCCAGTAGCTATTGACTTGGTGATCTCTTCCTGGTTATTCAGCCTCAAGTACACACCTCCTCCTCCATTTCTGGTGGCGTTTGTAGCAGAGCCATCTGTGTATATGTGTGACCAGGAGTGATATGGGTAGTTGTCGCTTGTATGTGTTTCTGCTATGTGTTTTCTCTCTGTGTCTGTTTGGGTACCTTTTTTTCATGATTCCTATTATGTTTTCCTTAAGTTCTAGTATTTTGTGTTTCCCATGAAGAGTCATATCAGATGGACTTATAACGTGCTGAAGTCGGATGTGTTGGGCCGAAAGGCGCAAATATAACAGTTATACTGCAAACCACAACACAACGCAGACACGCCCACTTAGCGTCCTTTAAAGGGCGGATGACGAAGAGAAATTCTACAGTCTACCGTACGAATACGAATACTCTAGAGAATACTTTAGTCATCGGGCGAACGTAAGCAAGATGGGCTCATAGGTTTTGGCATTGTTTGGGACAGTACTGGGTCACTAGTTGCAGTTCTTTGGAGATTGCAGCGAAGATGCTCCTCTTTAGTCTTCCTTTTCCGAAACCAGTTATTCTTTGGTGCATTGGGTGGTTAGGGAGCCATTTATATTTTTCCGCATGTTGGAAATATATATTGTGTTAAATATATATTGTTAACTGCAAAACTACTTTAGTTTTCCGTCTGTCTTATTAAGGTTGTAAACCTGTTACTGTTTCTAAAGTCTCGATAGGTGTAGATTTCATAGCACCAGTGATGATACGGGCAGCCTGGTTTTGTGTTCTGTTAATTTTGCTAAGCTGTGATTTGGAAGCTGTAGCCCAGGCTGTGACTCCATACTCTAGGACTGGTCTGACTCTTCCTACGTATAGTCCTTTCAAGATATTGTTGTCTGCTCCCAGTCCGTTCCTGTCAATTTCTTCTCTGTTCGTTTTCTGGCTCTTTTGTTTGCATTGTCTATCTGGTTTATCCATGTCATTCTGCGATCCATGGTGACGCCAAGGTATGTGGGTTTTGGTCAATAGGAAGTGTATGACCTATTATCTTTAATTTTTCAGAGAGTGTGTTTCTTGTAAGGCTGAAAATTGTGTATGTATTTTTTTTTCGTTAATTGGTAGTAACCATATGTTCGTCCATTTTTCAAGTTTTTCTAGGGCATCTTGCATTCTGGAGCTAGCCACTGACATAGATTCTTCACGTGTCCATATCGCCAGGTCGTCTGCGTACATTGCTGAGTGTATACTGGATGGGATGTCCATTTCGATGTCATTTATGAAAATTAAAAAGAGCATTGGGGATAGAACTCCACCTTGTGGGACACCTTGTTCGATTCTGGCTTTCTTACTTAGTTGTCCATGTACTTGTACTCTGGCCGTTCTGTCTTGTAGGTATTGAGATATATTTAATTTAATAAACGGCCTTGGATGCCATGTCTGAGAAGCTTGTTCTTTAATCCTTCTCTCCATACCCTGTCAAAAGCCTTCTCCATGTCGACCAACACTGTCAGTATGTGTTTATTTTCTTGTAGAGCATCTTCTATTTCCCGTGCGATGTAGGTGATCTTCAGTTGGTCTGTGGTGACGGAAACCACTTTGTTGTGGTATGATTTGTTGTTTTGTTTCCAGATGCCACATGAGTCTTCTGTTGACCAGCCTTTCCATGAGTTTGCTCAGGCAGCTCAGTAGGCTAATTAGTCTATAGCTACTTGGGTCCAGTGGGTCTTTTCCATGTTTGAGGATGGGCACCATAATAGCTTCTTTACAAGTTGTCGGCATTTGTCCTCTTCCAGCTGGCATCTATTATCCTTAGAAGCTGGCCCTTTGCTTTCAGTCCCAGTTTTATGAGCATTTCGTTCAAGTTTTATTTTTATCTTGGTCTAGTTTTTCACTGATTATAGCTTTTTTGCGAAGGATATTTAATATTTCTAGAGATTTATTTATATATATATATATATATATATATATTATACATATATATATTATATATATGTATATATATATATATATATATATATATATATATATGTATATTTATATATATATGTATATATATATATATATATATATATATATATGTCATAAATCGTATTTAAATTAAGTCATATTTTTTCAGCAATATTTAAATTATAATTTTTATAGGTTATGTTTATATAGATACTAATATTATCAATATTCTCAAAGTTGACCTAATTTGAAGCCTATCCTTTTAAATAACACCTACCTACTAAAGTTGGTGTTCCTGTCTCCTAATCAACTTTCATAATCTCTGCATTGGTACCGCACTGCAAATGAATGACTTCTAGAAGAATATCTTTAAGGACACAGTGTTCATGGGTTATTCTAGTGATTCAGTGGTGCTCATGCCTCTATATCACATATATAATCTAAGTACTCGTTCCAGTTCCAGAAGCTGCAGTTCCACCACCTCTAAGTCTATTCTAGTGCCAGGCACTTAGTGGCAGATATTGACTCCTATAATATATAATAACAGACTCCTCAATAACCTCCACAATCATCTCGTTTCCGTGGTGATTAACTAATTTTTCTAACATGTGAGTGACTATGTCTGACAATGGTAACATAGATAGGGATAAATATAGCTTTTATCTCGATATACTTTTTGTTGAAATATATTATCCATTGGCGGCATGTTGGACCTGTCTTTGCTTCACCAAAGTAAGCCAGGACGTTTCGATGTTATCCAAGATAGTCGTCATGGCTCCCGTTACGATCATGTGGCACTAAGTGACGCAATACTTCGCTCAATTCTAGCAATCCCCTATTTTACTGAGTTACCAGTTAATATATATAAATATTAATTATATTCCTCTTATGTAGTGGGGCACCCTTAAACTGCAGACTTTTAGCTGCCTAATATGCTTTCTTGTACAAAGAAAGTAGAACAGACCTTCTCCTCTCACATATACTAACAAGACTCACTTAACTAGTATAGCGTTAACACGGAAACACCGGTGGTACGAATGGGAGCTGATAAGATGAACAGAGACAGGGCGATGACATACATCGGAGTTAAGTTTGATCGCAGCCGGACCACGTCGACCATGTGATAACAAAATCCCGCAAAGGATTAGCCGCCTTGAAGGTCATGGCAGCTGCCTGCATCGGGCAGAGGCTACTTACTCTTCTGTTCCAGGGATTAGTCCTCGCACCAATCGAGTATTCTGGCATATGTAACTGTGAAGTACGTAACTAAAGTTGCCAAAAATATTGTATGACATATCTTAGATTGCATGTACTTAATGTAGAAAATCATATTGCATTATAAACTGAAGCGTATATACTTATGTAACTTATCATATTGTACAAAATATCCTGGAGCGTATGTACATTTGTAGTCAAAATAATGTATGGCCTATCGTGGAGCATATGTAACATTTTATATCATTTTTTCTAAAGGGAAAAATAGTTTATTTTGAAATAATGAGATGATCGCAGAAGAAGAAATAATGGGGTATGTGCTACATAAAAAGCAAAGTTTTTTGTGAGGATCGGCTGGAATTGGAACATTAAAGTTTCTCGATTTTTCAGGTACATTTTTCAAGCCTCTATTTTGTTTACTGCTGAAATCTCACATCATTATTTTACGTGTTTTTGAAAACCATAATGTAAGAAGATTCAAAAACACTACGATCGAATATTACCTGGAAATATTCCAGGGAAAAAAACTGGAACACCTCAGATTTAAACGTTTACTACTTATAAGTTATGTTAACTGAGTATCTTATTATTATATTCTATTTTAATAGTACGCGAATACACATTCAAAGACATGTATGATGGTTACACATGTGCAGTTCGAACAGAGGAAGGACTGAGCGAATGTTTCCCAATAGAAACTGGGGTAAACAAGGATGTATTTTATCGCCCTTGTTATTTGGAATTGTTACGGACTTCATAATGAAGAAATGCTGCACTGGTAATAAAGGCATCGAATGGATACAAGGAGACCATTTGGAGGACCTCGACTTTGCTGATGACATAGTTCTCATCAGCAGTCAGATAAAAACGATGCAGGAAAACACAAATGAACTATCATCAATAGCCAGCAAAATTGGGCTTGAGGTCAATCATGAAAAGACTAAAGTCATGAAAAGTTTAATTCCAACAAGTGACAAAATATACATGGAAAACAAACCAGTAGAAGAGATCGATCACTTTATCTATCTTGGAAGTCACATTGATCGAGAAGGGGATACGAGCAAAGAAATTAGAATCAGACTGGCTAAAGCAGCAATGTCTTTCAGAAGCCTTGAAAAGTTGTGGAAATCAAAACTCATTAGCACAAACACAAAACTTAGACTATTCAAATCAAATGTACTATCAACCCTTACGTATGCGTGTGAAAGCTGGAAAATAACAAGAGATATAGAAACAAAGTTGAACGCATTCGAAAATAAATGTCTAAGGAAAATACTTGGTATAGAATGGAACGAATTCAAAACAAACGAGGAAATTAGAGAAATCGCCAATCAACCACTAATATCTTCAGTAATAAAGAAAAGACGATGGTCATACGTTGGACATGTGATGAGAAGAGATAATAATCGAATAGCAAAGCAAGCCCTCATATGGGAAACAACAGGTAAAAGAAAAAGAGGAAGACCCAGGGAGACACTGAGAAGAACATTGATGAGAGAGGCAAGAGCAGCAGGAATCGGCTCCCTCAATGAGATAGAACTGCTTGCACAGAACAGAGACAGATGGCGAGATTTGATAAAATATCTTTAAAAGAAAACTGCTAGAACAAAAATTCATATAGGAGAAGGTGTATCTTGGTCTACGCCCTATGGGCCGGTTACGGCTCGAAAGTTCAATAGATAGATAGATAGAATACACATTATGTTTGTTATATTATAGATGTAATAGTAGTATGTCTGTGGTTGAAATGGGAAACTACAAATCTTGACTCATTGTTCTGCACTATATGCCCATCAATAAATATATCAAGACACTATCAAGTAAAATGGACGTATTCATTTTATATTCAGACAAAATTAACCTATATCTATCTATTGACCTTTCGAGCCGTAGCCGGCCCATATGGCGTAGACGAAGATACTCCTTCTCTTATCTGAATTTTTGTTCTAGCAGTTTTCAATTCTTTTAAAGAAAATTTTATCAAATCTCGCCATTTGTCTCTGTTCTGTGCAAGCAGCTCTATCTCATTGAGGGAGCCGAATCCTGCTGCTCTTGACTCTCTCATCAATGTTCTTCTCAGTGTCTCTCTGGGTCTTCCTCTTTTCCTCTTACCTGTTGTTTGCCATATGAGGGCTTGCTTTGCTATTCGGTTATTATCTCTTCTCATCACATGTCCACATATGACCATCGTCTTTTCTTTATTACTGAGGATATTAGTGGTTGATTGGCGATTTCTCTAATTTCCTCGTTTGTTTTGAATTCGTTCCACGCTATACCAAGTATTTTCCTTATACATTTATTTTCGAATGCGTTCAACTTTGTTTCTATATCTCTTGTTGTTTACCAGCTTTCACACGCAAACGTAAGGGTTGATAGTACATTTGATTTGAATAGTCTAAGTTTTGTGTTTGTGCTGATGAGTTTTGATTTCCACAACTTTTCAAGGCTTCTGAAAGACGTTGCTGCTTTAGCTATTCTGATTCTAATTTCTTTGCTTGTATCCCCTTCTCGATCAATGTGACTTCCAAGATAGTTAAAGTGATCGATCTCTTCTACTGGTTTGTGTTTCCGTGTATAAGTTAACCTCTACCTGAGAGATTTATCACCGAACACAACTGATGTCTTCATAACCTCTTATGTAGGGTCTGACAATCACCACTTCCTGAAGGCTGACATATTTATACATCTCAATCAAATTTAATGGACTTTCAATAGGCAACTATTAATTTATAATTTCCCAGCATGGTATACACCGACTTCGACAATAATTTCGTTTAATAGAAACAAGACCGGTTTTCATTAACTTTGAAATGATAACACAATTTTCACAAATAGATGAATCAAAGCTCAAAGAAAGCACTAGAAAATCATATTTATATGACTAATTCTTAAAAAACTCAAAACCTTAAAATTTGGAGCAAAAAACGTTCAAATTAGTTGAGGCAACAAGCTTTAGGCGTGTTATATTGAAGATGAAAACAGACCAAGGACAATTTTAGTTTAGAGAATAAGAATGAAGAGGAAATAGAGAAATAGAGGAGATATAAACGCGGTATTGTGAGAACAGTTTTCATACTATACAGAGGATAATCACTGCATGGATAGATAAACATAAATGCACACAAACAAATATGAAAAGATTATGGCGTAGACATATAATATAAAAAGAAATAAAGAGAGGCAGAGGTCAAAGAAAATTGAACAATTTGGAAATATTTTTGTTGTTTTCCAACTAAGGATGTCATGAATTGTATAGTCCTTAAAGTGCTTTTTCGGTCGCAATCATGTACTAATCAGATGAGGGACATTATATTTAAGATACGGTACATTAAGTTAAGATACATTAAGAAAGCATACAAGTAAACGATATTTGATGCGATAAAACTATACAAAATGATATAAAATAGTGAAGAATAAACATTCTACGGAGAGTGGTGTATGTAGATTGATCTGAATGACATACATTTAACTATAATAAGCCCTGTAAATCATCATCATCAAGTACCGGGCCTGCAGGCGTAGGTGATCATGTCTCTCCACAATTTTCAATATCGACAGTTATTTATTATTTATGTTGTTGACCTTCTGCGAAGCCATTCTCTTAAGGTGTCTGGTATGTTTTCTCTTTGCTTTCCTCTATCTCTTTGTCCCTCAATTTTCCAGGTTGTTACACTATATTCCAGTTGTTCTCTTCTCATTACATGGCCAAAAAATTATGATTGTTTCTTCCTAATATTGGAAATTAGCTCTCTGTTTGCTATGGGTTCTTTCAAAACATTTTACGATTAATGATTGCCCAAAGAAGTTACGACGGTGGTTTTATGTTGCCTTCTGTTGGTTTGTTTACGGTTGGCTCCGCTAGCCTTTGACTAAAAAGTCTCACCCACAAGGCAGTGGGGTTGTTTTACTTCGGGGTACCATCTTTTAGCCTTTTACTCTCCCTAACTCACCTGCAAGGCAACAGGGCAGCCACAGGTTGTACTGTTTACTGCATACTGTAGCAGGTAAAATTACCCGACCTGACAATACAAGATGTGTAATATAAGAAAACAGTTAAAGTGAATAAACTGGTTGGAGGACTATTTGATAGCCGACTTACTTGTTTTTGTCAATGCTGGTCAATCTGGTGGATAGGAAGTCAAACTCTGAGGCGTCGTTCACGCTGACCAGATAGGCGCCATCAATCTGTTGGAAAATACAACCGGCATCATCTTATTAGTCCTGTTTCCATGGCAACGGTGAGCTCTTTGCCGAAATGGCCTACCTAGTTCTTATACTTAATGCAAGATTGATAGATGCCGTTGTACGGTTGTAATAAGTGTGATCTTTATAAGTATTGAAGCCTATTTATCTGTAACGGTTACCCTTACCTTCTATGAATATCCGCCGCTGTTGCAAACATATTTTTGCAAGAACGTGCAAAAATTAATTGATAGACGGTATTTTTTTTTAAAATCTTAATTAAAAAGCACAAAAGCAAAAACTGCGCTTGAAATAATATTTACATATTTCTGCACGTCATTAATAATGCAAGTGTTGTTTATTGTGAAATATATTAATTTTTAACAAATTTGTAGTTTGAAACGCTTAAGCTTAAAAATATCATTTCTGTATTTTTTCTGAAGTTGCGATATCACTTTTTCGCATACCCACAAACAAATAAAAGTGCCAATCATAATGTCACAATATTTTTTAATCCAAATATTTACAGTTAGGTATATATCAATTTGTAGAATGATATGACCTTCTTATAAAAATTACTTACAATCATATTTTTATTAGAAAAGTGCAAACAAAATTTTCTGATTTACCTGTTATTTCAAGAGCAAGAAGAAGTGGGCAACTCCCTCTTCCCTCAAGTGCCAATATCTAATACATGTTTCGATGATCGACGTCATTATCACTGAATGAAAAATATGAATCCAAACTTTCATTCACGCTCGTGGATAAATAAATGTTCTACATTGTTAACAATCCCTTACTGAATTAATTGTGAAGCTTATTCGATCGAATATCGTTCCTTGCGTTCATGAGGAAGCCATTTTGATTTTTTTTAACGTCGAAAATTTACTTGAAAAAAAAATTCATTAACGATTAAAAAAACTTAAAATCGGCAATAAAACCACCAACATTCAATGTGGGCTATTTCTAAATATTCGAAAAAAAAAAAACTTTCAAAATACTGGTTGGGTGAAATGCGAAAGAATTTTATTTAAATTACGAAATTAAAGACTTAATATCACTCAGCTTTTATTAAATGGGAAGTATTTTGAGGGATGAAACACTATCTTCCTCTAAAATTCATCATCATTATCTAGTGCCATCTCCGCAACTAGGGTTGGCTACCATGGAGCGCCATTCTGCTGTGTCTCTTGCTTTGATGGTGCAGGTTGTTATGGGCTAATTTGTCCATCTTTTGATGTTACTCGTCCATGTTAGTCTTGGTCTGCCTCTGCCTCTTTTACCTTGTATTTTGCTCTCCAAGATTACTTTTAGTAGGCTGTTGTGTCTTTTAACGAGGCCCAAAAATCACATTTGTCTTGTTTGAATTGTGTTTAGTAGTTTTCTTTTCATATTTAGTTGTTTTAAGACTTCATCGTTAGTAGTATAGAGGGGTCCATTCATGTCGCATTTGGCCTATAAATGAACAATGATATATAGTGTGGCGCGCGGCGCACCTAACACGCGCTCGGTGCAGGGGGAGTTAGCCGTGACCTCGCGTGTGGGTGACCCCGGAAGTGACCTGTTTATGTCTGGTGTGTCCTGACTTTGGAGTTCTTCATGTACTGGGTCGATAGTGATAGGTTAATAGATTATACAACATCAATGAAAAACAATACCATTAAATTTAAAACAGAAATCAAAAAGACATATTTTATTTTTTTATTACCTCAGTAGATATGTAACATACAGTGGATATTATATAACATTACAAAAATACTTAGTACAAGGATAACATTTATTTATAGCTATGTAGTTGGGTGTTTGCTTAGCTCTATGTCATAAATTAATAATAAGCGGTGAAACTGTTAGAAATTGCTGGTTAGTCTAAGCTGGTAGTGTCAAGAATTAAATATCTAACTTGATGGGTGTATGCAGGTTGTCTAGTGTTGTGACGGGTGTATGGAGATCGTCTAGTGTGTTGTGACGGGAGTAGGAAGGTCGTCTAGTGTGTCATCATGGTTGTATGGTGGTCCTCTAGTGTGTCATGAGGGCTGTATGCTGGTCGCCTAGTGTGTCATCATGGTTGTATGGTGGTTGTCTAGTGTGTCATGGTGGTTGTATTCAGGTCGTCTAGCGTGTCATGATGGTTATATGGCGAATTTCTAGTGTGGCATGATGGTTGTATGTCGGTAGTCTAGTGTGTGTAGTGATGGGTGTATGGATGTCATCTAGTGTATCAGGAGGGCTGTATGCCGGTCGCCTAGTGTGTCAAGAGGGTTGTATGGCGGTTGTCTAGTATATCGTGAAGGGTGTGTGGAGGTTGTTTAATGTGTCATGATGGTTGTATGGAGGTCGTTTAGTGCGTCATGATGGTTGTATGGAGATCGACTAATGTGTCGTGATGGGTGTATGGAGGTCGTCTAGTGAGTCATGAGGGCTGTATGCCGGTCGCCTAATGTGTCATGAGGGTTGTTTGATGGTTGTCTTGTATGTTGTGATGGTTGTGTGTACGTTGACGAGTGTGTCATGATGGGTGCATACAGGTTGTCGAGTGTGGTATGATGGCTGTATGTAGGTCGTCTAGTGTGTCATGAGGGTTGTATGTCGGTTATCTAGTGTGTCGTCATGTGCGTACGAACGTTGTTGAGTGTGTCGTGATAAGTGTATGTAGTTCGTCTAGTGTGTCGTGACGGGTGCATGGAGGTCGTCTTGTGTGTCATGATGGTTGTATGGAGGTCGTCTAGTGTGTCATGATGGGTGTATGGAGGTTGTCGAGTGTGATATGATGGCTGTATGGCGGTCGTCTAGTATGTCGTGAAGGGTGTATGGAGGTCGTCTAGTGTGTCATGATGGGTGAATGGAGGTCGTCTAGTGTGTCGTGATGTGTCCATGGAGGTCGTCCAGTGTGACGTAATGGGTGTATGGAGGTTGTCTAGTATGTCATGAGGGCTGTATGCTGGTCGCCTAGTGTGTCATGAGGGCTGTATGGCAGTTGTCTAGTATATCATACTTTAATCAGCCAATAAGAAAAAAACGAAGGAATAAAACGCCCAACAATACTTATCTTAACTACTTTAAACACATTGAATAACCTTTTATCGATAACCCTTAATATACTTTAAGATAAAACAAAAATGTTCCAACTTACAGTGTAAAATATAGTCTCATACATCTAGACTGAACAGTAGTTTAACCTTCCTTGAAACAACTAAAATTATTACATGATTTTGCTCATGAGACTAGTTTAAATATAATCAGAGAAGCGCATTAGGCGAAACATATGTAGTGCCTGTCGAGTCAGCTGATGGGGGAGAGTAACGCGGGTGGAGGTTTACGTGAACACGATTTGACCCCTGAGACAATACCAGATGCGATTTATGACCTCATTTTGACCTCTGAAGGCTTTAATACCGATGTTTCCCACTTAAACGAATGACAGACATCATTAAAGGTAATTACGACAGCTCAGAACACTTAGTAACAAAGACCAAAACGTTACTCCCAATCCCACGAAAAAACACAAGCATTTCGTATTATAAGTAAAAGTTGAACTCAAAATCCTAAAAATTTAGTGCCAAAGTGATACTAGTTAGACACAAAAGTCGAAAAAGTTATAACCAGACACAAAAAGTTACCCCAAAAGACAAATAATATAACACCAAACCCTAAAATTTCGAATCATAGTCACAAACTTGGACGCAAAACCTTAAAAATGTTGTCCCAAAGAGATTCTAGTTAGACACGAAAGACGAAAAAGTGATATCCAATGTCCAAAAATGTGTCAAAAGACAAACCAAACTCTAGATAGAATACTTAGACACAAAGCCAAAAATTTATATGAAAAGTCCAAAAAGTTAAACCAAATGGCAAATTAATTTAACTTCAAAACATGAATATTATGCCACACTCATAGCTCTACTAAAGGAAAAATGGTACCTCCTGACCATTTTTCTATATACGCCTATGAAATCGATAAAAAAATAGTAAATTTACATTCTATGCTTACCACAAACTTATTTTAGACATCCCTGTAGTAAAAATATACTTAAAAATCACTTTTAAAATGTGTACTCCTTGATCATTTTTGAAGGCTACGCCTACGAAATCGATAAAATTAGTAAATTTTACCTCTAGGCTCACCCCAAACTTTATATTAAACATTGCTGTTGCAAATGCAAAAATTTACTTGAAAATCACTTTTATTATTTTACCCCTTTATCATTTTTGCTGGATACGCCTATTGAAATCGATAAAAATAGTAAATTTACACTCTAAGCTTAACCCAAACTTTATTTTAGACATCCGCGAAGCAAAAATTTACATTAAAAATCACTTTTAACATTTTTAACCCTTGACTATTTTTAAAGGCTACGCCTATGAAACTGTTAAAAATATTAAATTTACACAGTAGGCTTACCCCAAACTTTACATTAAACATCCCCGTAGCAAAAATTTACTTTAAAATCACTTTTGACATTTTAACCCTTTTGGCCATTTTTTAAGGATACGCCTATGAAATCGATAAAATTAGTAAATTTAACCTCTAGGGTTACCTCAAACTTTATTTTTGACACACCTAAATATCAAATTTACATAAAAAATCAACTAAAAATCAGTAGTGATGATGCAGTGAAAGCAGCCAAATACCCCGACTGAAAAAAAAATGTTAGGGTAGACTCATAATAGAAAAAAATAAGGCCGGATAAAAAAATCTCCGGCTAGACTATTTTTCATAAGGAATAATCTCCGCCTGGCCATAGCTTCCGCGGTCATTTCACTGCACCATCACTACTAATTTTTAGTTGATTTTTTGTGTGATGTGTGTCATGGGCGTGTCAAAAATAAAGTTTGAGGTAATCCTAGGGGTTTTAATTTGCTAATGTTATCGATTTCATAGGCGTAGCCTTCAAAAATGGTCAAAGGGGTAACAATTTTAAAAGTGAGTTTTAATGTAATTTTTTGCTACAGGGATAAGTTTGGGATAAGCATAGAGTGTAACTTTACTATTTTTTTTCGATTTCATTTGCGTATCCAGCAAAAATGGTCAGGAGGTACCATTTTTCCTTTTAGTAGAGTTATGAGTGTGGCATAATGTTCATGTTTTGAAGTTAAATTAATTTGTCTTTTGGTGTAACTTTTTAGATTTTGAGTTTGGGTTGTCTTTTTGACAAACTTTTGTACTTTGGATAAAACTTTTTCGACTTTTGTGTCTAACTAGAATCACTTTGGGACTAAATTTTAAGGGTTTTGAGTTCAACTTTTTGCTTATGAGACGAAATGTTTGTTTTGTGGCTAAATTAATTTCTTTAGGAGTAACTTTTTGGTGTCTGGTTATAACTTTTTCGCTATTCGTGTCTAATTAGAATCACTTTGGCACTAAATTTTTTGGGTTTTGTGTCCAAGTATGTGACTATGAGTCGAAATGTTAGGGGTTGGTGATATATTATTTGTCTTTTGGGGTAACTTTTTTAACTTTGAATATACATTTTTGTGTTTTGGTGTTAAATTATTTGGCTTTTGGACTATTTTTTAGAGTTTGAATATACCTTTTTGGTTTTTTGTGTATAACTATATTGACTTTGCACCTACATTTTTAGTATTTTGTGTCTACGTTTGTGACTATGAGTCGAAATTTTAGGGTTTGGTGTATATTATGTGTCTTTTGAACTATTTTTTTTTACTTTAAATATAACTTTTTAGCCTTTCGTGTCTAACTATTTTGACTTTGGGATAAGATTTTTAGGGTGTCCAGTTCATCTTTTTGAAAATCTGATGAAATTTTTGTGTTTGGGTTTAAATTATTTGTCTTTTGGTCTTTGAATATACCTTATTGGCATTTCGTGTCTAACAATTTTGCTTTTGGGCCTAACTTTTTTTTAGGGTTTTGTATCCAAGTTTGAGACTATGAGTCGAAATTTTAGGGTTTGGTGTTACATTATTTGTCTTTTGAACTATTTTTTAGGCTTTAAATATATCTTTTTGGCCTTTCGTGTCTAACTATTTTGACTTTGGGCCTAGAATTTTTAGGGTTTTGCGTCCAAGTTTGGATCTTTGTTACTAAGTGTTCTAAGCTGTCGTAATCAGCTTTAATGATGTCTGTCATTCGTTGATGTGGGAAACATCGGTATTAAAGCCTTCAGAGGTCAAAATGAGGTCATAGAACTCCTCTAGTATTGTCTCAGGGGTCAAATCGATTTCAAGTAACCCCCCACCCGCGTTACTCTCCCCCACCAGCTGATTTGACAGGCACTACATATGTTTCGCCTAATGCGCTTCTCTGATTGGCTAATCGAGATGTCAGTCATTTCTTTGCCCCGCCTCCTATACTAATGCTCTTCTCTAATTGGATAATTTAAACATCTGTCACCAGATTATATTTAAACTAGTCTCGTGAGCGAAATCATGTTATAAGTTTAGTTGTTTCAAGGAAGGTTATACTACTGTTCAGTCTAGAGATATGAGACTATATTTTACACTGTAAGTTGGAACATTTTTGTTTTTTTCTTAAAGTATGTTAAGGGTTATCGATAAAAGGTTATACAATGTGTTTAAAGTAGTTAAGATAAGTATTGTTGATCGTATTATTCCTTCGTTTTTTCTTATTGGCTGATTAAAGTATGATATACTAGACAACCGCCATACAGCCCTCATGACACAATAGGCGACCAGCATACAGCCCTCATGACACACTCATCCATACACCCGTCACGTCACACTGGACGACCTCCATACACCCATCACGGCACACTAAAGGACCTCCAGACACCCATCATGACACACTAGACGACCTCCATACACCCATCACGACACACTAGACGACCTCCATACACACATCACGACATACTAGACTATTGACATACGGCCATCACGACATACTCGACAACCTCCATACACCCATCACGATACACTAGACGACCTCCATACAACCATCATAACCCACTAGAGGACCTCCATACACCCTTCACGACACACTAGCCGACCTCCATACACCCTTCACGACACACTAGACGACATCCATACAACAATCATGACAAACTAGACGACCTCCATGCTCCCGTTACGAGACACTAGACGATCTCCATACACCTATCACGACACACTCAACAACGTACATACATACAGGACGACACACTAGACAACCGACATACAACGCTCATGACACACTAGACGACCTACATACAGCCATCATAACACACTCGACAACGTACATCCAACCATTATGACACACTAAACGATCTCCATACACCCATCACAACATACTAGACAACCGCAATACAACCCTCATGACACACTAGGCGACCAGCATTCAGCCCTCATGACACACTAGAGGACATCCATACACCCATCACGACACACTAAACGACCTCCATACAACCATGATGACACACTAGACGACCTTCCTGCTCCCGACACGACACACTAGACGATCTCCATACACCCGTCACGACACTAGACAACCTGCATACACCCATCATGCTAGATATTTAACTCTTGACACTACCAGCTTAGACTAACCAGCAATTTCTAACAGTTATTATTATTATGCTTATTATTAATTTATGACATAGAGCTAAGCAGACACCCAACTACATAGCTATAAATAAATGTTATCCTTGTACTAAGTATTTTTGTAATGTTATATAATATCCACTGTATGTTATATATCTACTGAGATAATAAAAGAATAAAATATATCTTTTTGATTTCTATTTTATATTTAATGGTATTGTTTTTCATTGATGTTGTATAATCTACTAACATATCACTATCATTCCAGCAAATGAAGAACTCCAACGTCAGCACACACCAGACATAAACAGGTCACTTCCGGGGTCACCTACTCGCGAGGTCACGGTTAACTCCCTGTTGGGCGCGCCACGCTATATATCTTTGTTAATTTATAGGCCAAATGCGAAATAGATGGACCCTGATTTACTATTATTGTTTGTTATCGTTTCCTTCCATCCCATTCTACCTATTCTTCTATATATCCACATTTCAAAACCATCAATTCTCTGTTCTGATTTTTTTGTCTAATGTCCATGTTTCTGCACCATATGGGGATGCTGAGAAGGTATAACATTTTGCCATTCTTAGTTTTAACCCTGATGTTATTTGTTTTGGTGTTAGTATATTTTTCATGACAATAAAATTACATTTTGCCATTCCTATTCTTTTGTTTATTTCATTTTTACATTTTTCATCACTGGTTATAGTGTGTCCCAAGTAGTTGTAGTTCTGAACTGTCTCCAGGTCTATTCCTTCAATTTTGATATCCACTTGTGGTTTTTTAGTATTTTCTGTGTTTATGATCATAGTTTTAGTCTTTTTGATGTTCATATCTAGTCCATATTTTTCGCTTGTCATGTTTATTTCATTAAGTAATTGTTGTAGATCTTTAGGATTTTCTGCTAGTAGTACAGTATCAAAAAGAGAGCTCTTAAAAAACATCAGAAAGAAGACATTAACATTTTTCGTGCACATCATGAGAAGAGGAAAGTTGGAATACTTGGTTACAACTGGCAAAATAAAAAAAAAGAGAGATCGCGGACGACAAAGAGAGAAAATACTGGATAGCTTGGTGTCATGGCATGGAAAACAGTAAACAACAGAACTGATACGATGCACTGTAGATAGAAAATTGTGGAGAGACATGATCGCCTACGCCAACTGGTATGGCACATGATAAGGATAGTATGTATCCTGTGTATTATATGTTGTTAGTAGTGATATAGAGCATTTTGGACGCGTAAAATGCACGCAGCCGGGTTGTTTTTTCTTATATGAGAGTCTACCCGCAGATTTTTTTCTCTATATGAGAGTCTGCCTGGTGACCTCTCGTTGACCTCTCATGGTGGGGTGGTAGGGTGGGTGATGTTTCGTGGTGGAAGAAAGTGGGGTGCTATAGCTTTCACATTGTTTATGTTCTCAAAACAGTCTTATTTAAGATAACTTAAGATAAAATGTTTATACGAACATTTCCGAACATTTTTGTTTCTTATATACGAGTCTACCCTTGCCTTTAAATGCCCTATATCACTACTAATTTTTAGTTGATTTTTCATGTAAATTTGATACATGGGTGTGTCAAATATTATGTTTGAGGTATGCCTTGATGTTAAATTTCAATTAATTTTTTTATCCATTTAATGGGCGTAGCCCTCAAAAATTGGTAAGGGGGTAAAATAATAAAAGTTGTTTTTTTATGTAAATTGTTGATACGTGGATGCCTAATATAAAGTTCGGAATATGCCTAGAGGTTAAATTTCAATTTTTTATCGATTTTGTGGGCGTATCCCTCAAAAATGGACAAGGGGTAACAATCATAAAAGTGATTTTTAAGCAAATTTTTGCTATGGGGTATCTAATATAAAGTTTGGGGTAAGCCTAGAGTTTAAATTTACTATTTTTAACAGTTTCACGTGCGTATCTCTCAAAATGGACAAGGGGGCAACAATAATAAAGTAGTTTTTTAGGCAAATTCTTGTTATGGGGATGTTTACTGAAAAGTTTGGGGGAAGTCTATATGTTAATTAAAATTTTTTTATTGATTTCATAGGCGTATCCTTCAAAACGTGGAGGGGTAAGAAACATAAAAGTGGTATTTTAAGCAAAATCTTGTCTTTTAGTGGGGTTATGGTAGGAGTGTAACCTACGTGTTTGGAACTACTTTCGTTTAGTAGAGTTATAGCAGGATGCGTAATTTTCATGGCTTGCAATACTTTTCTTAGCAGAGTTGTGACAGGGGCGTGAACTTTAATTTTAGTCTTTCAATGTGGTGTTTTTAGTGTGTTTGGTTTTTCCTAGTGTTGTATGAATATTTTCATTAATCATTTAGACACAGTCGTAATCAACATGTGCAACAATTTTTTTACTAAATTAGAATTATTTATTTATTAAGATTTTCTAAGCTGTATTAAAGTCTTTTCTTGAAAAGTGGACACTTTGGTATTGTATCATAGGTCAAAATATAATTTTAGTAACTTAGCAGGTCAAACTCAAGAGATACTAGACAGCCTGCTTACAACCATCAAGACACGCTAGCCAACGTGCATACAACGCTCATACCACACTAGACAACATACATACAGCCATCATGCCACACTAGACAACCTGTATACACCAACATGATACACTAGACAACCTGCATACAGCCATCATGACACACTGGACGAGCTCCATACAGCCATTACGATACACTAGACACCCTCTATACAGTCATCACGACAAACTAGACGACATCCATACAGCCCTCATGACACACCAGAAACCCTTTATACAGCCCTCATACCACACTCGACAATCTACATACACCCATCATGACACACTTGACGACCTCCATACAGACCTTATGGCACACCTGAAATCCTTCATACAGCCGTCACGACACACTCGACAACCTACATACACCCATCATAACACACTAGACGACCTCCATACAACCATCATACATAACATCAAATTATTTGGCTTTTGTACTATTTTTGGAGTTTGAATATGCCTTTTTGGTCATTCGTGTCTAACTATTTTTACTTTGGACCTAGATTTTTAGGGTTTTGTGTCCAAGTTTGTAACTATGCGTCGAAATTTTCGGGTTTGGTGTTACATTATTTGTCTTTTGACCTATTTTTGGGGACTTTAAATATACATTTTTGGCCTTTCGTGTCTCACTATTTTGATTTAGGCCTAGATTTTTTAGGGTTTTGCGTCCAACTTTGTGACTATGAGCCGAAATTTTGGGTTTTAAAAATACGTTTTCTTACCTGTAATGTTCACCTTTACTGTTGTCTATCATTCGTTTAAGTGCTAAAGATAATGAACTTCAACGTCTAAGCTTTTCGTGGGTTTGGGAGTAATGTTTTGGTCTTTGGTACTAAGTGTTCTGAGCTGTCGTAATCATCTTTAAAGATGTATGTCGTTCGTTGAAGTGGGAAACATTGGTATTAAAGCCTTTAGAGGTCAAAATGAGGTCATAGAACTCTTCTGGAATTGCCTCAGGGGTCAAAACCAGTTCAAGTAACGCACCACCCCGCATTTTTCTTCCACCGCTGACCCAACAGCCACTAAATACGCGTAGGCTAACGCGCTTCTCTGATTGGTTAATCTGGATGTCTGTCATTTCTTTGCTCCGCCCCCCCCCCCATAGTAATACGCTTCTCTGATTGGTTCCAGATATCAGGCGATGTTGGCATAGTCACTTGCTGATTGGTTAAAATCTGTTACCAGATTGTATTTAAACTAGACTAATGAGGGATTTCGTGTTATAAGTTTGGTTGATTTCAAAGACAATCATACTAGTGTTCATTCTAGAGCATTGAGACTATATTTTACACTGTAAGTTGGAATTTTTTGTTTTCTCTTGAAGTTTGTTAAAGGTTTTCGATAAAAGGCTATTCAATTTTATTGCTGCGTTTAAAGTAGCTAAGATATAGTTATGATAGAATTGTTGAATGTATTATGCTTTTATCTTTTCTTATTGGATGCTTAAACTAAGTATTTTAAGTCGTGTTATTAAATGCTATTGACATGTTTAAAACTAGATATGTTAAGAATTGTTGACACAGGGTTATTGTTTTTTCTACAGATGGTTTTTCATAATAAGGTATCTTCTGGTGAACATCTGTGCCTACTGTGTTCAAAGAAGTTTAAATGGCACGGCGGTTTGTTGGAGCACACACGACAACCTACATACAGCCATCACGACACACTAGACAACATACATACAATCATCATGACACACCACACAATCTACATTCATTCATCCCGACACATTAGACAATCTACATACATACATCATGTCACACTAGACAACATACATACAACGACATTACACCTGTAATTGCTACAACGACATGACACCTGTGACTGTTACAACGGCATGACACCTGTGATTGCTACAACGACATGTCATGGAAAATAGTTAACAACATAACTGATACGATGGCATGTGAAAGGACATGTTTATCTATCGGAACTTTTGTCCCTAGTATGGTAATTCAAAAGTCGTCTCAGTGTAATTCAAAAGTCGTCCTACTGTAATACAAAAGTTTCTCTCTACTATTTCAAAAGTTGTCATCTACTAATTTGAAAGTTGTCATCTACTATTCTGAAAATTGTCATCTACTATTCTGAAAATTGTCATCTACTAAAACAAAAGTTGTCATCTACTAATACAAAAGTTGTCATCTACTATTTCAAAAGTTGTCCACAGATATTTCAAAAGTTGTCCTCTGCTATTCCGAAAGTTGTCCTTTGCCTTCCTCTGCCATCAAAACAGGCTCTTCAAAAGTTTCGCCTTCTTCTGCCATCAAAACAGGCTCTTTAATAGTTTTGCATTCTTCTTCCATCTCTAGTTTTTGTATCTGACAATGTCGTTGGTCAGTATCCAACTGTTGAATGAGGAAACGTACTTAAACCACGTGACTAAACTGTCTATTCGTCCCAAATACGTGCAACGCGCGGTTATGATACTCTCGATTCTGTACACGTACTTGTCTCCAACTTTTTAAATTTCTGGCGCGTACAATGATCCCTCTTTTTCATCGCCTCTATCGTCTTTCAACACGTATATAACGAATTTGTTTCGTTTGCTTGACTGATGTTAAACAGTTTCTCCGTCCAAGCCAGGGCATAACTTTTTATTAAAATTGACTCTGCCCAGGACCAGTATAACTCGATCACAGGGGTCTTTCAAATTTGAAGCTTCATTTGTTACTATACAACGCCACACCTGTTCTTGGTTGTCTCTGCTGACGTCGACCGGTGCCATTTTTATATTTCTGTGAGTGAATGGTTATAACTTCTAAGTAGGGCGAGTAGGACTCAGACATAAGACAGATGATTGGATTTCGTGAAATATAGCCACATCCGTTGTTTCAGAGTCTTATTAAAGCGTTCCACCACGGCATCCTTAATATCTTCGTTCTGTGTAGTGAAAAAGTGAACGTTGTTTTCAGCGAGGAATTTCTGAAATGTTCTGTTCAGAAATTCTGACCTCTTTTCGGTTTGAAAACTCGAGGGTTTCCTATCGAGAAATATCTTACCGAAGGATTTGCCCGTTTTGTTTCATATCGGTACAGACCTCGCGAATTTACTGAAAACGTCCACGCAAGAAGCCAAATAGGAATACCCATCGTTGTGTTTTTTTTCAAATGTCTCAAATCAATTAGGTCTGCTGGATATTGCTGATGGGGTCCACTCGTTATAATGGGACGCCTTTCAAATTTACGACGAATTGGTTTATGAAAGGTGTAGGTGTCCTGGTCACTCAACCACCGATTGATCTCTTTAAGTCCTAGTTTGGTATTACGTTGCAGGGCCGTTGCACCACTATACGCCCCTGGTCGACTAGGGTCAAAGTAATGACCTCTCAATATTTTAGCCACCGTTTCCATTTTGGTGTTGGGATTCTGCCTTTTCTTTTTTTAGGGCTCAGTTTATACGTGGTTACCTGCAGAGCGTTTTCATTACTTGTCTTTGGGGCCTAGCGCTGCCCTGTGGCCTAGGTCTGCCCTGGTGACACCTTGATTGGTGATGATGGTGGTGTAGAAGATATTCTGTCGGTTGAGGTGTTGTGTAGAATGAGATCGACCGAGCCCAATTACCGTCGTTTATGCTGCTCCAATCTAGTTAAATACTGATGCAAGGCACGTTGGTACACTCTGGCCTTATCAACGGGTGCTAAATCATCGCGGTCTAGGATACGTTGCATTTCATCATCTGAATCACTCAAGTTGTCATTGATCGCCTCGGGTGGGGTATATTTTGTGGTAGTAATCTGTTTCAGACTCTCGAGTAATCGAGGATCCATCAAGATAATTTTTTTGGCCATGGTTAAGCACCTCGGTCGCTCCGTCGAGAACACTTAATATAGGTCGGATCAAAGCACCTATGAACCCACCGGTTTGCAGAATCCTTTTCACAATGAAGGTTTTATTAATACAGCAGAGAACAGATATATGAAAAATATATTACTTTCCGGTTGCAAAATTATTACTTTCCGGAGAATCTTTCGGCCGCTTAAGAGTCGGTTTCTTTTTAGTGAGAAGTCTCAATTTGTTTTAGTGTCGACGTAGCTCGCACTTCTGTCGCTGAGTGAGTATAACATTACCTTTTAACATGTTATGACAACACTCGCACAAAAAGTGAATGAGTTCGGGAGAGGCTGTTTTTAATATAGCTCTTAAACCACTCGACGTAGCGGCGCGCATACATTTCAACATTTCACTGTGTCATCTAAGTGATTCGTCGCACATTTTTACTTTGGTACGTAGACGATTTGTCTCTACCCTGGGAATATCTTTGTTCTCAACCCAAGATGATCCAGTGTTTCCTGACGATGGTCCACCAACAAGTAACAGAGAGGAGACGCTGTCGCGTACTTAAAACTATATCGGAGGTTCGCCACCTGTCGTGGGTACAATTGTTTAGCAAGACTGATAATTTGACTTCCGTCTCTCGTGTTCTTGATAGGACTAAATAATGTGTATTGAAGGTTATGGTTCGAAAATTATTTCTCCTTATTTTTTCCGAATAGGTTTTGAACAATGCACATCACAATTATATCTCTTTGATGACTACGTTTGGTGAATAATTTTGTTACCCGCTCGTCCGTCTCCGACATCAAGTCATCGATGATGATCAGTCTTCTACTCCTACCGCCTTCCAATTTATCGATGTATGGTAGACTATCGATAAAGCTCAATGACACCGTAGTCTCGTACATTGGTTACCATTCTCCATAACACCATATAACTTCCTCCGGTACGCGAAAATGCTAACTCGTTAAGATTCTGTATAAACTTTTGCACAAATACTGTTTTCCCACAACCTGCAGGCACGGCTATCAGAGCCGTAAATGGATGTTTCCATTGGGGATCCATCCTCACAAATGACACTTTGGTGGATGAACAGAAACGCGTATTCCCATCCACACTCGGAGGTTATAGATATAACAAAGAGACATGGCTCACTGCGGCAGTATTTGCCTATGACGTCTTCGAAGGCTTCCACAGACGAGAGGAGACATGTGCTGCTGCTATAGATCTGGAGGATGCATACAACAGGGTACCATTTGAATATCTCATGCATATGCTTCTCAAACTGGCGGTGAACCCCTTCCTCATTAGATGGATTGCCGCGGCACTGTTTCAGAGGAAGGTGATACTCAGATGTGGAAGTTGGTCTTCCGAGCCAACATCCATTTGTCCTGGGCTGCCACAAGGCTCACCATTGTCACCAGTTCTATTTAACGTGTACACAATAACGATCACGGCCCAACAGCTGGACTTTTGCTGATGATATTCTGGTATATCGACAGGGAAGAGACAGACGGGGAATCGCCTCCACAATGCAAGACGTACTCGATCGCATTTCTTCATGGTGTGGGGTTTCAGGTGCCTTGGTTAATCCTAATAAAGCATCAGTTTCATGGTTCTCCCTTAACAATCATATCGTTAATACGACCACACAGGTAGTACGAATGGGAGCTGATGATGTGACCAGAGACAAGTTGATGACATACCTCGGAGTTAAGTTTGATCGCAGCCTGTGTTTTCGGGACCATGTCGACCATGTGATAACAAAATCCCGCAAAAGATTAGCCGCCTTGAAGGTTATGGCAGCTGCCAACATCGAGCAAAGGCTACTTACTCTTCTGTTCCAGGGATTAGTCCTCGCACCAATCGAGTATGCCCTGGCCATTCTTACTGTCTCAAATTGATAGGCTGGAGAAAATACAAAATGAAGCCATGCGCATTATCCTGGGATGTACGAGGGACACTCCCTGTGTAGCAATGAGGTATCTTCTTGACTTTCCAACCATGGATGACAGAATCAAGATCTGGAGAGCACGAGCATACCTGAAGATTAATACAGATACAGAGCATCCATTGCACCACGTGCTCAACACAGAGAAAGGTACCAGGCTAAAAAGAGAAAAATAATGGGTGGGCCGAGCAGAAGATGTCATCAAACAGGTCTGTGGGCTTATCAATATCAGCGTTGGTGAGGAGTGGATACCCGTGTCTACGTCATTCAAAGGGACTTTCTCATGTATTGTCACACTCGACAGGAAAAGTAGGGAACAGAACCCGGTCGTGGTTAATGCTGAGGTCAACGGTCTCATCTGCGATAACACCGATGAGAAAGATGCAGTCATCTATACAGACGGATCTGTAAGACGACACGAAAGAAGTGCATGGGCATTTACAGCACGCTCGGCAGGCAGAATAGCCAAGGACGACAGTGGTGCATACGCCATGACCACGAGTAGCATGACAATGGAGACGATGGCAGTGACCAAGGCATTGGTATGGTTAGAGTCACAAGACTACACCCACCCATGTATACAGAGTGATTCGATGAGCATGATAAAAAAAAAGTGGAGGCGGGCTTTGTACCCATGCAATGGGTAGAGTCGTAGCAGAAATCCAAAATACGTAAGGTCACCTTTGTCTATGTCCCTGGACATGCGGGAGTACGGGGAAATGAGTGAGCGGACAGGTTGGCTAGCTGCGCTGTCGTTGAGGACGGGCAACCGATGGATCGGGCGGACATCATCAATGCACTCCGAGATGTGGGAAGAGCACAGGACTTCGACAAACACAGATCAACGTCACTTCTTCGGATGATGAAAATGGGAGTTAAGATGGGCACGGTCAGAAATGAGAAACTTGGTGGCCGTGTAAGAAGACTTATCAACCAACATAGAACTGGAGTCGTCAGTCGCTGGACACTGAGGGAATTGCTGAGGAGGGGATCTGAGCACCTATGGACATGTTCGGAGTGCAATGATGATGACCCGCAAATAACTCAATAACTTTGGTGGATGTAGTAAAAGTGTAAAAGTAAAGTACCCCCGTCACGCCAAGTGGCGTATAGGTAATATGGTGTTAGTAACCATAAATTTTACAGACCTTCAGGACATCATTTTTTCGGGGTAATGGGGTCGGTATTACGCCCGCGCCGCTTTACTTTTCCAGAAAAAATTCCGGTGCCCATTAAAGGCTGGGTGAACCGGAGCCGTCGGTTGGGATCGAACCCTACCTCATGTCCTTTGTAGTCCAGTTCACTAACTACTGAGCTATCGCGGCTGGTGGATGTAGAACCAGTTTTTTAATCGTTGTTCCCGATATCTCCACCATTAAGAAAACTATAAATATCACTCTTTGCAAGAATACACTCTAAAACCAACAATATATTCCCCCCCCCTCTCAACGCTGAATGCAATTTGATAAAACAATAACAAATGATTCTAGGTCAGCGCGCAAGGTTATTGAGTTATTGAGTTATTTGCGGTTCATCATCATTGCACTCCGAACATGTCCATAGGTGCTCAGATCCCCTCCTCAGCAATTCCCGCAGTGTCCAGCGACTGACGACTCCAGTTCTATGTTGGTTGATAAGTCTTCATACACGGCCACTAAGTTTCTCATTTCTGGCTGTGCCCATCTTGACTCCCATTTCCATGATCCGAAGAAGTGACGTGAATCTGTGTTTGTCGAAGTCCTGTGCTTTTCCCACATCTCGGAGGGCATTGATGATGTCCGCCCGATCCATTGGTTGCTCGTCCTCAACGACAGCACAGCTAGCCAACCTGTCCGCTCTTTCATTTCCCCGTACTCCCGCATGTCCAGGGACATAGACAAAGGTGACCTTACGTATTTTGCATTTCTGCAACGACTACCCATTGCATGCGTACAGAGCCCTCCTCCACCTTTTTTATCATGCTCATCGAATCACTCAGTATACATGCGTGGGTGTAGTCTTGTGGCTTTAACCATTTGAATGCCTTGGTCACTGCCGTCACCTCCAGTGGTTGACGTACGTAAAAAAAGGTAGGTGTACGTGCATAAATTTTAACTTTGATTCTTGCATACGTAGTAAATTTATATGTAAAAGTAGATACAATTACAAAATTAATACATATCGGTAGATAAACGTAGTTTCAAATATCTTCTTTTTTTCTTTCCTTGATTAGAAACCGCCAAAGCAGTCATTGACAGGTACTCTTTATGGCGTTTTGTAGTGCAACAAATTCGCCACTATCCTACAGTCCGTGGCCAGGTCACCCCACTTCTGAACTGTTTCCATTTTTCTCAGTCATGTCTTCGGTCTACACGTTTGTTTTGTTTTTCAGAGTCGGATGCTTGACATTTCTTATCTCTATATTTGATCAGAGCACACAACTTACCCACTACAGTGGCAGCGATCATCTGCCCTATGCTGTTGGGAAAGCGTAGGGGAACGCAGAGGAAACCCAGAAGGATAACACATCCTTTCCGGTATAATTGGTCGGAATCATCTGTGCTGGGGCAACTACGCTAATGGGTATGGGGACCTAAGAAAAGACGAGTTCTATTGGTCGTTTCAAATCTAAATGTTCACGATTAACATGAAATATCTCCTCAAAAAAATGACACAATGAATTAGCAACCACGAACAGACGGCAGGAATATCATATATTATGTCAAGGTAGATGCCAGACGAAAGCAGTAGGCATGATTGTAAAGAAAACTTGTCAACCAACACGTTAGTCACTAACACGTCTCCCTCGGAAGAGATTTGAACACTTATAGACTTGCCCGTTATGTAAAAAGGATGACCTAATAGCTAAACTAAACCGCACTAATGTAATAAACTAGTAATGAACATTATCTAGCTAGACTTTCTGTACTAATTTCTTTCGATTTTTAAAGGTGGATGGAAACAAAAGAAAAAAAAGTAACTACAACTTTACAGAAGCTTCTCATTTTTATGTATCTACGTGCATTTATTCATCCGAATGTTAAACGATCTCCTGTTTTTGAGAGAATTTAACCACAATGTATGATTTATAATTATCTAATCTGTGAAAATTGTCAACTTTGCAATGCTATATGATCAACTTTGATCAATGCAAGATCAAATTAGAATCAAGTATTCATGAGACATCTAGTATGTGTACTAATTCAACCCACTACTATTGGTCGTTTCAAATCTAAATGTTCACGATTAACATGAAATATCTCCTCTTTCCCTGCACTTACAAACTTGATTTTTTGCATCTGGCCTTGTTTTTCCAAGGTCCCACCGATTTCACAAAATTTAATGATGTAGGAAGTATGCTTCATCATGAAGCAGCACTTTCCTTTGATCTCAGTGAATTTACGGATCTTTTTGCTCCTGGAGAAAATAATTTACCGTACATTAATGGAAATCAGCTTCTCGACATAGGCGTCTCTACACAACTTGAAAGTTGGAGGCGTTTATCAACTGTTTACTTTCTATTGTTTACTTTCTTTAAAATACTATGAGAATGTCAATGTTATAGCGTTTACAGACGGTCTAAAACAAATCAGCGTATAAACAGTTCCCTTAATGAAAACTATTTAAACAATATACAACAAAGAATACATTTAAAAAAATTAATTATCCTTTGCGAGCGATAACGAGCATGACATATCAAGCAAAGTTATTGTTTATGGGTACGCATGTGACTAAAGAGTCCGATGTAAGCACGGGATCCTCTTCACTGTAAAAAGCTACATTGTTCGTTTTATGTCTTTCCATGTGACTTTCATTATTTTACGTAAACAAGACATATGAAAGTGATTTAGTTTCTTTGCATGCCTGCAGTACACATATCAAGAATCTTTACATTTTCAAAACGTTATCAACTTTAGCTAAAGATTGATCATGCGGACATATAAAAACGTCCATTATTATTTCATTTATTCTGAATCAGAGGAGTCTAACATATTGATTACTAATCTGGGCTGAACGAACGATAGTCCATCTTTTTTCCAATAGTCATTTTCTTCTTTTAAGACATGATCTTCACATTTGCACCAAAAATCTTTGTCAATCTGTGATAGAGCAGCATACGAGTATGTCAGTCCTTTTATATCGCATAGTTTAAAACTTGTATTCTCAGCTGCCACCTGCCCTTTAATTTTTGCCCTAACGAGTTCAATGGGGTTTAATTGTGGATGATAAGGGGGCAGTCTCAAGCACGTATGACCATGCTGTTGAATGATTTTGTCTATTTGGAATACTTTGGTCTTTTGCGATTTCTTAACAAGTGACAGTAATTCAGGTTTCAAAAATCCCTCGTTAAATGGAATTCCTTCCTTTCTTAGCCAAATCTTTATAACATCTTTTGTACTGGTAGATGTAGGAATTTTGTCTTCTTCTGCCACAGCGTTGTGGTACGACGCGTTGTCCATTACCAGACAGGATGGTCTGTCTAGAATTGGAAGAAGAGTATTTTCAATCCACTCTCTAAATATATGGCCATTCATCTCGGTGTGATAGTCCCTGTTGTCAGTATAATTAGAGGTGAATATAAGTTCTGCATTTTTCACCAACCCTTCTTTTCGGCTGCCTGCATGTGCCATTATAATACGCTGTCCTTTTCCAGTGGGTACACATCTTTTAATACTTCCATCTGATAACTGCCATTCCTTTGCACTTGTGTGGTGAGAATTTATCCAAGATTCATCTAGAAATACAATATCATAACCTTGGTTACGCATTTCCCGTACTTCACGTAAATATTTACTCCTCATAGAAACTAAGTGCGGCTTCTCGCAGAAGACATTTCTACCACTATCGTACTTTCTAAACGTAAAACCGATGCTTCTAACAGTTCTCCATAATGTTGTTTTCGACACAACAATGTCATTTTCTGCTCTCAGTCGAATTTTCAGTTTTCTTAAAGTCACAGTTTCTTTGGAATCGAACATTTTACAAATTGCTCTTCTAATCACTTCCTTGTCAAAACTATCTACTACTTTCTTTCTTCCTAGCGTCCTAGTCTGATTGAACTGGACACTCCGTTAGCTTTAAGCACTTGTTTGAAAAAGCGTTTGCTTATACCCAATGCGTGAATAGTTCTCTTTTCTGGCTTTGAGATGCTTCGATACAGTTTTCCACGCTTAGCTTCTATGCAAAAATATTTATACACCTTTATTGCCACTGATTGCAATGTAAGGAACTTTACTTTTATACCCATTGACTAACAGATCACAAATTTAACGAAATTACCCAATAATTAGGATACGCCGTTGCACATAAATCACAACAAAACGACAGGAAATGGGATGCACCGGATATAAAATTATAACTATGACGCGTTTTATGTGTTTTTTAGTGCTTAAAACAGGGAAATTGGCGCGCATTACGTTCAAGATGACAAGTCCGTGGGTGCTCACTCATATGAAGCGGTAATTCCTCCAAATATATGGTTTGACCAAAATGCCTTAAATTTGTATACTTCAAATAAAGAATATTTAAAACTATACGTTTGTTGGTGAGGAAATGAATGTACTTCTTGGGACCAAAAAATCACAAGACCATATGCAAAATTTCAGCATTATCAATCAATTGGTTGCAGAGATATGGAATTTTAAACACCTTCAAAATATTTTGAAACGACCTATAGCATTTAGACTCCCGTGGTAGATACAATATGTAGACATGTGTACAATATTCGTGGCTCGAAAAGAGATATGCTAAAGCTATGACAATCATGCCAAAAATTGAACCTTTGTGACCCTCGTCAAATGACGGATCTTGTATGGGACATAAAAAGAAAACATAAGTCATTTTCTGGAGCCGCAATTGCTCAGTGGTTAGTGAACTGGACTACAAATCATAAGAGGTAGGGTTCGATTCCAACCGACGGGCTCCAGTTCACCCAGTCTAAAATTGGTACCGGATTTTTTTCTGGGCAAATAAAGCGGCACGGGCGTAATACCGACCACATTCCTCCAAAAATCATAACTGACTCGCAATCGTATGCTACAGAAAATTGACAGACAGTGTCTGCGGCAGGAGTGGATGCCGATCTTGGATGACTCTAAAGTGAACGTGTTAACATTGGTGTACTGTCCAGGGCACGCTGGTGTGCATGGTAATGAAACAGCCGATAATCCCGCTGACAGCTCTGACACAGTGTGACTTTACTCTGAATAAAGATTACATCGCCAAGTTTGTTCTTCATTCCTTTAGAGAAGAGGAGAGGGGGGTGGGACAATGATGTATATATTGATAGACTGGGGAGTCTAAAGGTGGAAAATGGATCTGCTTGATTCGGTGTGGAGCCGCGATAGCTCAGTGGTTAGTGAACTGGACTACAAAGGACAAGGGGTAGGGTTCAATCCCAACCGACGGCTTCCGGGTTCACCCAGCCTTAAATGGGTACCGGATTTTTTTCTGGGAAAGTAAAGCAGCACGGGCGTAATACTGACCACATTACCCCAAAAATAATGTTCTGAAGGTCTGTAAAATATAAGGCCACTAACACCATATTTCCCTGTACGCCACTTGGCGTGATGGGTGGTACTTTACTTTTTTTTTTACTTTATCCGGTGTGCGTAGTGCATATATGCCTATAATTAACTCCTTACAAAATCAATCCCTTACAAAAAACAATCAGTCTGCATACGTTTCGAGAATTTCTGGGACAAACGGTGAAACGGATATGGGGATGCCCCGATTGAAGTGAAACTGATTTTCATGAAGAGAATAGAATATCCAACTTTATTAATTTCCAGGTATCATTACATATATCTTGGGTTCATGTTTGAGCAATTCGTGGGTACTGATTTAGATACAATTTTTCTTGGACATTATTAAAATTTGAATTTCATTCACGGTCCATGCCGGAGGGCAATGGTATCATGTCATTCCATAACCCTTGATCTTGTGCACGGTGCAACAGTTCTCCTCCGTTCATCTTTTTTCGGTGTCACGTCGCCAAACCGTTCTGTATCTTTTTCCCGTTTTCTACCTTTATCTCTCCGACCTTCAATGTTTCTTCAATTTGGGCTTCTTCTGCCCACATACCCAACAAATCTGAAAAAAGGTGTGATATACGTGCATAAAGATGCACTCAAAGAAATGTGTATATAAGGAAAAAATGTTTTGAGCATGACTTAAGTGTTCAGGGCACAGTCAGAATGGGGAGAAATATTGAGTGTTGATTGGGTCACATATTTAGTAAGCAGAATTTAAACTTACAAATAAACAATTAACAAAAAAATACACTTTAAATGCAGAACCAAATTTATACACAGAAAAAAAACTTGCAATACAGAAATAATATTTAAACTTAGAAATACTTTTAAACTGTAACTATAGACTTTAAACAGTTTTTTTTTAAACATGGAACTACACTTTAAAACAATAAAAGATATGACAAAGAAACAATCTTTATCTTTAAACGTAGAAGTAAATATACAAAATGTACGCGCAGAGATAAAACATAAAAACATAAACATAATAAACTTTAATCACACACACAATTTACAAATAAACAGAAAGTGCTGTGACAATTCAATGGAGAAATGTTTATGATTTAAATGGTTCCGACTGAGAAGATAGTGAAAAGGTTTACAACTTACCATGCATGAAGCAGTTGCTTCACTGTGAGCAAAGGTCGGATAGAAGGCGAAGTGATAACAGTGATCATTAAACTCTACCCAACTTGATGGGCAATCTGTAGAAAAGAAAGAGCTTCCATGATTTAATCTGAGTTGTAACAATAATCATACTAATCGGCGTTGCATTTAAGTTTGTCGAGAAGATATCCAGCTCATTTTGTTGATCCTTCCTACCAACATCGCTCTCCTCTATTTACCATCGGTTTATTTATTATTGCTTTTTGCCACCTGCAACGTTTATTCTAGATGCCCCTTACAGAGATGATCATGTTTTCTTCCACCCATAATGGCTTCTTCGTTTCCTCCATCGTTCATAATTTGTTTTATATCCATATATATTCTTTCTGTTACGAAGTGCAATTTGTCAATGTACTATATGCATATAGCCGCAAACCCTACCACCATCTACATATTTGTTTGCTAGTTCTTGTAGGACTTGGTTATTTCTTAGTCTCATGGCTGAACCTTCCTCAGGAACCATTCTGCGCAGCGACACTCTTGATAATATACACATTTATTAAGCTGGATGTTGTTTCACTGAGCAGATTCTTTGTTGGCTAAATCTGCTAATATTGGATAGACGTATCAGGCTGATATGCTAAGAAGATGCATCTGTGGTGTCTGACCTCATCTCTTTTCTATTGTCTTCAAATTTTAAGATTGTTTCTCGAATGCTGTTTGTGCGGTTTCTCGTATTTGTTGTCCATCGCCAGATACTTTCAATCTGATGAATTGCTGATAGAAAATTCTCAGGGAAGCCGTGCAAACATCCTCATATTTCAGCACTAGTCTGCCCTATGGTCTCTTTTTATCCTAAGTTCTTCATACAAAAATTGTTTGGGAATCATCATCATCATCATCGTGTGCCTTCTCCGCAACGAAGGTTGGCTACCATGGATCGCCATTTTACTCTGTTTCTTGCTTTGATGGTGCAGGCTGTCATAGATTGACTTGACCATCTTTTGATGTTACTCGTCCATGTTAGTCTTGGTCTGCCTTTGCCTCTTTTACCTTGTATTTTTCCTTCCAATATTACTTTTAGTAGCCTGTTGTGTCTTTTAACATGCCCAAAAATTTCCTTTGTCTTGTCTTAATTGTATTTAGTAGTTCTCTTTTTATTTTCAGTTGTTTTATTTTCAGTTGTTTTAAAACTTTATGGTTTGTTATCTTTTGTTTCCATCCAATTCTACCTATTCTTCTATAAATCCACATTTCAAAGGCTTCAATTTTCTGTTCTGTTTGGGAATAGGATTGCCTATTTTTCTTGCATGACTAAATCACCTTAATCTCCGACTCCTAAGTGTTGCCATATGGTTATAGTTTTTGGTAGGCCTCGGTATCACTGTAAACGAATGGAAATCCATAATTGCTCAACCCCCCCCCCCTCCCGTGCCAGTGGAACCATCCAAATTAACAACTCATTGAATATTCAAACAAAGAAAGGCAGTTGCAGCCCTCGTTGTAGCAGATACAGCTCACGTCAAAAGACATAAGGCGTTTGCGCAACCGAATTTAACGCATCTGAACTGTCCTTCGTCATACGATATCATCATTCATCGTAAGCAATCTGAATTTAGAAACGCCATCATGTTGAATCACACAGCTCATGGTGTGCACAGAGCACTATTCAGTAGCTCCGGCAGTAAGCCGGACTTGGAATATGAGGAAACTGTAACAAGGAACATATTCAGACAGTGACTCAATGGTTCCCTGTCGTATATCCGCCATATTGACCGGAAGTCTAAATGTGTTGCCATAATGATTGTCTAGGTTAAAATTACCAACCACACACAAGAAAAGTGAAACAACACAAGCGTTAATCTTTTGTTATCATGGCTTCAGTTAAATAGCTATTGTTTCAATGAAAACGATATAACACTTCATATTCTTCTAAAAGGGGACAGAGGAGTGAGGTTAAACATCATTGGACATCATAAAGTGTGTATAAAGTGCAGAGACTGCACAGTTGCAAGAAGTTTCAGATCATTTGATGATTTAATTGTGTGAAGTCTGTAACAATACTGAACCTCACAATTGTAAGTGCAGTTGATTAGGACTCTTCGTTTTTTCTAAATTTCTTTCATTTCTAATGAATGTGTTTATATAGATATACATGGAATATATATGCATGATATATATATATATATATATATATATCATACATACACACAACAGCTAATTTGTCAAGAATATATCCCTTTCTGAAGGTAATAATTTACCCTTTCACTCACTCTGAATATAGCTTTACCATCCACATTCCCAGTTCTTTTCCCCCTTCCAGAACGTGCTAGAAGCAAACAAACATCACCGACAAAGCATAATCAGTCAAACCCTGAGCTTTTGTCAGCCGTCCACGACACAGATCACAAACACACCATCTCCAGATAAGTTCATTCAGACCATGCACGGAGTGTTCGGTCATACACATACATATATACCAAACGAAAATACACTCACATGGGAGTCAATATTTATAAAGCAATCACAAAACCAAATGCTGGTTAAGAATAAAATTATTAAGAAGAAATCTCACTAAATATAATAATTATTATATTATAAGAATTATTGTTTAATAAAAACCAGTACTAACTAACAGCATCATCATGACACTTCAAACAAACCCACTTGGAATTGTAAGTAATAAGTGCTTCTCTACAAACAACATAAACCAATGATCTTTAATCAGTCTTGAAATAAGTTACTGCTTTGAAAAATGTTATAACAATTTTGCTGTCGAGTGCCAAAGGCTCAAAATGAGTCAATTTGTAAAATTGTTGTTAAATAGCGGGGTCAAGTTTCCCCGAGGATAATTGCTGTTGGTTCTTTAGCTAATCACTTTAATTTACTCGAGTGTTTAGGTCAATGTTTTTTAATGTCTCATGGATTCTCTTTCTGATGTCTGCTATTTCATTAATCCATCGACTGTTAGATCAACTTTCTTCCCTATCCATTGTTTCTAAGTGGTTAAGGCTCTCTGAAGGATGGTGACATTCGTGTTTCATGTCCAAGTCTTTGTGATATCTTGTGTCTAAATTTCATCCTACAGTGAAGTTACTTCAACTACATTCTTCATTATCATTATCTTCAATTTCTTCCCTTTCAATTCCCTGAAGATATATATATATATATATATATATATATATATATATATATATATATATATATATATACAATTCCCTGAAGATATATATATATATATCTTCAGCAAACACTTTACAAGTCGCGTGTTTCTTACCATGATTTTATGATCATTCAACCATCATATCTGTTTCCACCTGTCTTCTCCAAAAATATTATAGTCTTCCTCTTTGTCTTTTCCCCTGGGGATTCCAAAAAATGGCCTGTCATGTAATAACCTCAGGTGGCTTTCGCAGTATGTGTCCAATAAAGCGCCATCGTCTTCGTTGCATCTATTTGTCCACTGGTATTTGGCTGGTACTTTTCCATAATTCTACGTTAGTGGTTTTTTCCTGCCATTTCCATCCTTTTATTCTGCGCAAGCATCCAATAATGAAGGTTTGTATTTTCGTGATTGTCACTTTTGTTGTTCATGTTTCACAGCCATATAATAGCACTGACAATTTTCAATTTAGAATCTAGAATTTTCAATTGTATTTAACCTAATTTCTTTGGATTTTCAAGTTTTCTGTGGCAACGAAGACTTCTCTTACATTTTGTATCATTTTGGTACCATTCACTGTTCTTCCTTCTTTGTATATATTACTTTCCAGATATATGTAAGATTGTAGTCTCATCATCATCATCATCATCACGTACCGGACCTGCTGACGTAGGTGATCATGTCTCTCCACAACTTTCGATCTCGACAGTTATTTATCATTTCTGTTGTTGACCTTCTGCCAAGCAATTCTCTTAAGCTGTCTGGTATCTTTTCTCTTTGCTTCCCTCTATCTCTTCGTCCCTCAATTGTCTCAGTTGTCACAATATATTCCAACTGTTCTCTTCTGATTACGTGGCCAAAAATGATGATTGTTTCTTCCTAATATTGGAAATTAGCTCTCTTTTTGCTTTGGCCTCTTTCAGACCGTTTTCATTACTCTTTTTGCTGTCCATGTTATTTTCAACATTCTTCGGTAAAAGCACATTTACAGAGATCCATTTTTGACAATTGAACGTCTAGTGGAGATATTTATCCTATTATTATTTGGGTATTGCCAGCTGCATTAATTCTCATTATTTGGTTATTATCTCTATTTATTTTCAGTCCCAGCTGTTGTGATTTCTCATCAAGTATCCTCATTTTATCTTGCATCTGTTGATGGTTGTATGATAGGAGTGCTACGTCATCAGCAAATTCCTAAGTCATCAAGTTACTTAGTCAGTGACCACTGAATTCCATTTCTGTTATGCTGAGTTATTTTCATAATCCAATCTATGACTTGCAGAAAATGGAGATAGGCATCCCTGCCTAACTTCTGTTCTTATTTCAAATACTTCAGAAAGCTGTCCGTATACACATTACATTTCATTCCTATCCTCATTTCTTAATCTGCCTGAAGTTATTAAGTATTCTTATCATGTAATCACGCTAAAAGTGATACATGTTAGACCTCTTGATGACATTCTCCATAACTTATTTAATTCATGTAAGAAAGCTGATGGATTATTCGAGAACATTCCCCATGTATCAGTTGACGAATATATCCACATTTTCTGGCATTTTACTAGTGACAAGACGCCTATTAATCCTGCTGAATGTACACTCGACCACCATTGAAACGACCGTACAAGGGAAGACCTGTGTTCGATCTAAAGAAAGTTTACCAAAGGCTCAAAGAAGCATTTTCAGAGTGTCTGTTACAAATTTGCCATGCTTTACGCAAAATGTGATGCAAACACGCTGCTCGAATTCATATAATTTGTCAACCAACCATTGTACTGATCTCAGAATTACCCACATACGAGGTTGGTTAATGGGATGTAATAGCTGTACGATGCCACGTGACATACTCGGAAAATTGTACTGTTCATCTTCAGATTTTCGGGAGAATATGTCAATTGATTATGTTCGAAAAAATTCCCAATTGTGTGTGTGTGTTTGTGTGTGTATATATCATATTATGTATCTATATTTATATATAACAAAATAAAACCAGAAATAAGTGAGGAACAATGTGGATTTGTGGAAGCAAAAGGGCACCACTAATGCAATATACATCTTAAGAACATTGATAGAAAGATCTATAGAGGTAAAGAAAGATCTATATATGTGCTTTATAGACTACACGAAAGCATTTGACAAAGTAAAGCATGTGGAAATAATCAATATGCTGGAGAAATTAAACATTGATGGCAAGGATCTGCGAATCATAAAAAACCTGTACTGGCAACAAACAGAAGCTATACGAATTAAAGATATGTATATCCACATGTGAAAATAATTACTTTACTCAAATTTTATCAAATTACCAAACGGCTTGTACAACACAATGCACAAAAATAATTTCTAAACATCACATACTTACACAAAATATATTAAATTACATTTGTACAACATGTAATCTTACAATATAGCATATTTGTACACTACCATATCGCATATACTTACAACAGTTGTGCAATGTCTAATCATAAAGCACTACTCAAAATTTATACTCAAAATCTAATTAGATGAACTCACCAAACAACACTTGCGCTCCAGTCGGAGTTACCAGCAACACCCAACCATATAAAGATGCCAGAAAAACAAACATTTCAACAAAACAGAACGCACTCTCTTGGCAAGATTTGAATGATAATGTGTCGAATTTTCAGGCCCATGAATCTCCGATAACATTAAAGGGACACTTTATAATCGATGCAAGCTTAAGCTTTCGTCAATATAAATCCACCTTTTGAAGTAGGTGCATTAACTTTACAAAGAAATAGGTAGTATAATCACTCAACAGCAGAAGCAAACGTTTGTACTTTTAAAAAATTACAGTTGCATGAATAATATCTAAACACAGATCACTTTTACATTTTATTCAAACACGCTGGATCTATTTGAATTCGTCAGAATAAGTCGATATTGTTTGCAAAAAAATGCATGAAATACGAAAATTGCAAACAACCGACTGTGTGATAATCTAATTGCAGCTCTATTTATGAGATTATTATACCTACGCCATCAAACAATGGTATTGTACTTGCCACAGCTAGCATGAGCTTAAAAAACTGTTCATAATTTGTACGCTAACATGTAATAGGAACACGGATTTTAAAACACACTAGAGTAAACACGAATTAAGTTGCAAGAACGAAGAAAAATGATAGGCGGATGTGTACTTTGTTTTGTTTTAGTCTTCTGAAAACGCATCTTGCAAGCACAAAAATCAACATAAAAAAAAAATAACGCAATTTTATGTTACGGTGTACTCAGTAAACTTGACAAGACAATAAAAGGCTACATATTTTAAATTATGTTCTATGTTTTTATGCGTAACTGGGGAAAGGTTAATAACACCAATTATATTTGTAGTTTAGCAAATTAATAACGATCATTGAATGTTGTCTGTAGCCATAATGAACACAAAAGAATAAAACATTTAAATTTAAATTGTATAATAGCAAAACGTTTTAGATGAAATTATTAAACAAATAATACATTCTCTAATTAATAAATGTTAAGGTATTTTAGAAATACACTTTCTTGTTGAAAAGAGAGTAAGTAATGACAGCAATCTAGTAATAGTCTAATGCAACAAGCGGAAATACGATTTACTGTTCGTGATATATCACAATAATAAGTTGACAAGGGAAGAATGGCAAGGCAATAAGTTCTTTGTACATAGTTCGTGCTAAAGGGAAAGGTGAAGTCTCAGGGCCGATAGGCGAACAAAAAAAATATCTGACATGTCAGGTGGGCGTTCTCACGGGAGCGCTGCTGGGTAAAACCAAAGCACTGATTGGGCTCTGTTGATTCGAGCGGGCTGATGAGGCAAATCCACGCTGGTCTCAGTGGGACGAGTGGTGTCCTGGTACCGAACTGAGTGTGATCTGCGCATGCCAGCGATTCTCAGGTATAGACTACTTCAAGTTGTGTGAATACTTACAGTCTGGTGACTTAATGGTTTGGTTAGCTGTGTCTCTGTGACCAACGAACAGTCTGTCATTATAGTCACTCTGGATAAAGTTAGATTATAAAAATAGTAATCGTTAAAGTTATCCAATATGATGTTGGACAGTTTAGTGTAAAGCCTTCGCTTCTATTGGGTGTATCTTTTTGAGTAGAACACTGCAGTGCTCTATTCCCGGATGCTTTTGCCTGCCTATCCCTTAACAAGTCAGCTGGGTTGACTAGAGAACGTGTCTGAACTCGGGCGTTCCTGATTAATAATGAACCAAGTGTAATCACTACTTAGAAAAGATACAAAACTAGAAACCTAGTAAAGTAACATTTCATAGTGTGATACTAAACCAACAGTTTATAAATAGAATTATCTAGCTTTTACAACCAGTAGAAAAGAAGAAAACCAAACAAATACCCAGTATGAAGAGTTTTAAAATATGGAAAAGTCAATCAATAAAACCAATTAAATAGATCAACACAGTGGTAGTGAACTAAGTGTGAGGGCAAACTGAGTAAATATATCAAAAGACGTAGCTAGCCAATTATGTATAATAGCTTTCAGAAGAAAGATTCTTCTTAGATCTCACTGGGAACTTTTTATTAACTTTTTTTCTCCTTTACTTTCATTTCTCTTTCTAGTTCGATTTTTTTTATTATTTATTTTTATTTCATAATACCTATTTGTACGTGTGCTATGTTTATGTTCCTGTTGACGGCCTTTGCGCCGAAAAGTCGTTCTGATCTGTGGTGTCCACTTGTTACGTGAAGCTTTAACCATACCATTTTTTTTCTATATATATTTTTCCATTTCTCTATATGTATTGGTGCAGGTCACTTCCTACCCTTTATTAAACAGTTTCAACAACAATACTCAAAGACATAAGTGTTCTCGAAAAAAACCGAACCTTTCATTTCCCTTCCCCTACTCACAGACTTATTGCTTATTACTTTAATGTCGAGGACAATTTCATTCGAAAAGAGGTTTCAATCAATATACTCTCTTTCACTCCTCGTCGCTCTCAATTCTTCTTTGCATTTCAAAACCTTCAGTTTTTTTGTGAGTTCTCTGTATAATATTAATATAACGTTGCCGATAAAATTAATAATCTCTGATGGAGAGATAAAACATGCCGATGGAAGTTATTTATTTCTATATACTATAACTCAGTCTACTTTTCCAATGTTTTACTTCACAACTAACTAACTATATTACGACAGGAGAGATATTTCAATTTACATATTTAATAACATAGTCACTTGTAACAGCATCACATAACACACTTTGAAATCACATGTCCATAAGTTCTTACAGTTGCAAGCTTCTTCACAATCTAACGCTGATGTATCTAGAAGCTATCCCCATCACAAGTATTCTGCTCTCGTCTCATAGTTATTATAATGCCTCACATTCAATCGGTAGAATCTCTACACTAGCATAATCTACTCCATATTTCTTTAACTGCTGTCTCATATAAAATAGACTGAACACGATTCTCAATGCTATCGTCTGATATAAATCAGTATCATATTTTAACATGACTATAAACTATTCCCTGAATCTTGCATCCGTGGCTAAATAGGGGTTAAAACATTTCGTCTACATCATACATAGTTCTAAGTATAATCTCACTATGCAACTACTTATCTACAAATTATTGCACTTGATAGTAAGCTCTGGCATGTTTGAAAACATCCTCTCACTACATTCGGCCTCCCAGGTTACTTCTTGACAGCTCCTGTTGCTTGAAAGGTGCCAGGCTAAAAAGAGGCAAATCATGGGTGGGCCGAGCAGAAGATGTCATCAAACAGGTTTGTGGGCTTACCAATATCAGCGTTGGTGAGGAGTGGATACCGGTGCCTACGTCATTCAAGGGGACTTTCTCGTGTATTGTCACACTCGACAGGAAAAGTAGGAAACAGAACCCGGTCGTGGTTAATGCTGAGGTCAACGGTCTCATGTGCGATAGCACCGATGAGAATAGATGCAGTCATCTATACAGACGGATCTGTAAGACGACACCAAAGAAGTGCATGGGCATTTACAACACGCTCGGCAGGCAGAATAGTCAAAGAAGACAGTGGTGCATACGTCATGACCACGAGTAGCATGACAATGGAGGTGACGGCAGTGACCAAGGCATTCAAATGGTTAGAGTCACAAGACTACACCACGCATGTATACTGAGTGATTCGATGAGCATGATAAAAAAAAAGTGGAGGCGGGCTCTGTACGCATGCAATGGGTAGTCGTTGCAGAAATCCAAAATACGTAAGGTCACCTTTGTCTATGTCCTTGGACATGCGAGTGTACGGGGAAATGAAAGAGCGGACAGGTTGGCTAGCTGCGCTGGCGTTGAGGACGGGCAACCAATGGATCGGACGGACATCATCAATGCCCTCCGAGATGTGGGAAGAGCACAGGACTTCGACAAACACAGATCCATGTCACTTCTTCGGATGATGGAAATGGGAGTTAAGATGGACAAACTTGGTGGCCGTGTAAGAAGACTTATCAACCAACATAGAACTGGAGTCGTCAGTCGCTGGACACTGAGGGAATTGCTGAGGAGGGGATCTGAGCACCTATGGACATGTTCGGAGTGCAATGATGATGACCTGCAATTAACTCAATAATAACTCCTGTCGCTTGTATCGTTAGCTCAGGAATGCCCAAACCTACTAATTTTTGTCTCAGTAAATAATCGACCCTCAAAATCTATGCTTTACCCGTGACTTTCTGAGAACATAGGGAGCCCCGATAGCTCAGTGGTTAGTGAACTGGACTACAAAGGACAAGGGGTAGGGTTCTATCCCAACCGACGGCTTCCGTGTTCACCCAGCCTTAAAATGGGTACTGGATTTTTTTCTGGGAAAATAAAGCAGCACGGGCGTAATACAGAACACATTACCCCAAAAATCATGTGCTGAAGGTCTGTAAAATATAGGGTCACTAACACCATATTTCCCTATACGCCACTTGGCGTGACGAGGGTACTTTACTTTTTTTTTTACTTACTTTCTGAGAACTTGCTCACTCAATCTCTTTGTCTCCCTCAAAAACAAAACCAATCTCAATTATTTTTATCTAGACTTTTCCCTACTTTTCATGTAAGATAATTCTTGTTCTTATCGTCTCCTCTTCTTCCCATGTGAGACAACTCTCCCTATATCATACTCGTTTATAGATGAACACTAAAGAATAGTAGCCGATAAGCATAATGTGTACCAAAAAAATTCGAAAAATTTCGAAATTCTTGGAAGTCTATAAAGATTCCCGTGAAAAAAGTTCCTGTAGTTGACAACTATATATAAAGGGATTGGAAAAAAAAGTACTGTGCGATATTCTTTGTAATAAACAAGAAAAGGAATTGGTCGTTTCAAATCTAAATGTTCACGATTAACATGAAATATCTCCTCTTTCCCTGCACTTACAAACTTGATTTTTTGCATCTGGCCTTGTTTTTCCAAGGTCCCACCGATTTCACAAAATTTAATGATGTAGGAAGTATGCTTCATCATGAAGCAGCACTTTCCTTTGATCTCAGTGAATTTACGGATCTTTTTGCTCCTGGAAAAAATAATTTACCGTACATTAATGGAAATCAGCTTCTCGACATAGGCGTCTCTACACAACTTGAAAGTTGGAGGCGTTTATCAACTGTTTACTTTCTATTGTTTACTTTCTTTAAAATACTATGAGAATGTCAATGTTATAGCGTTTACAGACGGTATAAAACAAATCAGCGTATAAACAGTTCCATTAATGAAAACTATTTAAACAATATACAACAAAGAATACATTTAAAAAATTAATTATCCGTTGCGAGCGATAACGAGCATGACATATCAAGCAAAGTTATTGTTTATGGGTACGCATGTGACTAAAGAGTCCGATGTAAGCACGGGATCCTCTTCACTGTAAAGAGCTACATTGTTCGTTTTATGTCTTTCCATGTGACTTTCATTATTTTACGTAAACAAGACATATGAAAGTGATTTAGTTTCTTTGCATGCCTGCAGTACACATATCAAGAATCTTTACATTTTCAAAACGTTATCAACTTTAGCTAAAGATTGATCATGCTGACATATAAAAACGTCCATTATTATTTCATTTATTCTGAATCAGAGGAGTCTAACATATTGATTACTAATCTGGGCTGAACGAACGATAGTCCATCTTTTTTCCAATAGTCATTTTCTTCTTTTAAGACATGATCTTCACATTTGCACCAAAAATCTTTGTCAATCTGTGATAGAGCAGCATATATGTCAGTCCTTTTATATCGCATAGTTTAAAACTTGTATTCTCAGCTGCCACCTGCCCTTTAATTTTTGCCCAAACGAGTTCAATGGGGTTTAATTGTGGATGATAAGGGGGCAGTCTCAAGCACGTATGACCATGCTGTTGAATGATTTTGTCTATTTGGAATACTTTGGTCTTTTGCGATTTCTTAACAAGTGACAGTAATTCAGGTTTCAAAAATCCCTCGTTAAATGGAATTCCTTCCTTTCTTAGCCAAATCTTTATAACATCTTTTGTACTGGTAGATGTAGGAATTTTGTCTTCTTCTGCCACAGCGTTGTGGTACGACGCGTTGTCCATTACCAGACAGGATGGTCTGTCTAGAATTGGAAGAAGAGTATTTTCAATCCACTCTCTAAATATATGGCCATTCATCTCGGTGTGATAGTCCCTGTTGTCAGTATAATTAGAGGTGAATATAAGTTCTGCATTTTTCACCAACCCTTCTTTTCGGCTGCCTGCATGTGCCATTATAATACGCTGTCCTTTTCCAGTGGGTACACATCTTTTAATACTTCCATCTGATAACTGCCATTCCTTTGCACTTGTGTGGTGAGAATTTATCCAAGATTCATCTAGAAATACAATATCATAACCTTGGTTACGCATTTCCCGTACTTCACGTAAATATTTACTCCTCATAGAAACTAAGTGCAGCTTCTCGCAGATGACATTTCTACCACTATCGTACTTTCTAAACGTAAAACCGATGCTTCTAACAGTTCTCCATAATGTTGTTTTCGACACAACAATGTCATTTTCTGCTCTCAGTCGAATTTTCAGTTTTCTTAAAGTCACAGTTTCTTTGGAATCGAACATTTTACAAATTGCTCTTCTAATCACTTCCTTGTCAAAACTATCTACTACTTTCTTTCTTCCTAGCGTCCTAGTCTTGATTGAACTGGACACTCCGTTAGCTTTAAGCACTTGTTTGAAAAAGCGTTTGCTTATACCCAATGCGTGAATAGTTCTCTTTTCTGGCTTTGAGATGCTTCGATACAGTTTTCCACGCTTAGCTTCTATGCAAAAATATTTATACACCTTTATTGCCACTGATTGCAATGTAAGGAACTTTACTTTTATACCCATTGACTAACAGATCACAAATTTAACGAAATTACCCAATAATTAGGATACGCCGTTGCACATAAATCACAACAAAACGACAGGAAATGGGATGCACCGGATATAAAATTATAACTATGACGCGTTTTATGTGTTTTTTAGTGCTTAAAACAGGGAAATTGGCGCGCATTACGTTCAAGATGACAAGTCCGTGGGTGCTCACTCATATGAAGCGGTAATTCCTCCAAATATATGGTTTGACCAAAATGCCTTAAATTTGTATACTTCAAATAAAGAATATTTAAAACTATACGTTTGTTGGTGAGGAAATGAATGTACTTCTTGGGACCAAAAAATCACAAGACCATATGCAAAATTTCAGCATTATCAATCAATTGGTTGCAGAGATATGGAATTTTAAACACCTTCAAAATATTTTGAAACGACCTATAATATATAAGCAACGCAACCCAACTTACTTTACTTTAAATTTCCAAATAGAATGATAATAGTAAACTAGGAGTGGCCAACCTTTTTTGAGCTCGGGCCAGTAAATTAGTTTTTTTTTTTTATTTGAAGGGCCATCTAACTAAATTTATATCAATAACTATTTTGAATATAAACTACAGTATTATATGAATATTAGTAAAGTATTCAGGTAAGTGTAGTGCTGTAGACCAAAATATATGAAGCATTAATTTTTTGTAAATGATCCAGTTATTCATATAATCATATATTCCATACATTTTAAAAAAATTATCATAAAGAGAAACATATTGAATTATTATAGAATACTAGTTGAACTAGTCTTATAACCTCGAAGTTTTGAAAGACAAGACCTGTAATGTTAATTTAATGTGATTTTTTAACTTGCTTTTCATTTAACAATATATATATATATATATATATATATATATATATATATATATATATATATATATATATATAATGTATATATTATAAAAAGTAAAGTACCCCCGTCAAGTAGCCTATAGGGAATATGGTGTTAGTGACCATAATTTTTAAAGACCTTCGGCACATGATTTTTGGGGTAATGTGGTTGGTATTACTTTCCCAGAAAAAAATCCGGTATTCATTAAAGGCTGGGTGAACCGGTGCTGTCGGAAAGGGTCGAACCCTACCTCTTGTCCTTTGTAGTTATAGTTTTATATATATATATATATATAGGTGTATCTCAGGGTCTTCCTCTTTTTCTCTTACCTGTTGTTTCCCACGTGAGGGCTTGCTTTGTTATTCGGTTATTATCTCTTCTCATCACATGTCCAACATATGACCATCGTCTTTTCTTGATTACTGAAGATATTAGTGGTTGATTGGCGATTTCTCTAATTTCCTCATTTGTTTTGAATTCGTTCCACGCTGTACCAAGTATTTTCCCTAGACATCTATTTTCTAATGCGTTCAACTTTGTTTCTATGTCTCTCGTTGTTTTCCAGCTCTCACACGCATACGTAAGGGTTGATAGTACGTTTGATTTGATATTTGTGTTTGTGCTGATGAGTTTTGATTTCCACAACTTTTCAAGACTTCTGAAAGACATTGCTGCTTTATCTATTCTGATTATAATTTCTACCTGTATCCCCTTCCCGATCAATGTGACTTTCAAGATAGATATAGTGATCGATCTCTTCCACTGGTTTGTTTTTCATGTATATTCTGTCATCTGTTAGAATTAAGCTTTTCATGACCTTAGTCTTTTCATGATTGATCTCAAGCCCAATTTTGCTGGCTATTGATGCCTAAAAGATATAAATCTGGATGACACAGACATACGACTGATATGTAATTTGTATTGGGAGCAAACAGCAATAATAAAATATAACAAGGAGAACTCTACACCCATTGATATAAAAAGAGGAGTAAGACAAGGATGCATCCTATCACCAAGCTTGTTCAATTTATAAACTGAGCAAATCTTTAAAAACATCAATTAGATGCCAGGCCTTAACATTAATGGGAAGATAATCAATAACCTAAGATATGCTGATGATACTGTTCTACTAGCAGAAAATCCTAAAGATCTACAACAATTACTTAATGTAACAAACATGACAAGCAAAAAATATGGATTAGATATGAATATAAAAAAAGACTAAAACTATGATCATAAGGAAAGAAAATGTTAAAGACTTACAAATAAATATCAAAGTTGAAGGAATACACGTGGGGACAGTTCAGAGCTACAACTACCTGGGACATACTATAACCAGTGATGGAAAATGTACAACTGAAATAAATAAAAGAATAGGAATGGCAAAAAGTAATTTCAATGCCATGAAAAATATACTAACATCAAAACAAATAACACCAGGGCTGAAACTAAGAATAGCAAAATGTTACATCTTCTCAATACTCCTGTATGGTGCAGAAACATGGACATTAGACCAGAAAACAGAACAGAAAATTTAAGCCTTTGAAATGTGGATATATAGAAGAATAGGTAGAATTGGATGGAAAGAAAATAAAACAAACGAAGAAGTTTTAAAACATCATAAAATGAAAAAAAGAACTACTAAACACAATTAGAGCAAGACAAATACAATTTTTTGGTCATGTTAAAAGACACAACAGTCTAATAAAAGTAATATTAGAAGGGAAAATACAAGGTAAAAGAGGCAGAGGCAGACCAAGACTAACATGGACGAGTAACATCAAAAGATGGACAAGTCAGCATATGGCAATCTGCACCATCAAAGCAAGAGACAGAGTGGAATGGCGCTCCATGGTAGCCAACCTTCGATGCGGAGAGGGCACTAGATGATGATGATTGATGATAGCTCATTTGTGTTTTCCTGCATCGTTTTTATCTGACTGCTGATGAGAACTATGTCATCAGCAAATTCGAAGTTCTCCAAATGGTCTCCTTGTATCCATTCGATGCCTTTATTACCAGTGCAGCATTTCTTCATTATGAAGTCCATAACAACTCCAAATAACAAGGGCGATAAAATACATCATTGTTTAACCCCAGTTTCTATTGGGAAACATTCGCTCAGTCCTTCCTCTGTTCAAACCGAACATGTGTAGCCATCACACATGTCTTTAATAATTTTTATGATTTTTTATGGTAAACCATATTGCTTCAGAATTTTCCACAAAGCATATTTATGAATGCTGTCGAATCATTTTTTGAAGTCGATGAAGTTAAGTACAAACGTTTTTTGCTTTTCAATGTGTTCCTCCAATATTAGTCGTAGAGTAAAAATGTGGTCAAGGCAGCTTCTCATTTTTCTAAACCCAGCCTGTTCTTCGCGCATTACTGTATCTATTGAATCCTTTATTCTATTCACGATGATTTTGCAGAATAACTTTGAGGCAACTGACAAAAGTGTCACGTCTCTCCAGTTTTACAATCTCTGAGATTGCCCTTTTTTGTAATCTTAACAATGATTCCTTTTTTCCACTTATGAGGCACCTTTTCTGCTTTCCAAATGATGTTGAACATTTTCTGAAGGAGTATTAAATTATGGCTATCAATTGCTTTGAGGATCTCAGCTGTTAACGTATCCACGCCAGCAGCCTTGTTGTTGGCCATACACTTTAATTAAGCAGGTCTCAATTTCGCTCAAGGTGAAGTCATCTAAATTTATATCTAATTTATAATAATTTCAGATCCTCAGCTATCGAAAGAGTATATTTTTTTAAAGAGAGAATAACATTAGTATAGGTCGTTTCAAAATATTTTGAAGGTGTTTAAAATTCCATATCTCTGCAACCAATTGATTGATAATGCTGAAATTTTGCATATGGTCTTGTGATTTTTTGGTCCCAAGAAGTACATTCATTTCCTCACCAACAAACGTATAGTTTTAAATATTCTTTATTTGAAGTATACAAATTTAAGGCATTTTGGTCAAACCATATATTTGGAGGAATTACCGCTTCATATGAGTGAGCACCCACGGACTTGTCATCTTGAACGTAATGCGCGCCAATTTCCCTGTTTTAAGCACTAAAAAACACATAAAACGCGTCATAGTTATAATTTTATATCCGGTGCATCCCATTTCCTGTCGTTTTGTTGTGATTTATGTGCAACGGCGTATCCTAATTATTGGGTAATTTCGTTAAATTTGTGATCTGTTAGTCAATGGGTATAAAAGTAAAGTTCCTTACATTGCAATCAGTGGCAATAAAGGTGTATAAATATTTTTGCATAGAAGCTAAGCGTGGAAAACTGTATCGAAGCATCTCAAAGCCAGAAAAGAGAACTATTCACGCATTGGGTATAAGCAAACGCTTTTTCAAACAAGTGCTTAAAGCTAACGGAGTGTCCAGTTCAATCAAGACTAGGACGCTAGGAAGAAAGAAAGTAGTAGATAGTTTTGACAAGGAAGTGATTAGAAGAGCAATTTGTAAAATGTTCGATTCCAAAGAAACTGTGACTTTAAGAAAACTGAAAATTCGACTGAGAGCAGAAAATGACATTGTTGTGTCGAAAACAACATTATGGAGAACTGTTAGAAGCATCGGTTTTACGTTTAGAAAGTACGATAGTGGTAGAAATGTCTTCTGCGAGAAGCCGCACTTAGTTTCTATGAGGAGTAAATATTTACGTGAAGTACGGGAAATGCGTAACCAAGGTTATGATATTGTATTTCTAGATGAATCTTGGATAAATTCTCACCACACAAGTGCAAAGGAATGGCAGTTATCAGATGGAAGTATTAAAAGATGTGTACCCACTGGAAAAGGACAGCGTATTATAATGGCACATGCAGGCAGCCGAAAAGAAGGGTTGGTGAAAAATGCAGAACTTATATTCACCTCTAATTATACTGACAACAGGGACTATCACACCGAGATGAATGGCCATATATTTAGAGAGTGGATTGAAAATACTCTTCTTCCAATTCTAGACAGACCATCCTGTCTGGTAATGGACAACGCGTCGTACCACAACGCTGTGGCAGAAGAAGACAAAATTCCTACATCTACCAGTACAAAAGATGTTATAAAGATTTGGCTAAGAAAGGAAGGAATTCCATTTAACGAGGGATTTTTGAAACCTGAATTACTGTCACTTGTTAAGAAATCGCAAAAGACCAAAGTATTCCAAATAGACAAAATCATTCAACAGCATGGTCATACGTGCTTGAGACTGCCCCCTTATCATCCACAATTAAACCCCATTGAACTCGTTAGGGCAAAAATTAAAGGGCAGGTGGCAGCTGAGAATACAAGTTTTAAACTATGCGATATAAAAGGACTGACATACTCGTATGCTGCTCTATCACAGATTGACAAAGATTTTTGGTGCAAATGTGAAGATCATGTCTTAAAAGAAGAAAATGACTATTGGAAAAAAGATGGACTATCGTTCGTTCAGCCCAGATTAGTAATCAATATGTTAGACTCCTCTGATTCAGAATAAATGAAATAATAATGGACGTTTTTATATGTCCGCATGATCAATCTTTAGCTAAAGTTGATAACGTTTTGAAAATGTAAAGATTCTTGATATGTGTACTGCAGGCATGCAAAGAAACTAAATCACTTTCATATGTCTTGTTTACGTAAAATAATGAAAGTCACATGGAAAGACATAAAACGAACAATGTAGCTCTTTACAGTGAAGAGGATCCCGTGCTTACATCGGACTCTTTAGTCACATGCGTACCCATAAACAATAACTTTGCTTGATATGTCATGCTCGTTATCGCTCGCAAAGGATAATTAATTTTTTTAAATGTATTCTTTGTTGTATATTGTTTAAATAGTTTTCATTAAGGGAACTGTTTATACGCTGATTTGTTTTAGACCGTCTGTAAACGCTATAACATTGACATTCTCATAGTATTTTAAAGAAAGTAAACAATAGAAAGTAAACAGTTGATAAACGCCTCCAACTTTCAAGTTGTGTAGAGACGCCTATGTCGAGAAGCTGATTTCCATTAATGTACGGTAAATTATTTTCTCCAGGAGCAAAAAGATCCGTAAATTCACTGAGATCAAAGGAAAGTGCTGCTTCATGATGAAGCATACTTCCTACATCATTAAATTTTGTGAAATCGGTGGGACCTTGGAAAAACAAGGCCAGATGCAAAAAATCAAGTTTGTAAGTGCAGGGAAAGAGGAGATATTTCATGTTAATCGTGAACATTTAGATTTGAAACGACCAATAGTAGTGGGTTGAATTAGTACACATACTAGATGTCTCATGAATACTTGATTCTAATTTGATCTTGCATTGTATAATATAGCATTGCAAAGTTGACAATTTTCACAGATTAGATAATTATAAATCATACATTGTGGTTAAATTCTCTCAAAAACAGGAGATCGTTTAACATTCGGATGAATAAATGCACGTAGATACATAAAAATGAGAAGCTTCTGTAAAGTTGTAGTTACTTTTTTTTTCTTTTGTTTCCATCCACCTTTAAAAATCGAAAGAAATTAGTACAGAAAGTCTAGCTAGATAATGTTCATTACTAGTTTATTACATTAGTGCGGTTTAGTTTAGCTATTAGGTCATCCTTTTTACATAACGGGCAAGTCTATAAGTGTTCAAATCTCTTCCGAGGGAGACGTGTTAGTGACTAACGTGTTGGTTGACAAGTTTTCTTTACAATCATGCCTACTGCTTTCGTCTGGCATCTACCTTGACATAATATATGATATTCCTGCCGTCTGTTCGTGGTTGCTAATTCATTGTGTCATTTTTAGTCGGTTTTTCGTCAAGCATCTCGGAGGGCATTCAGAATGTAATGCGATGCATTATCTTTCCGCACTCAGCCAAACTGGCAAGCATGTCAGCGCGCTAATTATTTCTTGCATCCGCGTACTATGGATCGAAATTTCAACATATTTCTGTTTAACTAAATCTCACTAGAGACTAACCACCGACGTGCCCAGTCAGTTGCAATCTTTCCAAGCATATTCATAGAGTCACTGAGGAAACACACATGACTGTGCCTAGAGCCACACCAATGCTTTAGTGACAGCCATAGTCTTCATGATCAAACTATTTGTAGTCAAAGCAAAAACACCACTGTCTTATTTTACAATTTTATCCCAAACATGAACTGTGAAGGGCCACGTGCTAGTACACGAGTTTGTGTCAAATAACAGATCCATCTGTGTAAATGAGGGTGTCAGTCTCAGTAGAATTCTCGAAAAAGCTAATTCTGATCCACCGCCTACTGTGATCCAAGAGTATGTGTTGTCTATATTCTCTATCAAGTATGATGGTTACTGGAAAGGACGTACCGCACTTTGATGGCACTCGTACCTATTTTTCTCCGAGTTGTATGGCATTCTGATGGCGCTCGTACCTATTGTTACCCGAGACACAGTGTCTTCGATTGATTATACAGTGGACTATGTGTAAATTATAAGGTGATGTGAATTGTGATTTTTTAAAAAGTTGTAAGTATGAACATATAAGGATGTTTGGACAGAGTTTACCCACAATGTATGACTTATAATATTTATCTAATCAGTGGAAATGGTAGTTGTAGTAAGTCAAAAGCCCCGATTTCACTGGAAACGATTTAAAATTAATAATTACTCAATCACTCGGGCCAGTGGAATCATCCGAATTAACATCTCATTTCATTGAAAGATCCAAACAAAGAAAGGTAGCTGGGGAATTGGAAAACCGTACAATGCTATATTATTGAATATCAAATCAAACCAGAATGGTGCATTCTCATAATATACTGTCGGACAATACAGGGTTTGTTGACTGTAAATAAAGAAAATGCAACGGTGGTTCATCACAATTTCAGGAATTAACTTAAGTAGGATATAGCAGAAATAATACATGTAAAAATATATATATATATAAATATATATATATATATATATATATATATATATATATATATATAAAACTTGCTGTAAACCACATTTATCAGAAATTACGGTAAATCACTGAAGATGGTGGAACGAGGTTTATGTTCTCTCGATAGCTGCAGAAATTGCATTTGGGGAATGATTAATTTCGGCTCTCCAATGCAATTTTCAGCATTAAAGTCAAAACGATGTCCTAACAGCATTAAGTGCTATATATTAAAAAACAAATATGACGATAATCATTTTCAGGAGGACGTGAACTTCCTGTCAGTATGGTGGATATGCGGCAGGAACCATTGAAGGCTATATGTTCCTTGTTGCAGTTTCCTCATATTCCAAGCCCGGTTTGTTGCAGGAGCTACTGAGTTAAGTGCTCTGTGCACACCGTGAGCTGTGCGTTTCATCATTTTTGTTCGTGTTTCGATATTCCATTTGTTTACAATGAATGATGATATCGTATGACAAGGAACAGTTGGCTGTATTCACTTTCTGTGCGGTTTCGTCTTATGTCTTTTTGCGTGTGCTGAGACTGCTATGATGTGAACTACAGCTACCTTTCTTTGTTTGGTAGATGAGATAGTAATTCGGATGATTCCAATGGCACGGGTGGTTGAGCAATTATGGATTTTAATTCGATTGCTGTGATACTGGGGCACAGTAATCCAGTAATGGTCCATAACCATAGCATAGCACGACACGATCTACAGAAGGTCATGGAAGAGGATTTAATGGCATATGTATTATGGCTGAAGATAAAAATTCATTTGTATTAAAAAAAATGAAAGTGGTCATATGTTGGTCATGTGATGAGTCAAGACAACAAGAGAATCTCAAACAATCGGCTGGACTCGACGTCAGTGGATGGAATCTTTAGGGAAGCATAGTAACAAAAGTATTCTTCATTCACATGACGAAGCAACCGGGTGAAAGAAATAATGCGCATGCTATCAGACACTCCAGTTAGGCTAATTGTGAGCGCGGAAGGGCAATACACCACGACAACATTCGGAGCGCTTCAAAGACGCTAGTAGTGAAATACCAGCATTAAGAGCGTGGCATGCTGGCAAGCCACGCATATTTTGCTATATATTTAGTCTACCAGCACATGATCAGAATTTTTCCTTATATAATTAGTCTAGCAGCACATTGCCGGCCGGTCGGGGTGACCTCTCGTCGCGGCCGGGTGACCTCTCAAGATGTTTCGTGAAAAGGACAGGTGGGGGATATCAGGGTGACATAACTTTGTACTTTCTTTCAAAACAGTCTTGTTCATGATAACTTTTAATGCATACCTAACATTTCTTTGCATCTAATGATAACAAGTTACTCAGTGCTTGTCCGTAACACTTACACATGCATAGGTATGTACACGAAGGCGCGTTAATGACTTTAGCAGTTGCCCGCCAAAGCGTAACCAACACCTACAGAAACACACGCAGTTCGCGTTAATGACTTTAACAGGTACTCCGTCAAAGACCTATTTTCTCTGTGAATTTTTTCGCTCGAGTAGCTTAAACCAGCCTAGTCGTCTACATGAATTTGCATGCGTCTACATGCGCTAATGAATTTAACACCTGAACGGCAGACGGACATTAAAGGATAAATTGAGCGCTTGGTCATCTAATGACCATGGTCGCACTAATGAGTTTATCAACTGATCTGTAAAGACCCGTTATTAGACGAAATTTAACGGATGAGCACCTACACACCAGTCTCTGAGAGACTGACCACAGGGCCACGCTAATGAGTTTATCAGTTGTCTAGTGTTGTGACGTTGTTTCAGAGAGAAGGTAAGTTAATGTACTATGATAATATTTTAGATGGCTATATGTAGTGGAAGAGGTAAACTTGGATCTCCTTTTTTTAGTTGAACAAAGAGTAAAAAACCCTACAACGTCCTGTACCTATAAGTACAAGAGTTATATAGGCAAATACCACCACTTTCCCATGGTGGAGAGTGGTGGAAGCTCCGGGAGAGTGATGCAATGTTTATATATACATATGTATAGGAATTAGAAGAAGTATGGTGGCTTGGGTAAGTTCATGAAGGGGATGGTTGGATGATAATTGGTTAATGAGTCATGAGTAATGGACATCAGTGTTTCGCGCCAAAGTGACAACCAATAGGAGTGAGTGTACGATGTCCGGTTATAGACCACGCCCACTCTGGAAGCGAAACATCCAAATTAGGGACTAGCGATACGTTAGTTATCTCATAGATATGATTAGCGTATTTACATATAATAGTAATAATGTAATAGTTATTATATCTTCGTGGACGTAAAGGGACCATATTTTAGATAGATATGGACCATAATCAGTGATATTTAATCAGGTATCTCTCGCTGACGACATGGACGGACAGTCAATATTCTCCCACCGTGACACATAATGAGACAATCAATGAACATCGCTCGTGAGACAATCGATTCTTTTCCCGCGCGCGTGCTATTGCTCAGGCGTGATCTAAAAAAACAATAGCATTCCTGCGCACACGGATAGCGTTGGTCAGTTGGCGTAAGTCAACCACAGTGTTAACACTGCTAGATAGAGGTTCCATATCTGTAAATTATTAACAGATCCCGTGAACACTCTCAACGTGTCTATTTAGCGAGCTGAGCCTGGAGAATACTCGCCCATATCTAGGACAATTGTATCAATTACCAGCCATCGTGTTCCTTTAGGCTACCTCTCCAAAAGAGAGAGGGAAAATATATATATAAAGCAACTAGCAAGAATAACTCAAACCAATACGCTAATTGCGAAGAGCGCTATGGATATTTGTGAGCAGAGTATTTTACAAAAAACCGGCCGCAAGGTTAGCATGTCTTATCTTATTCTCTCTCCAGCGTTTATTTTTTAGGATATTGTTAAGATACTCTAACTTTTTAAAATTTCAAATTACTTTAGGTGATGTTTGTCGAAGAGTTGGTGACAGTCCATCATTTGGGTGATCTTACAGAGGATAGACGCTCAACGTGGATGCAGGTTGCCTGTGACAGGCACAGATTTGCGAGAAGAATAGCAACCACGGCATTAGTTATTGAGCCTATTCTTCAACCGCTGCACGGGGCCAAAAGTTTACACGCATCGCCGTGCTAATGTCAAAATCAGGATAAATAGCGTCTCTTTAAAAAATCGAGAAGGAAACGAGCGCCATAATTATAGATGTAATAAGTAAAACAAACAAAAACCGCTACTTCTAAAACTATCAAACGTGCGATAAACCTAATACCCAACAAGTCCATGCTGAAATTGACAAACTACAAGTCATACACAACGCGTTTTTTAAATTTATTTTTTTATTTTTCACCTAGCGAAAACCCTACGATACTTCCTTTACGATTCTGACGTGAACGCTGGACTCGCGATATAACTGTTTGCAACCGATGCTTCCAACTGCATCGTAGAAAAACTACAACATGGATATTTTCACAGGGCGGATATTTTTCTATTAAAATGTTTGCAAAACATATATATTAAAATATAAATAAAAAATGTTGGTTTTTATAAAGAAAAGAGCGTCCGTTTTTTTTTGTTATACATTATTATTATCAGGTTAACACATTTTGTGGGAATCTGTAGTGACTCAGCAACTTCCAATCCATTCCTCTGTCTGAACTATCAAATACCTTTTCGTAATCTTTGTTCAACTGTTATACGTAGAGTAGTTATGTGATCAGCACATGATTTGTTCTTCCTAAAAAATACGTGTGTGTCTCTCAAATGTTTTTCTGTGGCCTCTTTTAGTATCTCCAGAGTAAATCTACTTAATTTTTTTTTATTCATCCTGGCACTGATAGCAGAATAATTCCCCAAAGAACCTGTACACTCCTGTAAACGTCCTTTCTAATGGTAGTTGATCATATAACCTTCTTCCGTCTCCCAAATTTTATCTAATAGATTATGTAACATCATGGTAGAGGTGTTAATATTCCGAAGGAATTTAATCTAGTCCTGTGGCTTTACCATTTTTTAAAAATAACTTCTGCTGGTAGTATATCTTGAGGATTATTTGAGCCGGGTCTGTTCCAAAAGTTCTTCAAAGTGCTTTTTCCATCTCTCCATGTGTTCCCTTATAGTACTAACCAGATTTCCTCTAATAAAGGCAGCGATCTGTTTGCATTTTCCACATAATTTTCTGTGTACGGTTGTACAGTGCTTTCATATCCCTTTATTTGCTGCTTCCTCTGCCTCTTTAGCTAGATCATCTATATATTTCCTCTGGCCTCTTTTACTCTCTCCAGAATGATTCTGCGTAATATATTTCTTGGCACTGATAACGGCTGTCATGGAGCGCCATTCTGCTCTGTCTCTTTCTGTGATGGTGCAAGTTGTCATAGGTTCTATGTTTATGATCATAGTTTTACTTTCTTTTGATATTCATTTCTAATCCATATTTATTATTTTTTTTGGGTCATGTTTAATTCATTAAGTAATGTCGTAGATCTTTATGATTTTCTTTTACTAATACAGTATCATCAGCATATTTTAGGTTAATGATAATCTTTCCATTAATGTTTAGGCATGGCATTTATGTGATGTTTTAAAGATTTTCTCAGTGTATATATTGCACAAACATGGTGATAGGATGCATCCATCTTTTACTCCTCTTTATATAAAATAGGTATCAAGTTCTCTTTGTTATACTTTATTATCGCTGTTTGCCCACAGTTTACATTATTTATCTCAGTCATCCTTTAAAACTGGGAGCTATTGATATGGTGATACGAGGGATCAACAACAATATATTTTTCTGACAGCGTAATCTCTTATAAACTCACCGACAGCTTTACGAGTGACGTCGATAACTTTTTTTGGTTGTTGTTGAAAAGTTGAAATAGTTTAACAGCTGTTGAACGGGCTCTTTTCAATATTGGATATTCAGATGAGACCAAAATCAAAGCAGAATCCATAATTACCGAGCTAGTCGAAACACTGGGATGTGCTGTTGGTGACACATGTGGAAAAGATGATGGTGTTGTTGTCGATACACCATGAGGGCTGAGTGAACATATTGAAATGACAGATACTGTTGTCGTTATTTGTGCTGACACCTGCAAATGATCGTCTTTTCCAGCAAAGTTCCTACACAAGGAAGAAGGCTGATGGGTCTGTAATTCTTGGAGATCATTTTTTTGACTTTTCTGAGTCAAGGTATGGTATGTAGAGATCTCCTCCCACGCAGATGATACTTGTCCTAAGTGTCAAATATTGTTAACGATCCTGAAAAACCAGTCATCGAGTGGCATTGTCGGCAGGCTTGAAGAAATCAATGTCGAACTCTGACATTGACAAATACATATCGCTCCCCAATTATCAGTATAGATCTGTCTGACATATGGAAGAATATCTAAAGCGTCATCGTCAACTGTTAGTTTTCTTCTTTTCGCAGAACATCCAGTTTCCACTCGATGTGATAGCTCGTTTGTGTGATGCCGATGAAGAAGTAGAAGGAGTCCGTATGGGGATCCATGAATACTGCTGTAGTTCGTATGTAAATTGTCGCTACTATTAAACGAGGCACTGTAAAGATGTCGTATGGGTGAGTGGTAGCGATACAGGTAGTGCTACTGCATTTTTGGTTTTTTAGATGTTTTTTTCTTTAGATTGTTGAGGTGTATTTGCACACGAAATATCACCAATAGTTTTGTTTTCACTAGCAGAAAATCACCATAGACTTTTTTCCCCCACAGATCCTTATTTCTTATCTTATATCTGAGCTTATCTTGGAACTAGTTTCCTGACGTATTTGTGATACAGGTGACTTCCTACCGCTGAGAGTTATTTTCACGATGCATAGTTTAAGAGCTGTTGAACTGGGCTCTTTCAATATTGGATATTCAGATGAGTCCAGAATCAAGGCTCACCAACATTGCCAAAGGAGAATTTTTTTCTTGGTTGAAGGACACTTGCTGCTCGGTAATGGCGCTGGACTAGCGGTGTTGTTAATATATGTTTGCGATGCGTCACCAGACATTCGGTTGTAACGGGAAAATGACAGATGATGGTTTTGTTGGAACGGTTGAATTGGTTGGTAGTCTTAATAAGGCTTGTGCATTTTTTCGATTCACCCGTATTTCGTGGTTCCTCGCGATTGTTTCTAAATCAACTTGTGCAAGTGTTGTGAGTGTGTTCACAATATCTTTGATCGGAGAGACACAAATTTGAAGTCGTCTTCGTCTGGCTCACCAGTGCTCGTTTCTCACCGCAACTTCTGAAAACAAAAATCAGGCAAGTTCAGTCTGGTGTTCGCGCACATCATGTCTTCTATCTCTACCTTCGTCGTAGGTAGACCAATCCGTGATTAATCTGCGACAACATGTTGTCGTAATCGTTCATTATCGCAAAAAAAAAAACTCAAGCTCTAATACAACTTGTCTGGTGTTTCAGTTTCACGCTTCTGTTTATGTGACTAAGGGTACCTTTGGTGTTTTAACATTTTCAGTGCTTATTTTTAGATTAAACACCGTAACTCGAGCTTTGAGAACGTCAAAATTCAAGAAAGACTTCTACACATTTGCTAACAGCAATTTCCTCAGAAATAGACTTACATATTTCCATCGCTCCGAAAAAAAAAGAAAAAAAAAAACATACACAAAAAATTCAACACCGGATTGTAGGCTCAAATCGGACTTCAAGTTTTCTACTAGTGCAATGTTCGGGAAGGAACTCGTGATCTCACAACTCTGAAAGCGACTACTTGCTCTCCAAGAAACAAACCCATCTGCCTCCTCCCTTGTGTAGGAAAGTTGCTGTGGAAGATGATGAATAGAAGGTTGATCTGGTACACAAAACCAACTTTCTCGAACACAGCTAGAGTAGAAACAAAACATACGTTCAGTTGACATATCTCACACAAAACAGAGAACGTGTCGACACCGGTCTAAGTGTTGGTGATCTCGTTATTCTGTCGCACGCAAAACTACAACTCCATCCACATAAAAAAAAGTTTGAAAGATTTTGATATATTTCGATATTAAAATATGCTCGACACCGTTAAAACATCGAAATGTGTACGTCACCGATCACGCTTATCATGAAAGGTGACTCGACCTGTTGATAATTAGAGAGAATGTGGGGTGTCGACATTACAAATTGTATTCTCCCGACACCAATGACAATATCACATGTATCACCGACATTACAGCCTAGTGTGTCGACATCTACGACATCTTGAACGATCATACCATGACAGTGTCGACTACAAGAACACCGATATTACATGTGGAACAGAGATATCTTAATCGACTGTGTGTTGAGGCACGTGAACATGTCAACTGTGCTGATCCTACAATCTCTGATGCGTCGACAAGTATGGATATGTTCTTGTGTTGACACTACAAACTTCGCCACCAGCTACACGTTTTTACCATGTCGTGGGTTGACGCGGAGATACAATGTCTATCCTTCAGATGATCATCACCGAAAAAAAACTGTGTTGTCAGCATCAATAACGACAACAGTATCTGTCATGTCAACAACATGTTCACTCAGCCCTCATGGTGTATCGACAACAACACCATCATCTTTTCCACATGTGTCACCAACAGCACATCCCAGTGTTTCGACTAGCTCGGTAATTATGGATTCTGCTTTGATTTTGGTCTCATCTGAATATCCAATATTGAAAAGAGCCCGTTCAACAGCTGTTAAACTATCTCAACTTTTCAACAACAACCAAAAAAAGTTATCGACGTCACTCGTAAAGCTGTCGGTGAGTTTATAAGAGATTACGCTGTCAGAAAAATATATTGTTGTTGATCCCTCGTATCACCATATCAATAGCTCACAGTTTTAAAGGATGACTGAGATAAATAATGTAAACTGTGGGCAAACAGCGATAATAAAGTATAACAAAGAGAACTTGATACCTATTTTATATAAAGAGGAGTAAAAGATGTATGCATCCTATCACCATGTTTGTGCAATATATACACTGAGAAAATCTTTAAAACATCACATAAATGCCATGCCTAAACATTAATGGAAAGATTATCATTAACCTAAAATATGCTGATGATACTGTATTAGTACCAGAAAATCATAAAGATCTACGACATTACTTAATGAATTAAACATGACAAGCAAAAAAAAAATAAATATGGATTAGAAATGAATATCAAAAGAAAGTAAAACTATGATCATAAACATAGAAAATATTCAAAACCAGCAAGTGGATATCAAAATTGAAGGAATGGACCAGGAGACAGTTCAGAACTACAACTACCTTGGATATACTATAACAAGTAATGGAAAATGTAAAACTGAAATAAGCAAAAGAATATGAATGGTGAAAAATAACGTTAATGCCATGAAAAATATACTAACATCAAAGCAAATAAGATCAGGGCTAAAACTAAGAATAGCAAAATGTTGTCTTCTCAACATTCCTATATTGTGCATAAACAGGGACATTAGACAAGAAAACAGAACAGAAAACTGAAGCCTTTGATATGTGGTATATAGATGAATAGGTAGAATTGGATGGAAAGAGAAGAAAACAAACAATGAAGTCTTAAAACAACTAAAAAAATGAATAGAGAACTGCTAAACACAATTCATACACGACAAATGCGATTTTTGGGACATGTTAAAAGACACAACGGCATACTAAAAGTAATCTTGGAGGGGAAAATACAAGGTAAAAGAGGCAGAGGCAGACCACGACTAACATGGACGAGTAACATCAAAAGATGAACACGTCAGCCTATGACAACCTGCACCATCACAGAAAGAGACAGAGCAGAATGGCGCTCCATGGCAGCCATTATCAGTGCCAAGAAATATATTACGCAGAATCATTCTGGAGAGAGTAAAAGAGGCCAGAGGAAATATATAGATCTAGCTAAAGAGACAGAGGAAGCAGCAAATAAATGGAATATGAAAGCACTGTACAACCGTACACAGAAAATTATGTGGAAAATGCAAACAGATCGCTGCCTTTATTAGAGATAAGACAGGAAATCTGCTTAGTACTATAAGGGAACACATGGAGAGATGGAAATAGCACTTTGAAGAACTTTTGGAACAGACCCGGCTCAAATAATCCTCAAGATATACTACCAGCAGAAGTTATATTTTAAAAATGGTAAAGCCACAGGACTAGATTAAATTCCTTCGGAATATAACACCTCTACCAAGGCGATAGATAGACACCTCTACCATGATGTTACATAATCTATTAGATAAAATTTGGGAGACGGAAGAAGGTTATATGATCAACTACCATTAGAAAGGACGTTTACAGGAGTGTACAGATTATATGGGGAATTATGCTGCTATCAGTGCCAGGATGAATAAAAAAAAATTAAGTAGATTTATTCTGGAGAGACTAAAAGAGGCCACAGAAAAACATTTGAGAGACACACACGTATTTTTTAGGAAGAACAAATCATGTGCTGATCACATAACTACTCTACGTATAACAGTTGAACAAAGATCACGAAAAGGTATTTGATAGTTCAGACAGAGGAATGGATTGGAAGTTGCTGAGTCACTACGGATTCCCACAAAATGTATTAACCTGATAATAATAATGTATAAGAAAAAAAACAGACGCTCTTTTCTTTATAAAAACCAACATTTTTTATTTATATTTTAATATATATGTTTTGCAAACATGCACACACTGACGTTCACGTCAGAATCGTAAAGGGAGTGTCGTAGGGTTTTCGCTAGGTGAAAAATAAAAAAATAAATTTAAAAAACGCGTTGTGTGTGACTTGTAGTTTGTCAATTGCAGCATGGACTTGTTGGGTATTAGGTTTATCGCACGTTTGATAGTTTTAGAAGTAGCGGTTTTTGTTTCTTTTACTTATTACATCTCTAATTATGGCGCTCGTATCCTTCTCGATTTTTTAAAGAGACGCTATTTATCCTGATTTTGACATTAGCACGGGGATGCGTGTAAACTTTTGGCCCCGTGCAGCGGTTGAAGAATAGGCTCAATAACTAATGCCGTGGTTGCTATTCTTCTCGCAAATCTGTGCCTGTCACAGACAACCTGCATCCACGTTGAGCGTCTATCCTCTGTAAGATCATCCAAATGATGGACTGTCACCAACTCTTCGGCAAACATCACCTAAAGTAATTTGAAATTTTAAAAAGTTAGAGTATCTTAACAATATCCTAAAAAAATCAGCGCTGGAGAGAGAATAAGATAAGACATGCTAACCTTGCGGCCGGTTTTTTGTAAAATACTCTGCTCACAAATATCCATAGCGCTCTTCCCAATTAGCGTATTGGTTTGAGTTATTCTTACTAGTTTCTTTATATATATTGTCCCTCTCTCTTTTGGAGAGGTAGCCTAAAGGAACACGATGGCTGGTAATTGATACAATTGTCCTAGATATGGGCGAGTATTCTCCAGGCTCAGCTCGCTAAATAGACACGTTGAGAGTGTTCACGGGATCTGTTAATAATTTACAGATATGGAACCTCTATCTAGCAGTGTTAACACTGTGGTTGACTTACGCCAACTGACCAACGCTATCCGTGTGCGCAGGAATGCTATTGTTTTTTTTAGATCACGCCTGAGCAATAGCACGCGCGCGGGAAAAGAATCGATTGTCTCACGAGCGATGTTCATTGATTGGCTCATTATGTGCCACGGTGGGAGAATATTGACTGTCCGTCCATGTCGTCAGCGAGAGATACCTGATTAAATATCACTGATTATGGTCCATATCTATCTAAAATATGGTCCCTTTACGTCCACGTAAATATAATAACTATTACTTTATTACTATTATATGTATATACGCTCATCATATCTATGAGATAACTAACGTATCGCTAGTCCCTAATTTGGATGTTTCGCTTCCAGAGTGGGCGTGGTCTATAACCGGACATCGTACACTCACTCCTATTGGTTGTCACTTTGGCGCGAAACACTGATGTCCATTACTCATGACTCATTAACCAATTATCTCCCAACTATCCCCTTCATGAACTTACCCAAGCCACCATACTTCTTCTAATTCCTATACATATGTACATATATAACATTGCATCACTCTCCCGGAGCTTCCACTACTCTCCACCATGGGAAAGTGGTGGTATTTGCCTATATAACTTTTGTACTTATAGGGTACAGGACGTTGTAGGGTATTTTACTCTTTGTTCAACTAAAAAAAAGGATTTCCAAGTGTACCTCTTCCACTACTGCTATATCAGAGGTATAACTTTTATGAGTAGTATTTTATATTAGTGTGGTTTTGACAGGGGGACGTAAGTAGCTCTCATGGGTTGTAGAGTTAGGTCTTGGCCTGTACTAGAATTCTATTCTTCATTGTAACTTGTAGTTGAAGTATTAGTAGTAGTTGTTGTTGTTTTTGTTGAAGTAGTAGTTGTTGTAGTAGTAGTTATTGTAGTAGTAGTAGTGGAAGTTGTAGTGGTAGTTGTAGAACTAGCATGGCTTTCGTTTAGCAGAGTTATGGCAGAGGTGTAACTTTCATGAGCATTAGAGTTAGGAGTGGAGTGTATTGGAGTTTCACGGAAGTGATCAAGTTTACATCTGATCCATCTAGTGACTACTGTCTTCTTCCTTCCTTGTAGCCATGTTTCGGTAATACATTCGTTTAGTGGGGCTTATGACAGGGGCGTGACTTTTTCGTGTGTAGTAGAGATATGACAGATGTTTATAATTATTTTTATTCATGACAACTTTATTGTAGTCCTAAAATGTCTTTGAAACTAATGATAACATACAACATACTCAGTGCTTGGCCAACTAATAACCAAGGTCGTACTAATGAGTTTAACAGCTGACCGGTGATGAAATTTCAGGGGCGTAAATCTATTTGAGGGATTCTGTGATTAACTTTTTGGACTTTGCAACTAAGTATTTTGCTGAATTGAACAACTGAATGGTAGAATGGAATTTATGTGGAAGTACACACGAGTCTAGACAACCCACATCATCGAGTTTCAGCGACAAAACCAACTATGTCGACAAGAAGTATTCAGATAACACCTGAACGAACGGAGACATTAAAGAAGAAAAAGACAGGAAAAGACCAGGGACAGAAGTTCCGTGGGAAGGCCATGGGTAACATCGTAACCATCAAAAAGGGCTGGTGGATAACAGGAATAACCTTTTATCGATAAGCCTTAACATACGATCTTTAGGAGAAAATAAAAATATTCTAACTTACAGTGTAAAATATAGTCTCAACACAATCCGCTAGACTGAACAGTAGTATGAAAATAAACTTCCTTGAATCGACCAAACTTATAACACGAAAGCTCCCATGAGACTAATTTAAATATAACCTGGTAACAAATAAATACATTATCCAATCAGCGAATGGCTATGACACACATCTGGATTAACCAATCAGAGAAGAGCATTAGCATGGGAGGCGGGGCAAAGAAATGACGGGCATCCAGATTAACCAATCAGAGAGGCGGGTTAATGCATGTGTAACCACTGGGGCGTGCATGTGACAGCATGTCTAAAATTTTTAGTAGATTCGAATTAATTATTAGCGTTTCCCCTGTGCATTAAAGTCTTTGATTGATATGTGGACAGGTTGGTATTGCATCATATAGGTCAAAAATATAATTTCATTAACTCATCAGGTTTTGACTCATAGGTCAAATATATTTTTAGTAACTCCTCGGGCATTGCAACATAGGTCAAAATCTATTTTTAGTAACTCATCAGGTCAAAATCAAGACACATTAGACAGCCTGCCTACAGCCGTCAAGACACAGTAGACAACCGGCATATAGCCCTCATGACACACTCAACAACAAGCATATAGCCCTCATGACACACTAGACAACCGGCATACAGCCCTCAAGAAGACACACTCGACAACCTCCATACAGCAATCATGATACACTCGACAACCTACATACAACCATCATGACACACTCAACAACCGGTATACAGCCCTCATGACACACTAGACAACCGGTATACAGCCCTCGTGATGACACACTTGACAACCTACATACAGCCATCATGACACACTCGACAACCTACATACAGTCATCATGATACACTAGACAACCTAAATACAGCCATCATGACACACTAGATAACTTGCCTACAGCCATCAATACACAGTACACACACGGCGTACAGCCCTCGTGATGACACACTCGACAACCTCCAAACAGTCATCATGACACACTAGACAACCTACATCCACCCATCACGACACACTAGACAACCTACATACAGCCATCATGACACACTAGACAACCTGCCTACACTCATCAAGACACACTAGACAACCTACATACAGCCATCATACCACGCTCAACAACCGGCATACAGTCCTCATAATGGCACACTCGACAACCTCCATACAGCCATCATGACAAACTCAGAAACCTACATACAACCATCATGACACACTCAACAACCGGCATACAGCCCACATGATGACACACTCGACAACCTCCATACAGCCATCATGACACACTAGACAAACTGCATACACCCACCATGACACACTAGACAACCTACCATCATCGTAAGTCATTTAATATGAGATATCTGATTGTTATTCTTATTGTCTTAATTAGCACTCTACTCTTAACACATTGGTTCTTGTGAACACCATGTTTATGTTCGATGTAATGTGACAGTCAACATCAGAAGTTCAATGGTCTTCATAGGTGAATGAAGTATATGTAGAATGGCACTATCCGTAGGTAGGAATGTTATGATATTCAGACATTAGACGCGCTACATCGCAAATATATATATATATATATATATATATATATATATATATATATATATATATATATATATATATATACATATATATATATATGGCCTTTGGCGTCTTGACAGGCAGTTGGTAGCAAGCAATCATAAGTCAGTAGTTTGGTAAAGCATTAGTGTCTCATACTGGGTGCTGCTGCTATACTGAACATCTTTTCTCGTAGTTGAATTTTGACAATCCTGGACAAACAGATCCATCCACAGAACGAGCAATGTGTAACCGCGGTACCAGGCCTTGTCTCCTTTCTCTTGCGCCTTTTGTCTTCCGAATTTGACGTCAGCATTGTCTCGAAAGTTGCTGTGTCATTTTTTATGTTCGCTGTCCATGTGCTACGATCCGCAGCCATATTTTCCCAGTTCCTTTCACTTATAGAAAATTCCCTCTAGGAAGCCCTGCAAACATCCTTATATCCAAGCACTGGTCTGCCCTTTGGTCTCTTCCCGTCCTGAAGTTCGCAATACAATATTTGTTTGGGAACAAGATTGTTTGTCATTCTTCTTACATTGCAAAGATATGTCACCCTTAAAGAACTCATTTTTTGCACAAAAAGTCAACGTTTATTAAATCTATCTACTGTCCTTTCGAACCAAAGACGGCACATAGAAGGGAATTCTATACTCCCTATGTCTGATTATCTTTGCTATTCAGTGTCAGACTTTGCACAGGACCCGTATTGTATCTCGCCACACGACCCTGTTCTTTGCATTCTTCTCAGTCTCGACAAGGAAACTGATGGCTTCTGCTGTTAACTCTCGCCTCAGTGTTCTGTTTAGTGTTTATCAAGGTCGGCTTCCTTTACCCCCCCCCCCCCACCCTTTTCAGTGCCCATTTGACTAAATTCAAGGGGAAAGGTTGTTACAATACTCGGAAAAATCCAGAAACAATCAACATTTAAAAAAATAACAAAAGACAGCCAGAAGCAGGATCGAACCCGTACTCCACGACACAGCGTCTTACCACAAGAGACATGTGTTACGGTATACTGCCAGCTAAGCAGCCCTAAGCAAACACAAGAATATCAATACCCCAATAACCTTCATATGCTTGCTCCAGTACTGTGAAGTTTACTACTTCACTCTTCGACACTATTATATATAAAGGCTTATTCTTTACATCTTTATATCTAATGAATTTCTAGATTAAATTCAAATGTCACTATCCAGATATCTGCTCTGCATTGTGCTCAGCTTGGCAACAATGGTCTCAAATAAAAAGAATTGCTTCAATGTTTTATATAAATGGGATCAAACACAGAATCTTTTTTTTTATAGGAAAGTCTAAAGGACCATTGTAAAGTCGACATAACTTGATATTGTTCTCCTTGTTCATCATTAAATTAGAACGAGATTCGGGACTTTTTCATTATTAAAATTGTTGATACAATATACAAAATAGCTACGATTAATGCAAGCTTTATTTCACACCTTTAAATATAAGAGACCAGTGCAAAGAAAGTTCCTATTCCAATTTTGATTCGGCTTGTTCATCCAGTTTGGCGTGTACACTTTTACAACCCTACAATCGTTTGCAGAACCAATCATAGACTTCCAATCGTGTTCAAGCTTAGAGTAAGACAATATGTTTGCCCTCTAATGGTTCGTTTAAAAAAAGGAAATAAAATGGCTCACACAAAAGCGACCCCTATTATTTCATACTGAATTAGGCCATAAATGACACACCTAAATTCTGTTCACAAATTTTACTGCTCTGTCAAGGAACTGTGGCAGTGAATACTGAACATTTCAGAGTTACAGAATGCAAGCTAAACATATTTGTTACAATGAAGTGATGAAAATGCAACAAGTTTTAAACTGGCAACTCTTTAGTAACGGAGGGTTGTGTTTATGTCATTTCTAAGTACTAATAAATAAGACGTGTAGCAGACGTGGACTAATTAAACACCTAAGTCGCATTGCGTCAGTTACATGTTAAAACTCAGCTGGCGTATTGAGCACTTTCATATTTATTGTTTATTTATCAATAATATTAATTTATGTACGTGTTTCTTTATTGCTTAATTAAATGTAAAGTTCTTGTATTTGGTGGTATTATACACCCAACTTTGCCGATTAAAATTTTTTTGCGTAAATTATTTTTTTAATAGTATCTTTTGCACTTACAAAGTTAACAGGCTCAACTTTGATTAAAGCACCCGTGTTTTACTTAATGTTGAAAATTATTTCATTTATTGCATACAATTTATTTTCTCCTTCGAATTAATCAATGCCTGTATTTATTAGATTATACTTATAACAGTTGTCTCGTGTGCCATTATTGACTATGGATTTTGCAGCGCCCCAAGGAAATGTTTTTTTCTTCTTTTCTTTCATCACGAATTCTCGTTTTTTATTAATCTGACCGATTCTTGCTGGAGTAAAACTTTAGAATGTTTCCAAAGTTTGCGGTATGCAACTATGTTTTTTTTTTCCCGACTGCAGTGTTTCTGTTCAGATTCTTCATGTCACGTTTATAAATATAAGTTTTAGGCGACCTTAGTTCTTTTCTATCTGCTAGTTGGCCATAAAGTATAGCTTTTAGTTAGCTGCGTTCTTGCATAAGATGTAAGTGGCCAAGCCAGCGTATCCTACGTTGTTTTAGCAGCGTGTAAATGTTAGGGAGGCCTGTGAGAGCCAGGATATAAATATATATATATATATATATATATATATATATATATATATATATATATACAGTGAAGCAATCCAACAATTACCGATCGACAACCTTGACAGCATGCAACTTTTCTCATTGTCTATTATTGTTCAGAAAACAGTACTTCTAAGTCAAGGAGACATGAAAACTGCATTGATCACTTTGAAAGACTGTCCACTTGAGTCAGTTCAGAAATTCACGTACCTTGGTTCCACAATCACGTCAACCCTTTCTCTTGATGATGAAATAAACAGCAGATTTAGTAAGGCTGCTACGACTTTCGGCAAACTCACATAAAAGACCCGGAACAACATGAAATTAATACTAAAGACCAAACTCTTAATATATCAGACCTGTCTGCTTAGCACACTATTATCTGAAACCTAGACAACATACTCAAATCATGAAAAAAAAAGACTAAATATCTTCCATATGCAATGTTTCCGCAGAATAATGAGCATCAAATGGCAGGACAAAATAACCAACTGAACAGTCCTGCAACATGCTAAGACCCTAATAATGTCAATGCTTAGAAGCCGAAGGGTAAGATGGCTTAGGCATGTCCAGGGAATGGAAGAAAACAGCATCACTAAGCAAATACTATATGATAAAGTAATACACGTACATTATAGTGAAGGAAAGCAAAAATTAAGGACTCAAACTTAATAGCAAAAAGACAGAGGTAATGGTAACAATAAAGAAAAAAAAATCACATCAGTGCAAAATAAAGACAAGTGTAACAATATTAAAACAGGTAAATGAATTTAAATATTTGGGAACTTTGTTAACCTCAGACGGAAGATGTACAAAAGAGGTGAGATGTAGAATGGCTCAGGCAAAAGCAACTGTCCAAAAAAATGAGGAAGAATACTAAGCAATCCATTTTTGACAATAGAAATAAAAGAGTTCTTAAATGTTACGTAAAGCCAGTCTTAACATATGGATGCGAGTCATGGACAATTGGACAACAGACAAGAAAATCACTGAAGTCTGTAGAAATGTGGTTTTACAGAAGAATGTTGAGAATACCAAGGACAGCTAAGAAGAGTGATGAAGAGGTTCTGAGAGAGGTCAAAGCAAAAAGAGAGCTAATTTCCAATGTTAGGAAGAGACAATCATCATTTTCTGGCCATGTAATGAGAAGAGAACAACTTGAATATATTGTAACAACTGGAAAAATTGAGGGACGAAGAGATAGAGGGTAGCAAAGAGAAAAAATAGACAGATTAAGAGAATGGCTTGGCAGAAGGTCAACAACAGAAATGATAAATAGCTGCCGAGATCGAAAGTTGTGCAGAGACATGATCACCTACGCCTCTAGGCCCGGTACTTGTTGATGAATACACGGAAAAAGATAAATCGGCAGACCTAAACTACGATATAGAGATATTTGTAAAACATCTCTGAATGGTTTCTCTATCTGTGTAAATGAATGGGAACGTCTGGCAAGAGATCGCACATCATAGAGAACCTGTATAAACAATGGCATAACTATTGAGGCTGTAAAAGTAAACAGTAAAGTACCCCGTCACACCAAGTGGCGTATAGGGAATATGGTGTTAGTGACCATAAATGTTTCATACGTTCGGCACATGATTTTTGGGGTAATGTGATCGGTATTACGCCCGTGCCGCTTTACTTTCCCAGAAAAAAATCCGGTACCCATTAAAGGTTGGGTGAACCTGGAAGCCGTCGGTTGGGATCGAACCCTACTTTTGTCCTTTGTAGTCCAGTTCAGTAAGCACTGAGCTATCGCGGCTCCCAATTGAGGCTATACTATGGCAAAATATGGAAGAGAAAAAGACTCATGAAAAAAAAGAAGGAAAACCCTGTGGATCAGTGGGACTGATTTGTTCATTCTGTGGCCGAAGCAGAATCAGTCACGAGAGAAGCTTATCGGCAAAAAAAAAATCCTCCCCAAAAACACAGTAGCCTCAGTAAAGTTGAGGAGAGTATTGTAACAGGACCATTGGCATCTGCGTGGCTATATGGATTATCTGAACAATGCGTGAAAATGTAAAGTTCAAGCGATGGACTGCAGTCACTATTATAATTGTATAATCACAATAAGTAAAGTAAAAAAGTGTCCCCGTCACGCCAAGTGGCGTATAGGGAAATGATGTTAGTGACCATAACTTTTACAGACCTTCGGCACATGATTTTTGGGGTAATGTGGCCGGTATTACGCCCGTGTCGCTTTACTTTCCCATAAAAATCCAGTACCCATTAAAGGCTGGGTGAACCCGGAAGCCGTCGATTGGGATCGAACCCTACTTCTTGTCATTTGTAGTCCAGTTCACTAACCACTGAGCTATTTGGGAAAAAACAAAGAAGAAGACCAAAATATTCTTAGAAAAGATAGATGGAAGTTGATATGACGATGATGGAGAAGACATGGAATAATCTTAAAAGAATGGCAAGAAACGGAACGATTTTGAAAGTGTTTGTTGAAGACCTGTGCTCCACAGGGAGCTGAAAGGTAGGAGAAGTAGATAAGCTCACTAGTAATATCAGTATTCTTTTTTGCACATCTGGAAAGAAAAACAAGTCAAGTAATTGAGATATTACACTAAGATCCTAGACACGTCATACAGCAACAAGAAAGTTTGTAAATTAGACGTTAGCCAATAGAAGTACTTCTAATGTCAGTTTTAAAAAATCATGGAAGTTTTGTCCAGTCACGTTTCCTTCTTTTTTCAGCTTTCAAGTTAATTAAGTGGACACGGATGCGTTCTGTCGCTAGTTTACAATTAGCGATACTTTTTCTCTTTGACCGCACATACCCGTTTTGGGCAAGGGTAGATTTTCTTTAACAATATTTCATTGATAGTGACCATTTTAGACTACTCTTTCGACTTTTGGCTGTAGAAATTCATTTACACGCACAAAGTGCACTCAGAACATCTTTCTTTTTCGCCGTTATTTGAGAGGGATCCTACTACCGAGGGACAGAGGAAAGGTAAAGCCACGAAAGCGGACAAAGGAGAAATTGATTTAGGATATCAAAGGCTGGATAAGGAAACCATAAAATACAACCAGAAAGTGACACACAAGAGGGAAGAATAAAGACAGATCACGAACAACTCATCACTTTGACTTCCTAAATGCTAAATGGATTAGGCGTGCTGGCAGGAAGATTCTTCCTAGAAGATCTTGTCATTTCTGTAATACTCATTGTGTGAACAGCAGCGAAAACCTTGTTTATTTTTCTCACCAACTAACTTGAAACTCATAACATTTTTAAGACTTCAAGTTTCCAAAGGTATCCATAAAACTTGAGTAATTGATTAGCTCGAGTCTAGAGAATCTTGATCGTCGTATATTTACAGAACTTGCACATTTCATTCCTTTTTTTCATTCATAGTCGTACCCCTAAAGTGACATGATAAAGATATTTTTGTAATGTTTCACCTTCACTTACAGGAATGTCTACACTACGCTTTCCGGTTGTGTCCCTTATTCTGGCAGGCTCTCTCATATTTCCATATACATTACCCATTTACCCTCAACACTGGTCGCTAATGCTGGATTAATTTACCAGTTATTTTAGTCGAGACAATAGGCACTCAAAGTGTAAATGAATGCGTCTATTTAAGAACTTTCTGTAGCTTACAACTGTCTATTATGCCTCCTATAATGTTCATTGTAAAGGGTGCCCGCTATGACAAAAGATGACACGATTATTATGCAGTGATACTAAAAAAAAAGGCAAGAGATATTAAATTCAGCGACGCATTGTTTTTCATACTTGATATGTTGTCTTCGTGAGTGAGAGCATTGTCGATTTGTAGACAAGCACTTCATTTCCCTGACCATAGACCGACACATCAAACACAGATCAATACGGATTTGGGTCTGTACTAGGACAACAATAGTTCGTCCACTGTAAATTTTGTCTCCCGCAAAGAGTATGGTTCACACTATTCATGTTCCAATATTGTCCTCTTGCTTCTGTGACTGATGCCTCTATTAATTTAATGTTATGGCTTTTAAATTATTGTTAATTAGGTCTGCCGATTTGTTTTTTTTCTGTGTATCAGTTCACCATATAGTATTTGTTTGGGAAAAGCATTTTTTTCCCATTTGCTGGACGTGTCCCAGCCATCTTAGTCTTCCACTTCTGAGCATCGACATGATTGTTGGGGTATTAGCACGTTGCAGGACAGTTAAGTTGGTTATTTTGTCCTGCCATTTGATGTGCATTATTCTGAGGAGACATCGCATGTGGAAGACAGTTTTTTTTCGTCATTTGAGTATGTTGTCCAGGTTTCAGATCCATATAATAGTGTGCTAAGCATGCAAATGCAAGTTTGATATATTAAGAGTTTGGTCTTTAGTGTTAGTTTCGTGTTGTTCCAGGCCCTCTCTGTGAGTTTGCCGAAAGTCGTAGCTGCCTTACCAATTCAGCTGTTTATTTCATGATCAAGACAAGTGGTGTGCGTAAGTGTCGATCTAAGATGCGTGATTTGTCCAGGTTGTTGATCAGTGATTGTAGGGTGGCTTCACTGTAGGCGACTAGGGCTGCATCATCAGCAAATAAAAGTTCTTTAAGTAGGGTAACTTTTGTTTTTGTTTTTGCTCTTAGCCGTGCTAAGTTGAATGTTGAGCCATCTGATCTTATGAGAATGTAAAAGTCTCCTGAGCAATTTTCGAAGGTGTATTGGTTATTGGTTATGGAAGGCCTCGGTATCACAGCAAACGAATTAAAATCCATAATTGCTCAACCGCCCGTGCCAGTGGAATCATCCGAATTACTAACTCATCTCCCAAACAAAGAAAGGTAACTGTAGTCCCCATCGTAGCAGTCTCAGCACACGCCAAAAGACATAAGGCGAAACCGCGCAGAAAGTGAACACAGCCAACTGTTCTCTGTCATACGATATCATCATTCATCGTAAACAAGCGGGATATCGAAGCAGGATCAAAACGGATGAGACACACAGCTCACGGTGTGCACAGAGCACTTAACTCAGTAGCTCCTGCAACAAGCCGGACTTGGAATATGAGGAAACTGCAAGGAGGAACACTTTTCAGACATAGCCTTCAATGGTTCCTGCCGCCTATCCACCATATACCATGGGAGTTCACGTCCTCCCGAAAATGATGATCGTCATAGCACTTGATGATGTTAGGCCATCGTTGATGACTCCAATTCCAAACATATAGACACACAGTGGTGGTAAGTTATTTCCAATCCAACAGAAGCCACATGACCTGTAGTTAGTAAAACCACAGAGAGAATATGATTTTGTGACCTTCACTGATTCACTCTTAGATGTGAATGTGTAGTTTACACAAGAGGAGAAGTTTTCAACTACAGTGATCCCAATTAAGGCAATTCTGGGATAGCAAGGCAAGTCTCCTTTATAGCAGCAGAACTTGATGTTCTCCGCTCCCTTCTTGTAGCTGCCGCCATACGATTCTGATGTCTCATTAACTTGGACATCATTCAAGAACAATGTCAGATTAACATTCCATAGATATGGCTCTGCTGATGAAATGCTTGGTGCAACAGTTGTATCAATCATACTGGAGGCTCCTGGTCTGTGGTCATTAATATCACAGACGGCACATGATGTTGTTATATTCAGTGTTTCTTTCTGGGGTGTAAATATATGGCACACACATGGAGAGTGGTTTGTGGTCACAGTAATCCCATTAAAGGCAATTCTAGGGTAGCATGGCATAGCTGTTTCAGAACAGCACAATCCTATGATGTTTTCTGTGTTCGCTATAAAGCTGCTGCTGCTACACAATCCTGACCAATTATAGGTGTGGACATTATTCACTTGCAATGACAAAACTGCTTTGTTTACATCATAAACCTCTGGAAGCGAATCATTTATGGGACTAATAGTACAATTTATTCTTCCATCTGGGATATCTTCATTGAGTCCCCAAAAAAAGGTCTTTGGTTAAAAAGCACATATGCTTTTTTCGAAGGCGTAATTTAGAAGGGCAGCAAAAAATATACCAAAAAGGGTGGATGGGGGGTGGGGGGGGGGGTAGGACACATCCCTGTTTCACTCCGTTGTTGACTTTAAAGCTCTCTGATGAACTCCCATCAAAGTGGATTTTAGCATTCATGTTTTCATGAAAGGACATACTCAGCTTAAGTAGTTTAGATGTGAAGCCTATGCTTTCTAACACCCTGTAGAGTCCATCTCTATTTACTGAGTCGAAAGCCTTTGTGAGATCTACAAATGCAATATAGAGCGGCATATTTTGTTCCCTGTATTTTTCTTGTAATTGTCTAAGCGTGAAAATCATGTCTATAGTTGATCTCCCGGCTGTGAAGCCTCATTGAGACTCGGGAAGAATACGTTCTGCAAGTCTATGCAGGTGTTTTAGTATTACTCTTGCAAAAGCCTTGCCGGCTGTGCTAAGGAGAGAGATGCCTCTGTAATTATTTCAATCACCCGTCTCCTTTGTTTTTGTATAGTGTTATGATCTTAGCATTTCTCATATCATAGGGTACTTCTCATGTCTCCAACAATTGATTAGCAGTTTGTATAGATGTGGAAGTAGTACGTTTAAGTTTTCCTTTAGTATCTCTATGGGAATGTTACTTCCTGCTGCTTTTCCTCAGAGGGCATTTATGGCGTCAGCAAGTTCGTTCATTGTAGGCTCAGCGTCCAGCTCAGACATTGTAGGATATTTAGGTATTGACTGGGCTAGAAGTGTGTTTGCTGGTCTGTCATAATGGTATAGGTTTGAGTTGTGTTCTAATTATAGACTTTAGAAGCAATGATCGCTGCAATATGTGCTATTTTGACACGCAAGGTTTCTGTTTTTGAGGTTGTGGTTCTGCCCTTTGTGCCGTCTTCGGCTCGAAAGGACAACAGATAGATAGATAGATAGATAGATAGATAGATAGATAGATAGATAGATAGATAGATAGATAGATAGATAGATAGATAGATAGATAGATAGATAGATAGATAGATAGATAGATAGATAGATAGATAGATAGATAGATAGATAGATAGATAGATAGATAGATAGATAGATAGATAGGTATGTAGGTAGGTAGGTATGTAGGTAGGAGGGTAGGTAGGTAGGAGGGTAGGTAGGTAGGTAGATATGTAGGTAGTTAGGTAGGTAGATAGATAGGTAGGTAGGTAGGTAGGTAGATAGATAGATAGATAGATAGATAGATAGATAGATAGATAGATAGATAGATAGATAGATAGATAGATAGATAGATAGATAGATAGATAGATAGATAGATAGATAGATAGATAGATAGATAGATAGATAGATAGATAGATAGATAGATAGATAGATAGATAGATAGATAGATAGATAGATAGATAGATAGATAGATAGATAGATAGATAGATAGATAGATGGATGGATGGATGGATAGATAGATAGATAGATAGATAATAAAGATAGATAGATAGATAGATAGATAGATAGATAGATAGATAGATAGATAGATAGATAGATAGATAGATAGATAGATAGATAGATAGATAGATAGATAGATAGATAGATAGATAGATAGATAGATAGATAGATAGATAGATAGATAGATAGATAGATAGATAGATAGTGGTTCTACCCATCTTTCCAATTGTTGTCCATGGTCAATAATAGGTTCTCCAAACTTGGATTTTAAGGGAGCTAATTTGGTTATTTTTTATCCGAGAGCCTTTTTTATATTGTCATGCATGATTTTTGAGTCGGCCCGGTCTGAAACTTTCTGGATTTCAGAGCATAGATTGTTCCAGTATTAATTTGCACATCTTCTTGCTTCACGATGCAGAGTGGCTTGTGCATGTTTAAGCTGGTCCTTGGTGATTTGCTTGGGGTTGTTTTTGAAGTTCAATAGTGCCTTTTTCTTATTAACTATTAGTGGGTCTAGTCTTGCTGCATTTTCTTCGACCAGTCCATTTTTGATAATTTTTTTTGCCGTAGGTAAATAGTGCGCAATTATAGATGTGTGTTTTCAGGGAGTGCCAGTTGTCATCCACACATGATGAATCTTCTGCTTCTTCTACGAGTTTTTGCAAAATTAGATCTAAAAATGTCTTTATTTGATGAGATTTTGGTCGCTGTGCTGTTGATTTTTGTCGCCGAAGGCTCTCTTGATTTGTAAATGCAACTGCTTCTAGCTTTAATCTTACTGACGTAGTCTGTATTGCAGTCTGCACTGTGGTATGCTCGTGTTATTCTGATGTTACTTAAAGACTGCCTACGAGTAAGAACTAGGTCTAGTTGGTGCTAGTGACCACTTCTAGCATGACGCCATGTTTATTTATGTTTATGGTTTATATTAAAGTAGTTATACACAGATGATTGTCTGAGCAGAATTCTAGTAGTCTCTGGCCATTTTCGTTGATTTTTCCAATGCCGTGATGACCTAGGCATGTTGGAAAAGATTGTTGATCTGATCCTGTGCGTGCGTTGAAATCGCCAAGTATATATAATAGATCTTCTTTTGGAAGTGAGTCTATGATCATCTGAAGTTGTTGGTAGAAATTATCCGCCTGATGCGGCCAACGTTGATCTAATGATGTTTGTTAATCCACTCTAATGCCTGATGCGGCCAACAATGCTCTAATGATGTTTATTAATCCACTCTTTGTATGCAGCTGAAGCATCATTGAGCGTTCGGACATTTCTTTTGGTGTGGTTATGGAGTTTATATGTTTGTTATGTACAGCGAAGCCTACTCCATGTAGACGTGGCTTTTTCAGGGTCACCTTGCCAGAAGAAAGTATAATTTTCTTCCATTACAGAACCACAGTCTGAGAGTCTTGTTTCTTGGAGGGCAGGATTATCGACATGTAGCCTATTTAGTTCTTTATCAATGAGGGCTGTTGATCTAATTTGCTCTTTTTTCAGTGTGTTTGCTTTAACAAGTCCAAAGCACATGGTCTTTAAGTTCCATGTGCCACTGGTGCTTTCTTCCTCATTTCACTTTGTCTACTCTTCCTGGGCACGGAATATGGATTATAGTGCTTTACCCAGTCGCACTATCCCACTTCGACTTCGTTTGAAGAATTTCCGAAAGAGGGACGTAGTCCACTCGTTCGGAATTGAAAGAAGATGCAGAGGATGCCAGAGAGAAGGTTAACACCGTCTACTGCGTTAGGGTCCCTCCATCCGTATTTATGCTCTGGGTATATTCCTATAACCTTCGATTCTAACTAGAATCTAGTCTACAAGTTAGAGGAGGGTTTTGTGGTTGAAAATTCCATTCTTCAAGACGGGTTGCCAACAAAGGTTTACGAGTCGCGCCTACCCGGAGCGATATTTAAAGAAACGCCTTTCTCATAAATAATAAATATAATATTATATGTTTGATATTAATATCAGTTAAAATGAAGAAATGTTAGGTATATTTTTCTATGCTATTCTGAGCAATGCTCTCTTATGTTATTTATAATGAATGCATAATCTATATAGCCATTGACTATACCTACTGATAACCCTATGCAAAATTCCTATCATCATCATCATCAAGTACCGGGCCTAGTGGCGTAGGTGATCATGTCTCTCCACAACTTTCGATCTCGGCAGCTATTTATCATTTCTGTTGTTGACCTTCTGCCAAGCCATTCTCTTAAGCTGTCTGTTATTTTTCTTTTTGCTTCCCTCTATCTCTTCGTCCCTCAATTTTTCCAGTTGTTACAATATATTCAAGTTGTTCTCTTCTCAATACATGGCCAAAAAACGATGATTGTCTATTCCTAACAAGGGAATTAGCTCTCTTTTTGCTTTGACCTCTCTCAGAACCTCTTCATTAATCTTCTTAGCTGTCTAAAATTCCTATACGATGCATAAATATGGACTCTTAAGAAAGTAGAAAAAAAACAATGGAAACCCCTGAAATGTGGATTTATTATATAATGGGAAGAATTGGGTTGACAGAGAAGACAATAAATAATCAAGTTTTAAAACAGCTGAAAATATAAAAATAGCTGAAAATGAATTACGATATTAAAGGACAAATATATATTTAGAGACACAATAGCCTAACAAAAGTCATCTTGGAAAAACGTAGATAAAAAAAGAAGACACTACACAGACTAAAGTGGAATAATATCATCAAATTATGAACAGGAGAACCTACACTATCAAGACAAACAAATTAACTAGCGGTCCATAATATCCAAAATACATTGCGGAGGGAGACAGCACAAGGTGATAATATCAACTGTCCTATCTGCTTGCGCATTTAACGAATTAACAACTTAACAACCGTTAAATCGATGCAAACTATGAGGGATATTTTAAGGTTATAGCGTAAACCATGATGTTGGCATATGTTGCCGCATACTTGGACATACTCGTTTGTTAGTTACCTCGACTTAGCTGTTTGTTTTCGTCATTTTGCAGCATTTGTAGATAAATCTCTGCGACTTTTGTAGCAGCATAAACATATCACTTTATATTTAGCAACTGGTAGATTATTAATATATATATATATATATTTATATATATATATATCGTGATCGTAATATCGTAATAGCACAATGATGTATGGTACTATTCGCACAAACTATATAAATCACATTAAAAAATCCATTTGAAATAGCACAAGAACGCTTGAATTTCTTTTTCTACGGGCATTGAAATTCACTTATAACTTAAATTTGACTCCCATCGAAAATTGTGTCGTGTTGCCAGCACAGTCACACACCGGAAGTCCTGCTGGTATAGATGGAGTAACAACAGAAATGCTACTAGCCTGTAAGGAAACAGCTATAGATTGGCTTACTATCATATTCAATATGGCTTGGGAAGAAAGAAAAGTCCCAGACGATTGGCAAAAAGCTATCATTGTCCCATTTTGGAAGAATAAGGGAAGTAAAAGGGAGTGTGAAATGTACAGAGGAATATCCCTATTGAGTAAAGTTGGTAAAATGTTTGCTAAAATATTAGTGAGGAGAGTAAGATACATAATAGAACCTCAATTAAATAATAATCAATTCGGATTCAGAAAAGGCAAAAGCTGTACTGATGCTATATTTACATTGAGACAACTATGTGAAAAAACAATAGAATATGACAGAAACCTAAATATAGTGTTTATAGATCAGGAAAAAGCGTTTGATCGTGTGGACAGGAACAAACTTTGGCAAACTTTAGAAACATACGGGGTAGCAGGACAACTACTAGAAAATATAATAGTAGTATACAAGGGTGTTTTGAGCAAGGATTTGAACATTTTGGCTTGGTGCATTTTGGTTTGATGCAAAAACATGCAACATATTTCGCACGATGCAATGTTGTTGTTGTTATGTCGCCCCGGTGACCTCCGGCCGCCATTTTGTCACATGAGCATCCGGCCGCCATTTTGTCACATGATCCCGCCCGCCATCCGGCCGCCATTTTGTCACATGATCCCGCCCGGTCGTGACGTCGGTGCGCGGTGACCTCGGGGCGGATCGCGTGTTGGGAGGTGACACCTTCAGATTATCTCGAGTGTTTCGGACAGCGTGCTATCGCGTCGGGGGATTATCTCGATTCGGTGGGACGCTATCGCGCCAGGTAGCCGTTAGAAAATATTAGAAGTAAATATTGAGTCTACCGAAAAAGCAATAGAAAATAAACGCGAAACTTATGAAAATGAACGTGACACTTATGTAAAAAATAACGAAAGATCGCGCCAGGTAGCTGTTAGAAAATATTATGAACGCGAAACTTATGAAAATGAACGTGACACTTATGTAAAAAATAACGAAAGAACCTTATAAATATAGACAACTACATCGACAAGTACCTCGGCACGGGAGGGGAGCGGATTATATGGAAAATCATCTCGACTAACTGAAAGTTATTAAAATCGTGAAATAATAATAACTCGAAAGAAATAAATGAGCGGAAAACGTTGTAAGTACCCCTCAAATAAAGTTTCATATTAAATTAGCGAATTAATAAAATTTAATGTTAAAAATCCGAAAGCAAAAAATAAAATAAAATATGAACCTTATAAATATAGACAACTACATCGACATGTACCTCGGCACGGGAGGGGAGCGGATTATATGGAAAATCATCTCGACTAACTGAAAGTTATTAAAATCGTGAAATAATAATAACTCGAAAGAAATAAATGAGCGGAAAACGTTGTAAGTACCCCTCGAATAAAGTTTCATATTAAATTAGCGAAGTAATAAAATTTAATGTTAAAAATCCGAAAGCAAAAAATAAAATAAAATATGAAAGTTACTGAAAAATATTTAAATTGAACACGAAACTTATTTTAAAAAATTAACGTGAAAGACCTCGACAACATTCAAGGTTGGTAGGCGTCATGGGCTCGCCGTATTGTCCCCGGTCAGGTGACCACTTAACTACGAGATAACGCACCAAGTCTCGTGTTTTTGCTGATTGCAGTGGTTAGACCCAAAAATCGATGCTATGGTAGGGGTGAAGCACATGACCCTTGACGTGTAAATACAGATACCAACCGCATGACATCGCGTGACCAACTCGACATAATCAGGGTCATGGATCACATGCCAAGTCGTAATCGTGAATGTATATATATATATATATATATATATATATATATATATATATATACGCATACTAACACCACTCTTTCTTTTTCGAAACTAACTTCCCAAAGAGACATTTACAAGTACTGAGCGCTCAGGTAAACGTAAGTAGAAACACGTTAGTTTTCTTAATACGCTCGATTTTATACCAAGTAAGTATTTTCCGTAGCCATATAATTGTGAATAAAAGGGGATCAGTAAATATTTAATTAATACAAATGAAAACGATACACGGTAAATAAAACAAACAAATGTGTTGGTTAGTATATATTTATTTTTTCACACTTATAAATGTACAACGATGGTTTAATGCTCTCCGAATATGTGTATCTATAGTAATTAACCATATACTTTTTCAGACGTGTTGAAATGTGTGAACACGGGTAATTTATCATAGAATCACTCTAGTTGTTAAAATAATTGCTCTGTGACCAGACTCCAGAACAGGCGAGATGATTTTGCTATACTCCAGAATACGGCTTTCAAATCTTACACGGTCAAGTACAAACTGGTGCCAATGAGGCATGCGGTCCCCATCCTCCAGATCAACAAATGAGATGATATCAGGTGCCGCGGCAAAACAGACCTAATGAAAAGTCGAACTATAAGGGTTTTAATGCAACTCTCATTAGGATAGTATAAGGTTTAAGAAAACATTCGTTAGGCTAGTTAATCTCTGTGCATTATTGGTACTTAAGTTTCAAGTAAGAATATGAAGTCTATATTTGGCTTAGGAGATGTGATGTTGGTAGCTATAACTAACATGAATGTCTGTGTATAGAAGAAAAAAATTGGACTTATAGAAATCTCTGTTAAGTCATGAAATTAACGATCGATCCTATGGTGTTGGCATATCAGACTATAAATCGCCTGTAACACTAAGTAACCGATGCACAAATACATACCCTGTTAATTTTTTTTTTGGCGGATCGTGTGGTTGAGTGGAAGTGTTGTTGCTGATAGTAGGATAAATCTCATTCCAGCGAGCGTTAACCTCCTCGTAATCTAACTCCGGAACAGAATTCTCTACACCTCTAATCTCGGAACTTTCATCACTCTCCGCACAGTCTGAGCTTGAATTTAATAGTGGCTGAATCCCCGCACGCTCAGAGGTTTCATTTCTGTTTACCACACTTTCGGGGATCTTCTTGAAGATGGAATCTAAAGTTAACCCATTATTAAAATAAGGATTAGGTGGTGTCCAAGCTGGGAAAGCTTGCTCTTCAAATGGCCACTCAGACTCTTCATAACTTTCCTCGTCTTCTGAACTTGAACTTATACTAAAAAGTAGCTTGGCCATACTAAGAAATTCTTGAAGTTACAATTTGACTAAAATTATTATTTTCATTTTGTTTTATCCTGTTTAAATAGGGGGGCTTACCACAATTTCCAAACATACACACACGTAAATATTTTTTTTTTCAGCCCTCTCATAATGGACTCCCAAGATATTATTAGCAAAATTATAAAAATCTTACAGAAAATACGCATCGCCACTGTGATGGGTGCAGGAAAATGATGAATAATATTGATTGGCATTCATGCCATCTCAAACTAAATGAGCGATTGCGGCACCGGCTATGTGGACTGCATTCATGCCATCTCAATCTAAATGAGCGATTGCGGCACCAGCTATGGGGACTGCTCTATTATGATCTCACGATGGGAGAGCTCGCAACTGTAATATTTGATAAATTATTGGAAGTGCTCACAGAGCTGACGCTCCCCAACCCGGACGCTACACCCCAACCCTCACCGACTTGGGATGTAGAGACTGATGACGACACCTCCCCGAAAAGCTCGTGTGTTTAGGAAGAAGAAGAGGTTGGTTTTTTTTTTTTTTTTTTTCCTTTTTCTGTTTAAATAGGGGGGGGGGGGCTTACCACAATTTCCAAATATAGACAGATGTAAATATTTTTTTTCAGCCCTCTCATAATGGACTCCCAAGATATTATTAGCAAAATTATAAAAAAACTTACAGAAAATACGCATCGCCACTGCCAGGGATGCAGGAAAATGATGAATAATATTGATTGGCATTCATGCCATCTCAATCTAAATGAGCGATTGCGGCACTGGCTATGTGGACTGCATTCATGCCATCTCAATCTAAATGAGCGATTGCGGCACCAGCTATGGGGGCTGCTTTATTATGATCTCACGAGGGGAGAGCTCGCCACTGTAATGTTTGATAAACTATTGGAAGCGCTCACAGAGCTGACGCTCCCCAGCCCGGACGCTACACCTCAACCCTCACCAACTTGGGATGTAAAGACTGATGACGACACCTCCCCGAAAAGCCCGTGTGTTTAAGAAGAAGAAGAGGTTGGTTTTTTTAATTATAGATTATATAAATATATATATTTAATGGTATTTGTAATATGTTGTTTCATTGTTCTTACAGTTTGGTATACAATGGAGTCTGATAGGGAGTATCTATTTTTCGATAGAGTACTAACCATCCTCCAATATCATCCGCGGGATCACTGTAAAGGGTGTTGTGGTTTCGGCTCTTTAGCCCATTCATGTGAACTAGACTTTGAGGAGCGCTTGCATTTACAACTTAATGATATTTTACAATCTGAGCTGGAGAAGGGTGATGTAGTCTTTCTGGCTGCCGCAAATATTTCGGAGCGAATACTGAGATATATAAATCTTGACCCATCAGAAGCCTCAACACTGATTGAGCCACAGTCTTCTACCCTCTACAGGGTGTAAGAAATGAACTGCAAACTACACCGAATGGTCATGTCTCAGATGCCAAATCAGGCAAATCACCAAATACACCGAGTTTGAGCGCTCATAATGAAACAACTTCGGGTGAATTTCAGTGTCCGTTATGTCCCCAGAAGTTTAAATTGATCACTAATTTAAATAAACATTATCGCGCTGTGCATCAGCTAATTCGATACACCTGTACCATTTGCCAGCGTTCGTATACGACCCTTAGTTCTTTAAACAGACATATGAGATGGAAGCATAAGGTTTCTAGTTCACCACTACCACCGGCCTCACCACCATCTTTACCACAGCTATCTAATACAGCAAACCCACCACCATCAGCACCAACTTCACCCCAGCGAGCTAATACAACAAACCCGCCACCTTCAGCACTGGATGCACCTTCACACTCGAGCAAAAGAGAGTCAGAGGCGGAGGAACAAGCCACAGAGGTTAAAAAGCACAAGCCCGAGGATCCATTAGCAACATTACCAGCTGATGTGCGGGATATATATCAACAAAACTGGTCAGTCGTAAATACGCACATTAATCTAAATAAAACAGTTTCCACCTATACTTTCTTCCACTCGCCTGATCGCCCTTTCGCGCCAGACTGGGGTATTACTCTAAGAGATGTGTTTGATAGTCAGAGAAATCGATTTAAAATTAATTATGGTCACCATTTTATCCTCCGCAACGGAGAGGATGGGGCTTTACGCTTCTCCACGCATCATTCAATAATTCAGCTGTTCTCGAGTTCCCCAAGTTAGTTAATAATCGTGAGGATTTCACACAGTTTGTGGACTCGTTAAAAGACCACGATCCCCTAGCCACAGGTCTAAGCATACGCCCTAATACAAAGTGGATGATTGAGAGCATTCCCGCCACTATTTTTTTATTTATTCCACATTCAAGACTTCCCTATTGGGTGTTGGGTGGCGGAATTACCGCCTCATATTAGATACAACAGGTACATCTACATCCTAAGGAAAACTCGACCGGATTCTAATACTGGTAACGACGACAATCTGTGTTTTTTTCGCTGTTTGGCAATATTTAAGGGGGAGCAAATCTACAGACTGGAAATTACCACTCGGCAACTCATGCGTCAGTGTCAGTCGCATTGGAACATACTTTCAGCGGAGAGTTTTCCAGGTGTAACTTTACATCAACTACCACATTTAGAGGAGTGTTTTGGTATTAACATTGATGTATTTGAGTTCAATAGCGATGAGGTTCTTTGTCCTAAACTCCGAAGTAGGGGGTCACATCCTACCACCATTTGCATCCTGGTTTATAAGAATCATTTCATGTATATTACGGATGTTAATAAAGCAGCTAGCACCTTCGCTTGTCCACACTGTGGGAAATTATGGGCTTTCTACGCTAAAATGACCAAACACGAAACAATATGCAACGGGGGTAAGCCGAGAGCTTTTTTTAAAGGAGGAATTTATACACCTAGCGAGAATATTGTGGAGACTCTCGAGGAAGAGGGTATTGTCGTGCCAGGCGGTTTCGGGTATCCCTATAGGGCCACTTTTGATTTCGAGTGTTATTTTGCTAATACCGACTTACCCACCACTAAAGGTGGCTCTGCTGAGACAATTTTTCGAGCAAAACATGTACCTGTTTCTGTATCCGTGGCGTCTAACGTCCCGGGGTTTGTGGAGCCTGTGTGCTTTGTCACCGAGGGCGATCCTCAAAATTTGATAAATCGATGGGTTAAGTATCTAAACACTATTGCCAAGGAGGCTTATAAAATATTAAAAAAAGACACCGACGAAGTGTTTAAAACCCTGGGCGAGTGTACAAAAAAAAGGTGTGAGCCAGTGAGGCCGATCTGAGAGGTCGTCTGAAAGCTTACTTGAAACAACTCCCGGTGATAGGGTTCAACTCGGGCAAATACGATATAAATTTAATAAAACCCTATTTAATAAATTACTTCATTACTCCTTCCAACGACGACGACCCTGAATGTGAGAGCGACGATGAGGAGGTGTACGATTGGGAAGGTGAGAGAGGGGATGAGGCTGAGGAAGGGATCGCAGAAGAAACAAAAAACAAAAACCGACAGGGTGAAATAAATTTTATAGCTAAGCGAAACAATAATATCATGTGTCTCGCCACCAAGAGGTTAAAGTTCCTAGATATCGTAAATTATTTAGCACCAGGTTTCAGTTATAGCAAGTATTTGGCAGCCTATAATGTAGAGGAGACCAAAGGTTTTTTCTGCTACGAGTATGTAACCGATTTAAACAAGTTGAGTGAAAGGGAGTTACCTCCGCACTCAGCCTTCTTTTCCAAGCTGAAAAATTGTAATATTTCAGAAGCCGAGTACGCTCTGTGTGAAAAGGTCTGGAAGGTCCATAAGATGACGAGCCTTAGGGACTTTTTGGTTTGGTACAACAATAAAGATGTAGTCCCATTCTTAGCCGCCTTAGAGCAGCAGGTTTTGTTTTACAAGGGTTTGAACCTCGATATGTTTAAAAACGCGATTTCGGTACCGGGAATAACCCTGAGGTACCTTTTTAAAACTCTCCCCAGCGACGTGGGTTTTTCCCTAATTTCGAAAAGGGAAGTCGATTTGCATCATACCATAAGACAGAATATCGTCGGAGGCCCCTCTATCATTTTTCATCGGTACCATGAGAAGGATAGAACCTTTATCAGAAACAGTGAAAAAATGGTGCGCAGCATTAAAGGTTATGATGCCAACGCCCTTTATCTGTGGGCACTTATGCAAAAGATGCCTACCGATTATACGGTCATACGCAAGGCTGAAAATGGTTATAAACCATTTAAGGTGAACTATTATACGCGTCAGTGCAGAGAGTATCTGACTTGGATTTCCCATCAAAACCAGGTTCATTTACGAACCCAGTTTAACGCTCGCGAGAAGGCTTTGGGAACACGTAAGATTAGAGTGGATGGGTGGGATAAACGTAATAGGACCGTGTACCAGTTCCACGGCTATTTCTTTCACGGTCATCCAAACTGTGACATCACCGGGGATCGTGAAGTCAATCCGGTGAATAATATTCAATTGTCAGAATTGTACCAGAAAACCTGTGAAATAACGGCTTACTTAAAGGACCTGGACGATGTTAGCGTAGTCGTTATGTGGGAATGCGAGTGGCAAAAACTAAAGAAAACAACACCGTCTATTCAGGTCTTCCTAGCGGAGAACTTGCGTGGTTCTAAACCATCTTTTGTTAAACATATACCCATCACGGAGGAGGCAATTATAAATGCCGTTTTAGACGAGTCGTTTTTTGGTCTCATCGATTGTGACATTCATGTTCCCGATGAGTTAAAGGTCCGGTTTAGCGAGATGACCCCCATCTTTAAAAATGTAGATGTTGGCCTCGATGACATCGGGCCTTTTATGCGGGAGTACGCCATCAAAAACAAGCTGTTGCGTACCCCCAGACGTACTCTCGTGGGTAGTTATAGTGGAACAAAGATTCTGTTGGCCACACCCCTGGTAAAGTGGTATTTAGACCATGGATTGAGGGTGACTAGAATATATCAGGTAGTTGAGTACCTACCCGTTAGTTGTTTTAAGGAGTTTGGTGACAAAATCACAGACGCGCGTCGGGCTGGTGATTTAAATACAGATCAATCGATTGTCAGCGATACAATGAAACTCCATGGTAACTCGGCCTATGGGAAGACCTTGACGAATTTGGGGAAACATGTGAACGTGACCTATGTTAGAGAGGGGGCCATTACAACCAAGTTGGTAAATAACCCCCTGTTTAAAACCATGACGCCTATTGGTGAAGACCTGTATGAGGTGTCGCTTGGAAAACGAAGTATCCTGTGGGATCTTCCTTCACAGATTGGTTTTTTCGTCTACCAGTACGCCAAATTGCGAATGTTGGAATTTTACTATGACTTCCTGGATAGATTCGTAGAGAGGTCCGACTTTCAACTCTGTGAAATGGATACAGATAGTCTGTACTTGGCACTCAGCGAGTCATCATTAGAAGGGGTCGTTAAAAGAGATAGGATAAACGAGTTTTTCTCCCAGTACGACAAATGGTTCCCTTCAGAAACTTGTGAAATCCATCGTCCAGATTTCATTCGGCACAGGGGCACCATAAAGTATGACTGTTCGGAATGTAAGGCGAGACAGTTATATGACAAACGGACTCCTGGTCTCTTCAAGTTGGAATATTCAGGCGATGGGATGATATCGTTATGTAGCAAGACCTATTACTGTTTTGGTGATTATGTGAAAGTTAGCACCAAGGGTCTTAATAAATACCATAATAAGTTAGATAAGGATACTTTTACAGAGGTCCTGACCAAAAAACAAGCCGGGGGTGGTGAAAATATAGGGTTTAAAACACACAAGGGCTCGTGTATATACATACACGCAACACCGAAACTCACTCTCCTATTTCTACATCAAACGACAGGTCCATTCTGACAATGTGACCACTTCCCCTTTAAACATTTAATACTATCATATATTAATTTCCATATATATATATATATATATATATATACTTTATGGTTATATAATCAAGTAATAATGTTTTGTTTATTATCCCCTAGAGTCTCTCCTGAATGGTTGTTTTAGCCCAAGGGGTGGCGGAATATAGAAACCTACCAGACCAGCTAATGTGGCTATCCTATAATCAGAACTTGCACACCTTTTTTTTCATTATCTATACTTATATATATATTTATTAATAATAAATTCTTATATTTAAACTTATATATATACCCACTAGGCTTATATATATTTATTTATTTACTAATAAATTCTTACTTTTAAAGTTATATAACCACTTTGACTTGAGTTACCTTTTGTTATGAAAGAGCTTTTGTTATGAAAGAGCGAAGGAGCGAGAGAGAGAGAGAGAGAGAGAGAGAGTAGAATGCTTGTAAAAGGTTGGTCAGTGAACACCATCACAACGAGGGGCCAACCGAAGAGAATTACAGAACACGTCATCTATAAAATAAAACTTCTATCTAGAACTAAATATTACACTGCACATTTATTCTAACACCTAAAAAATTAACATTGAGCGATTAGCGAGGATTGGTCAAGATTGAAAAACTTTCACAACGAGGGCCAACAGAAGAGAATTACAGAACACGTCATCTATAAAATAAAACATTTATCTAGAAATAAATATTCCACAGCACATTTATTCTAACACCTAAAAAATTAACATTGAGCGATTAGCGAGGATTGGCCAAGATTGAAAAACTTTCACAACGAGGGACCAACAGAAGAAAATTACAGAACACGTCATCTATAAAATAAAACATTTAACTATAAATAAATATTCCACAGCACATTTATAATTTTTTACTTACGGTTTGTGCCCTATTATTATATATCCACATCACTAGTACGATAATCAGTATCCATTTGTGTCTTGGGATGTGAACAACACGAGACCACCCGCACAACAAAATAAGTTCAAATATGGCGACCCAACCACAACGTGTCACCCCCCAACACGCGATCCGCCCCGAGGTCACCGCGCACCGACGTCACGACCGGGCGGGATCATGTGACAAAATGGCGGCCGGATGGCAAGCGGGATCATGTGACAAAATGGCGGCCGGATGCTCACGTGACAAAATGGCGGCCGGAGGTCACCGGGGCGACATAACAACAACAACATTGCATCGTGCGAAAAATGATGCATGTTTTTGCACCAAACCAAAATGCACCAAGCCAAAATGTTCAAATCCTTGCTCAAAACACCCTTGTATACTACTTATAATAGCACTATATACAAACAGTCAAGTGCCGTCAGATCATCGGAAGGTCTGTCAGAATGGTTTCAGGTTACAACAGGAGTAAGACAAGGATGTGTCCTCTCACCACTCCTCTTCATCATATATATGGACAAAATAAATCAGGAAACAACCAACAACAAGCACAAATCAAATAATAACATAAAGGTAGAAAACTCCAACATCAATGAGCTACTCTTCGCAGATGACCAATGCCTAATATATGAGGATGAAAACAACCTGCTACAACAGCATTTAACATCTCTAGATAAAAGCTGCACAAACTACAGTATGAAAATTAACACAGCAAAAACAGAGGCTATAAGAATAAGCAAATTAAGACACCCATTAAACATCAAGATCAAAGATAAAGAAATAAAACAAGTAGAGGAATTCAAGTATTTAGGCACAATGTTCACAGAAAATGGAAAACTATACAGAGAAATTGACATGAGAATACAAAAAGCGAATGCTGTCACATACCAGCTTTCACCATTGCTAAGACATCCAAACATTTCTATGCCAGCTAAACAACAAATGATAAATAGCATCTTCATACCAACTTTGTGCTATGAAAGTCAAACATGGACCCTTTCTAAATCACGTTTAAGAAAGATCAATACATGTGAGATGCGATGCTTGAGAAAAGTAACAAACAACACAAGAAGAGATAGAATACCAAATGAAACCATAAGAAAAATGGTAGGAACAAAACCCTGCCAAGAATATATAGAACAACAACAACTTAAATGGTTTGGCCACCTGGTCAGAATGAATCCTCACCAATCACCATCAAGGGCGTTCTTCTCGAGAATGCATGGGAAAAGACCATTAGGAAGACCCAGAAGAAGATGGATAGATGCAGTGACAGAGACATGTAACAATAAAGGAAAATCACTAATTCAGACAATTCGAGCAGCACAAGAACGACAAATGATATAAACCACGACACCTTTTAGGTATCAGTGAAAGAAAAGAAGAGGAAAGAATATATATATATATATATATATATATATATATATATATATATATATATAGACTAGAATAACTTCATTTAATGATATAGAGAGAAGCACTTATTAGTGTTCAGCAAGGAAAGACAAATGACGATAGTCCAAAGAAAGAAAAGACTTCAATGAAATGCCAGATGCACTAGAGCTAACGAGGATAGTATCTTATTAAATGAGAAATGTGTGGTCAGCGGAATTAGTTTAAGCTAATTGGGTCATTGTTAGTTTTCAACCTTTGACTTTGTCCAGAAATGGACAGGTGTTTGTAACCTTCAAGTTTATTTATTTTCCACGTTTATTTCCATGGGTAAATTAAATTTTACTCGAGTTGGGAATTGACAGAGACAAGCCAACTAAATATGGGAAAATTGGGACATCATTAAAGTAAAGTATTTTGAAGACCTGTTAAACATACCAGCTACCAATAAGACAACAAAAACCACGCTAGAACTCACAAATACTGAACCCAACATCATGAAAGAAGAGGAAATCGAAGAAATAATCAATTATGCACCAAGAAACAAAGCACCGAGGATAGATAACATAGTAATAGAAATAATAGCAGCAGCGGGAGAAACAGGAATGCAGTGGCTGCACAGAATATTTAATGCAGCATGGCACCAACAACAAGCCCCAGAAGACTGGCAACAGGCAATCATCATACCAATATGGAAAATGAAAGGTAGCAAAAGAGACTGCAGTCAATATAGAGGTATATCTCTTCTCAGCCATGTAGGAAAACTATACGCCAAAATCTTGGAAAAAAGGCTGAGATCAATAATAGAACTACAGTTAAGCGATTCTCAAATGGGGTTCCGAAAAAAATAGAGGATGTACCGACGCACTATTCACACTAAAACAGCTTGCAGAAAAAACGACAGAACACAATCAAAACTTACACATAACCTTCATTGACCAGGAAAAAGCATTCGACAGAGTAAACAGAGAACAACTGTGGGAGACACTAACAACATACGGAGCAAGCCAACATCTAATCAACCTTATTAAAAGTCTCTACGTCAACAGCTGCTGCAGGGTCAGAACAGCAGCAGGCTACACAGACCACTTCGAAGTTAGATCAGGTGTAAGACAGGGGTGTGTACTATCCCCCCTACTGTTTATTACATACATGGACCATATATGCAAGCTAGCCAACCCATCAGAGACAGAGGAGATCAACGAGCTTCTATTTGCAGACGATCAGGCACTAATACATGAAACAATAGAAGGCCTACAAGAACACTTAAACAAACTCAACATCTCAGGCACAAAGTACAACATGAAAATCAACATCAACAAAACAGAAGTCATGAATGTCACCAAAAATAAACAGAACATCAACATAACTATAGAAGGCAGACAACTAAAACAAGTAGAGGAATTCAAATATCTAGGAAGCCTAATAACAAACGATAATTGCCAAACGGTCCTCTACAGTTGGATCAATCTCCAACTCTTCCATAGGTGGGAGACATTGTATGGCGTCAAAGGCGTTTGGTGTAACAGTGTTTTATATTGATTAAAGTGAATAACAATGTTCCACCCATCTTTCCATCTGTTTGCCTCAATCTGTTATTTTCTCCCCGGTGGATGACTTTAGTGGGGCAATAGTGTATTTTATTGGTCCAAGGGTTTTCTTTATGCCATCATACATTACTTTTAAGTTTCCAGTTTAAGATGTTGTCTGGATGCTGTCGCTAAGCCGGAGCCAGTACTCATTAGCACAGCGTCGAGCTGTTTCCTGGACTTTGTTTCTGGTCATTTTAATATTTTTATTTTATTGTCCTTTCAAGCCGAAGACGGCACATAGGGCAGAACCACAATCTCAAAAACAGAAACCATGCGTGCCAAAATGGCACATATTGCAGAGATCACTGCTTCTAAAATATATGGCTGTGTTTTCATAACAATATTTTTTTTTACAATGATAGCTTGTCAAGCCATCAATCAAACTCCTTAGTCGCCTCTTACGACATGCCTGGAAGGTCACAGTGTAACTATTCTTTACTTCATTTTAAACATTTTAATAGCCTGCAGAGTATTTGCATTTGATGTGCGCTTGTGATCTAAGAAGGCCGCGCGTTTAGTTTCGATTACGGGTGTCATAACATGGTAGTTTGCTTCAAACTAATCGTGAGACTTAAATTTCAGTTTTCCAAAGATGCTAACCGTGTTGTTGTAGATGACGTTGCGGAGACGTTCCCATTTTTCCAAAGCGCTGTTGTTGTGTTCATGAGTGCTTAGCGGCTCCTTGAGGGTATTGTTGAACTGCTCGACCAATCCAGAATGTGTTAGCTTGCTAGTGTCTATGCGAGGTCTCTTCTTTGGCTGCCTGGCATAGTGGAACTTCCTGGGTAGTAGCTTGAGTTTGCAGCAGACTAGTGAATGATCCGAAATATAAGAATATATATGGCACTTTTCGTCTTGTCAGATGGTCCAGTGGAGGCTATTATGTATTTTTTTGTTTTTGATGTTTTGATTTTGTCGAACAGCTTTTCTCGTTGCTAATTCTACCAATGGTTGACAAACATACACGGGTACATAATGAACAAGCCCACTAACCACAGGGTTTTCAATCTTTTTCATGAGTCTTTTCTCTTCTAAGTTTTGCCTTAGCACAGTCACAAAAGATGCTATACATGCTTTCCATGATGTGCGATCACTAGCCAGATGTTCTCAGTCATTTTTACAGATGAAGAAGTCATTCAGAGATGATTTACATATATCTCTATATCGCAGTTTAGGTCTGCCGATTTGTCTTTTTCCGTGTATTAGATCACCATATATTATTTATTTGGGGATGCGTTTTTCTTCCATTCTCTGGACGCGCCCCAGCCATCTTAGTCTTCGACTTCTGAGCATTGACGTGATTGTTGGGGTATTAGCACGTTGCAGGATAGTTAAGTTGGTTATTTTGTCCTGCCATTTGATGTGCATTATTCTGAGGAGTCATTGCACGTGAAAGACATTTAGTCTTTTTTCGTCATTTGAGTATGTTGTCCAGGTTTCAGATCCATATAATAGTGTGCTAAGCATACAAGTTTGATATATTAAGAGTTTGGCCTTTAGTATTAATTTCGTGTTGTTCCAGGCCATATCTGTGAGTTTGCGAAAGTCGTAGCTGCCTTACCAATTCAGCTGTTTATTTCATGATCGAGTCGAGACAAGTGGTGTGCGTAATTGTGGATCCAAGATACGTAAATTTCTGAACTGATTCTAGTGGACAATTTTTTTAAATAATTAATGGAAATTTAATATCGCCTTGACTTAGTATTACTGTTTTCTGAAAACCAACTGGCAGTGAAAAAAAAGGTCGCATGCTTTGTCCAGGTTGTTGATCAGCGATAGTAGGGTGGCTTCACTATGACCGACTAGGGCTGCATCGTCAGCAAATAAAAGTTCTTTAAGTAGGGCAACATTTGTTTTTGTTTTTGTTCTTAGTGTGCTAAGATGAACAGTGAGCTATCTGATCTTGTGCGAATGTAAATGTCTCCTGAGCTGATTTCTAAAGCGTAATTTAGAAGAGCAAAAAAAATATGCCTAAAAGGGTGGGGGCGAATTTTCTTTCTCATTTCACTTTAACCACTCTGCCTGGGCACGGATTATGGAGATAGTTCTTTATCCAGTCGCACTATCCCCCTCTCGACTTCGTTTCAAGAATTTCCGAAGGAGGTACGTAGAAGTTCGGGATTGAAAGAAGGTGCAGGGGATGCCAGAAAGACGGTTAACGCCGTCTACTGATATAGGGTCCAACCCTCCGGATTTTTACTCTGGGTGTATTCCCATAACCTTCGATTCTAACTATAATCTTGTCCACAAGGTAGTGCAGGGTTTTGTGGTCGAAGTTTCCCTTCTTCTAGGCGAGTTTATAAGAATATAATAAGCTAAATAAAGAAAAAAGACAAAGATGCCAAGAAGCAAAAGAGGAGTAGTTAAATTAACAGTAGCACTGAACTCTAAGGCTTGCAATATATTTGGCATGAAATAATTACACTTAATGTTTTTACTATTTCATAGGCGTATCCATAAAATGATTTGGGCTACCATTTTCTTTTACCCTTTGGACTAGGTTTTTGGATTTTGGATATAACTTTTTGGCCTTTTGCGTCTAGTTAGTGTGACTTTGGACCTAAATTTTAGGAATTTGAGTTCAACTTTTTGACTATGAGACGAAATTTTTGTGTGCTGGGGCTAAATTATTTTGGCTTTTTTTTACCTTTGGGACTATGTTTTTACAGTTTGGATATAACTTTATATTGTTTTGAGTTCAACTTTTTTACTATTAGCCGAAATTGTTTGTGTTTTGGGGCTATTTGGATCTAAATTTTTAGGGTTTTGACTTCAACTTTTTGACTATGAGACAACTTGTTTATGAGTTGGGGCTAACTTATTTTGGCTTTTTTACCTTTGGGAGTATGTTTTTTTTTTACATTTTGGATATAACTTTTGGTTGTTTTGAGTCGAACTATTTTGACTTTCAAAAAAAATTTTAGGGTTTTGAGGTCAACTTTTTGATTATGAGATGACATTTTTTTATTGCTGAGGCTAACTTATTTTGGCTTTTTTTCATTGGGACTGTTTTTTTACATTTTGGATATAACTTTTGGTTATTTTGAGTCTAACTATTATGGCATTGAACCTAACTTTTTTAGGATTTTAAGTTAATTTTTAGGGTTTTGAGTTCAACTTTTTGACTATGAGATGAATTTTTTTTGTGTTTTGGGGTTAAATTATTTTGTCTTTTGTATTTTATGGATTACTTTTTTTGAGAATGAATCTAAGATTTTTTGGGTTTTGAGTCTAACTATTTTGTTATTTGGACTAACTTTTGGCGTTTGGATATAACTTTTTCGCATTTTGTGAATAAATAGTATCACTTTGGGACCAAATTTTTACGGTTTTGAGTTCAGCTTTGATTATGAGACGAAGTTTTTTATGTTTTGGGGTTAAATTATTTTGTCTTTTGGACTTTGAATATACATATTTGGGGTTTGTGTCTAACTATTTTGACTTTGGGTCTAAATTTTTATGGTTCTAGTTCAACTCTGCTTATCAGACGAAATTTTGAGTTTGAGGATACGTTTTTAAGTATCCATCAAAGATTTTTGTTGTTGTGGTTTTTAGTCTAACAATTATGACTTTGGGACTAAATTTTTAGAGTTCGTGTTCAACCTTTTGACTATGAGAGAGTTATGGGCTATTTTTAGTATGCATCTAAGATTTTTTTTGTGGGTTTGAGTCTACCTATTTTCTCTCTTAGACTAATTTTTGGGCTTTGGAACTAAGTTTTCTGACCTACAATGATCACATTTAATATTACCTGTTATTCGTTGAAGTGACAAACATATGGAAATCCAAAGAAGTTAGGATAGGACAAGAAATAAAATTTCCAACTCGATTGTTAAGTCAGTCCAACAAGCACGTGCTTTGTTAATACAAAAGCCGTCCTCCGCTAATACAAAATTGTTTATCTGCTAATTCGAAAGTCGCCCTCTGCAAATACAAAAGTCGTCCTCTGCTAATTCGAAAGTCGTCCTCTTCTAATTCAAAAATATTCCTCTGTCAACACAAATACGGCTTCTGCAAAAACAAACAAGTCTTCTAACACTTTCAAGCACGTCCTTTGTCAATACAAACATATCTTCTGCCAAATTCTGACTATGTATCTAAGATTTTTTACTTTGCGTCTAAATTTTGTTTCAAAAAAATTGTTGACTATGTATCTATGGGACTTAAAAATCAGTTTCTTCGTCTATCAGTATCCAAAACTTCGTATATTAGATTTGTATTTCGAGTTCTTAGATAAGTTTGTAATATAGATCCGACTTTTAGTTATGCGAAACAGATACCGATAGTTTATACTTGGCTCTAAGCGCACCTAAGTTAGAGGACATAGTTAAGTCAGGTCTGCAGGTTTAGTTTAATAGAGTATATAAATACTGGTTTCCTGCCGAGTTTTGCGATGCGCATGTTAGCAAGACAGACTGTATAAGATGTAAGGGTGTTAAAGCGTACACCAAACGAACGCCAGGTCTTTTTAACTTAGAGTACAAAGGGACAGCTCTTGTTAGCTTATGTAGTAAGACGTACCATTGTAGTGGGGATTATGATAAAATCAGTTGTAAAGGACTAAGTAAGCAACACAACAAATTAGATAAAGATATGTTTTTAGATGTCCTCGACACGCAAAAGGGCCAAGGGTGGGAAAAATGTAGGTTTCAAAGTCTTAAATAATTCCATAATTTCCTACAGTCAAACAAAAAATGCTCTTTCTTATTTCTATATAAAAAGAAAGGTAGCTGATGATAATGTCTCAACTACGCCTCTATATATTTAACTCTTTGCGCTACCAGCTTCGTCCGACCAACGATCTCTATCAGTTTCACCTCTTATGACTCTTTTATATCATAGAGCTAAGCAGATACCAAACTACATAGCTATAGGTCAATTGTATCCTTGTACTATATATTTACTTAGTGTACTCAATATTTTTGTAATGTTATATAATATCCACTATATGCTGTGTTATATACCTACTGAGATAATAAAAGAATAAAACATTTTTTTTCTGTTTTATATTGAATGTTATTGTTTTTCATTAATGTTGTATAATCTACTAAACTAGTCCTAGGTCTTTGTCTTAATTGTATCTGCCCACGTCTGTATAAAACCTTTGGTTGGATCACATATACGGATGAGACAGTCCTATCATCATCATCATCAAGTACCGGGCCTAGTGGCGTAGGTGATCATGTCTCTCCACAACTTTCGATCTCGGCAGCTATTTATCATTTCTGTAACCTTCTGCCAAGCCATTCTCTTAAGCTGTCTGTTATTTTTCTTTTTGCTTCCCTCTATCTCTTCGTCCCTCAATTTTTCCAGTTGTTACAATATATTCAAGTTGTTCTCTTCTCAATACATGGCCAAAAAACGATGATTGTCTATTCCTAACAAGGGAATTAGCTCTCTTTTTGCTTTGACCTCTCTCAGAACCTCTTCATTAATCTTCTTAGCTGTCTAAAATTCCTATACGATGCATAAATATGGACTCTTAAGAAAGTAGAAAAAAAACAATGGAAACCCCTGAAATGTGGATTTATTATATAATGGGAAGAATTGGGTTGACAGAGAAGACAATAAATAATCAAGTTTTAAAACAGCTGAAAATATAAAAATAGCTGAAAATGAATTACGATATTAAAGGACAAATATATATTTAGAGACACAATAGCCTAACAAAAGTCATCTTGGAAAAACGTAGATAAAAAAAGAAGACACTACACAGACTAAAGTGGAATAATATCATCAAATTATGAACAGGAGAACCTACACTATCAAGACAAACAAATTAACTAGCGGTCCATAATATCCAAAATTCATTGCGGAGGGAGACAGCACAAGGTGATAATATCAACTGTCCTATCTGCTTGCGCATTTAACGAATTAACAACTTAACAACCGTTAAATCGATGCAAACTATGAGGGATATTTTAAGGTTATAGCGTAAACCATGATGTTGGCATATGTTGCCGCATACTTGGACATACTCGTTTGTTAGTTACCTCGACTTAGCTGTTTGTTTTCGACATTTTGCAGCATTTGTAGATAAATCTCTGCGACTTTTGTAGCAGCATAAACATATCACTTTATATTTAGCAACTGGTAGATTATTAATATATATATATATATATATCGTGATCGTAATATCGTAATAGCACAATGATGTATGGTACTATTCGCACAAACTATATAAATCACATTAAAAAATCCATTTGAAATAGCACAAGAACGCTTGAATTTCTTTTTCTACGGGCATTGAAATTCACTTATAACTTAAATTTGACTCCCATCGAAAATTGTGTCGTGTTGCCAGCACAGTCACACACCGGAAGTCCTGCTGGTATAGATGGAGTAACAACAGAAATGCTACTAGCCTGTAAGGAAACAGCTATAGATTGGCTTACTATCATATTCAATATGGCTTGGGAAGAAAGAAAAGTCCCAGATGATTGGCAAAAAGCTATCATTGTCCCATTTTGGAAGAATAAGGGAAGTAAAAGGGAGTGTGAAATGTACAGAGGAATATCCCTATTGAGTAAAGTTGGTAAAATGTTTGCTAAAATATTAGTGAGGAGAGTAAGATACATAATAGAACCTCAATTAAATAATAATCAATTCGGATTCAGAAAAGGCAAAAGCTGTACTGATGCTATATTTACATTGAGACAACTATGTGAAAAAACAATAGAATATGACAGAAACCTAAATATAGTGTTTATAGATCAGGAAAAAGCGTTTGATCGTGTGGACAGGAACAAACTTTGGCAAACTTTAGAAACATACGGGGTAGCAGGACAACTACTAGAAAATATAATAGTACTATATACAAACAGTCAAGTGCCGTCAGATCATCGGAAGGTCTGTCAGAATGGTTTCAGGTTACAACAGGAGTAAGACAAGGATGTGTCTTCTCACCACTCCTCTTCATCATATATATGGACAAAATAAATCAGGAAACAACCAACAACAAGCACAAATCAAATAATAACATAAAGGTAGAAAACTCCAACATCAATGAGCTACTCTTCGCAGATGACCAATGCCTAATATATGAGGATGAAAACAACCTGCTACAACAGCATTTAACATCTCTAGATAAAAGCTGCACAAACTACAGTATGAAAATTAACACAGCAAAAACAGAGGCTATAAGAATAAGCAAATTAAGACACCCATTAAACATCAAGATCAAAGATAAAGAAATAAAACAAGTAGAGGAATTCAAGTATTTAGGCACAATGTTCACAGAAAATGGAAAACTATACAGAGAAATTGACATGAGAATACAAAAAGCGAATGCTGTCACATACCAGCTTTCACCATTGCTAAGACATCCAAACATTTCTATGCCAGCTAAACAACAAATGATAAATAGCATCTTCATACCAACTTTGTGCTATGAAAGTCAAACATGGACCCTTTCTAAATCACGTTTAAGAAAGATCAATACATGTGAGATGCGATGCTTGAGAAAAGTAACAAACAACACAAGAAGAGATAGAATACCAAATGAAACCATAAGAAAAATGGTAGGAACAAAACCCTGCCAAGAATATATAGAACAACAACAACTTAAATGGTTTGGCCACCTGGTCAGAATGAATCCTCACCAATCACCATCAAGGGCGTTCTTCTCGAGAATGCATGGGAAAAGACCATTAGGAAGACCCAGAAGAAGATGGATAGATGCAGTGACAGAGACATGTAACAATAAAGGAAAATCACTAATTCAGACAATTCGAGCAGCACAAGAACGACAAATGATATAAACCACGACACCTTTTAGGTATCAGTGAAAGAAAAGAAGAGGAAAGAATATATATATATATATATATATATATATATATATATATAGACTAGAATAACTTCATTTAATGATATAGAGAGAAGCACTTATTAGTGTTCAGCAAGGAAAGACAAATGACGATAGTCCAAAGAAAGAAAAGACTTCAATGAAATGCCAGATGCACTAGAGCTAACGAGGATAGTATCTTATTAAATGAGAAATGTGTGGTCAGCGGAATTAGTTTAAGCTAATTGGGTCATTGTTAGTTTTCAACCTTTGACTTTGTCCAGAAATGGACAGGTGTTTGTAACCTTCAAGTTTATTTATTTTCCACGTTTATTTCCATGGGTAAATTAAATTTTACTCGAGTTGGGAATTGACAGAGACAAGCCAACTAAATATGGGAAAATTGGGACATCATTAAAGTAAAGTATTTTGAAGACCTGTTAAACATACCAGCTACCAATAAGACAACAAAAACCACGCTAGAACTCACAAATACTGAACCCAACATCATGAAAGAAGAGGAAATCGAAGAAATAATCAATTATGCACCAAGAAACAAAGCACTGGGGATAGATAACATAGTAATAGAAATAATAGCAGCAGCGGGAGAAACAGGAATGCAGTGGCTGCACAGAATATTTAATGCAGCATGGCACCAACAACAAGCCCCAGAAGACTGGCAACAGGCAATCATCATACCAATATGGAAAATGAAAGGTAGCAAAAGAGACTGCAGTCAATATAGAGGTATATCTCTTCTCAGCCATGTAGGAAAACTATACGCCAAAATCTTGGAAAAAAGGCTGAGATCAATAATAGAACTACAGTTAAGCGATTCTCAAATGGGGTTCCGAAAAAATAGAGGATGTACCGACGCACTATTCACACTAAAACAGCTTGCAGAAAAAACGACAGAACACAATCAAAACTTACACATAGCCTTCATTGACCAGGAAAAAGCATTCGACAGAGTAAACAGAGAACAACTGTGGGAGACACTAACAACATACGGAGCAAGCCAACATCTAATCAACCTTATTAAAAGTCTCTACGTCAACAGCTGCTGCAGGGTCAGAACAGCAGCAGGCTACACAGACCACTTCGAAGTTAGATCAGGTGTAAGACAGGGGTGCGTACTATCCCCCCTACTGTTTATTACATACATGGACCATATATGCAAGCTAGCCAACCCATCAGAGACAGAGGAGATCAACGAGCTTCTATTTGCAGACGATCAGGCACTAATACATGAAACAATAGAAGGCCTACAAGAACACTTAAACAAACTCAACATCTCAGGCACAAAGTACAACATGAAAATCAACATCAACAAAACAGAAGTCATGAATGTCACCAAAAATAAACAGAACATCAACATAACTATAGAAGGCAGGCAACTAAAACAAGTAGAGGAATTCAAATACCTAGGAAGCCTAATAACAAACGATAATTGCCAAACGGTCCTCTACAGTTGGATCAATCTCCAACTCTTCCATAGGTGGGAGACATTGTATGGCGTCAAAGGCGTTTGGTGTAACAGTGTTTTATATTGATTAAAGTGAATAACAATGTTCCACCCATCTTTCCATCTGTTTGCCTCAATCTGTTATTTTCTCCCCGGTGGATGACTTTAGTGGGGCAATAGTGTATTTTATTGGTCCAATGGCTTTCTTTATGCCATCATACATTACTTTTAAGTTTCCAGTTTAAGATGTTGTCTGGATGCTGTCGCTAAGCCGGAGCCAGTACTCATTAGCACAGCGTCGAGCTGTTTCCTGGACTTTGTTTCTGGTCATTTTAATATTTTTATTTTATTGTCCTTTCAAGCCGAAGACGGCACATAGGGCAGAACCACAATCTCAAAAACAGAAACCATGCGTGCCAAAATGGCACATATTGCAGAGATCACTGCTTCTAAAATATATGGCTGTGTTTTCATAACAATATTTTTTTTTACAATGATAGCTTGTCAAGCCATCAATCAAACTCCTTAGTCGCCTCTTACGACATGCCTGGAAGGTCACAGTGTAACTATTCTTTACTTCATTTTAAACATTTTAATAGCCTGCAGAGTATTTGCATTTGATGTGCGCTTGTGATCTAAGAAGGCCGCGCGTTTAGTTTCGATTACGGGTGTCATAACATGGTAGTTTGCTTCAAACTAATCGTGAGACTTGAATTTCAGTTTTCCAAAGATGCTAACCGTGTTGTTGTAGATGACGTTGCGGAGACGTTCCCATTTTTCCAAAGCGCTGTTGTTGTGTTCATGAGTGCTTAGCGGCTCCTTGAGGGTATTGTTGAACTGCTCGACCAATCCAGAATGTGTTAGCTTGCTAGTGTCTATGCGAGGTCTCTTCTTTGGCTGCCTGGCATAGTGGAACTTCCTGGGTAGTAGCTTGAGTTTGCAGCAGACTAGTGAATGATCCGAAATATAAGAATATATATGGCACTTTTCGTCTTGTCAGATGGTCCAGTGGAGGCTATTATGTATTTTTTTTGTTTTTGATGTTTTGATTTTGTCGAACAGCTTTTCTCGTTGCTAATTCTACCAATGGTTGACAAACATACACGGGTACATAATGAACAAGCCCACTAACCACAGGGTTTTCAATCTTTTTTCATGAGTCTTTTCTCTTCTAAGTTTTGCCTTAGCACAGTCACAAAAGATGCTATACATTCTTTCCATGATGTGCGATCACTAGCCAGATGTTCTCAGTCATTTTCACAGATGAAGAAGTCATTCGGAGATGATTTACATATATCTCTATATCGCAGTTTAGGTCTGCCGATTTGTCTTTTTCCGTGTATTAGATCACCATATATTATTTATTTGGGGATGCGTTTTTCTTCCATTCTCTGGACGTGCCCCAGCCATCTTAGTCTTCGACTTCTGAGCATCGACGTGATTGTTGGGGTATTAGCACGTTGCAGGATAGTTAAGTTGGTTATTTTGTCCTGCCATTTGATGTGCATTATTCTGAGGAGTCATTGCACGTGAAAGACATTTAGTCTTTTTTCGTCATTTGAGTATGTTGTCCAGGTTTCAGATCCATATAATAGTGTGCTAAGCATACAAGTCTGATATATTAAGAGTTTGGCCTTTAATGTTAATTTCGTGTTGTTCCAGGCCATATCTGTGAGTTTGCGAAAGTCGTAGCTGCCTTACCAATTCAGCTGTTTATTTCATGATCGAGACAAGTGGTGTGCGTAATTGTGGATCCAAGATACGTAAATTTCTGAACTGATTCTAGTGGACAATTTTTTAAAGTAATTAATGGAAATTTAATATCGCCTTGACTTAGTATTACTGTTTTCTGAAAACCAACTGGCAGTGAAAAAAAAGGTCGCATGCTTTGTCCAGGTTGTTGATCAGCGATAGTAGGGTGGCTTCACTATGACCGACTAGGGCTGCATCGTCAGCAAATAAAAGTTCTTTAAGTAGGGCAACATTTGTTTTTGTTCTTGTTCTTAGTGTGCTAAGATGAACAGTGAGCTATCTGATCTTGTGCGAATGTAAATGTCTCCTGAGCTGATTTCTAAAGCGTAATTTAGAAGAGCAAAAAAAATATGCCTAAAAGGGTGGGGGCGAATTTTCTTTCTCATTTCACTTTAACCACTCTGCCTGGGCACGGATTATGGAGATAGTTCTTTATCCAGTCGCACTATCCCCCTCTCGACTTCGTTTCAAGAATTTCCGAAGGAGGTACGTAGAAGTTCGGGATTGAAAGAAGGTGCAGGGGATGCCAGAAAGACGGTTAACGCCGTCTACTGATATAGGGTCCAACCCTCCGGATTTTTACTCTGGGTGTATTCCCATAACCTTCGATTCTAACTATAATCTTGTCCACAAGGTAGTGCAGGGTTTTGTGGTCGAAGTTTCCCTTCTTCTAGGCGAGTTTATAAGAATATAATAAGCTAAATAAAGAAAAAAGACAAAGATGCCAAAAAGCAAAAGAGGAGTAGTTAAATGAACAGTAGCACTGAACTCTAAGGCTTGCAATATATTTGGCATGAAATAATTACACTTAATTTTTTTACTATTTCATAGGCGTATCCATAAAAATTATTTGGGCTACCATTTTCTTTTACCCTTTGGACTAGGTTTTTGGATTTTGGATATAACTTTTTGGCCTTTTGCGACTAGTTAGTGTGACTTTGGACCTAAATTTTAGGAATTTGAGTTCAACTTTTTGACTATGAGATGAAATTTTTGTGTGCTGGGGCTAAATTATTTTGGCTTTTTTTTACCTTTGGGACTATGTTTTTACAGTTTGGATATAACTTTATATTGTTTTGAGTTCAACTTTTTTACTATTAGCCGAAATTGTTTGTGTTTTGGGGCTATTTGGATCTAAATTTTTAGGGTTTTGACTTCAACTTTTTGACTATGAGACAACTTGTTTATGAGTTGGGGCTAACTTATTTTGGCTTTTTTACCTTTGGGAGTATGTTTTTTTTTTACATTTTGGATATAACTTTTGGTTGTTTTGAGTCGAACTATTTTGACTTTCAAAAAAAATTTTAGTGTTTTGAGGTCAACTTTTTGATTATGAGATGACATTTTTTTATTGCTGAGGCTAACTTATTTTGGCTTTTTTTCATTGGGACTGTTTTTTTACATTTTGGATATAACTTTTGGTTATTTTGAGTCTAACTATTATGGCATTGAACCTAACTTTTTTAGGATTTTAAGTTAATTTTTAGGGTTTTGAGTTCAACTTTTTGACTATGAGATGAATTTTTTTGTGTTTTGGGGTTAAATTATTTTGTCTTTTGTATTTTATGGATTACTTTTTTTGAGAATGAATCTAAGATTTTTTGGGTTTTGAGTCTAACTATTTTGTTATTTGGACTAACTTTTGGCGTTTGGATATAACTTTTTCGCATTTTGTGAATAAATAGTATCACTTTGGGACCAAATTTTTACGGTTTTGAGTTCAGCTTTGATTATGAGACGAAGTTTTTTATGTTTTGGGGTTAAATTATTTTGTCTTTTGGACTTTGAATATACATATTTGGGGTTTGTGTCTAACTATTTTGACTTTGGGTCTAAATTTTTATGGTTCTAGTTCAACTCTGCTTATCAGACGAAATTTTGAGTTTGAGGATACGTTTTTAAGTATCCATCTAAGATTTTTGTTGTTGTGGTTTTTAGTCTAACAATTATGACTTTGGGACTAAATTTTTAGAGTTCGTGTTCAACCTTTTGACTATGAGAGAGTTATGGGCTATTTTTAGTATGCATCTAAGATTTTTTTTGTGGGTTTGAGTCTACCTATTTTCTCTCTTAGACTAATTTTTGGGCTTTGGAACTAAGTTTTCTGACCTACAATGATCACATTTAATATTACCTGTTATTCGTTGAAGTGACAAACATATGGAAATCCAAAGAAGTTAGGATAGGACAAGAAATAAAATTTCCAACTCGATTGTTAAGTCAGTCCAACAAGCACGTGCTTTGTTAATACAAAAGCCGTCCTCCGCTAATACAAAATTGTTTATCTGCTAATTCGAAAGTCGCCCTCTGCAAATACAAAAGTCGTCCTCTGCTAATTCGAAAGTCGTCCTCTTCTAATTCAAAAATATTCCTCTGTCAACACAAATACGGCTTCTGCAAAAACAAACAAGTCTTCTAACACTTTCAAGCACGTCCTTTGTCAATACAAACATATCTTCTGCCAAATTCTGACTATGTATCTAAGATTTTTTACTTTGCGTCTAAATTTTGTTTCAAAAAAATTGTTGACTATGTATCTATGGGACTTAAAAATCAGTTTCTTCGTCTATCAGTATCCAAAACTTCGTATATTAGATTTGTATTTCGAGTTCTTAGATAAGTTTGTAATATAGATCCGACTTTTAGTTATGCGAAACAGATACCGATAGTTTATACTTGGCTCTAAGCGCACCTAAGTTAGAGGACATAGTTAAGTCAGGTCTGCAGGTTTAGTTTAATAGAGTATATAAATACTGGTTTCCTGCCGAGTTTTGCGATGCGCATGTTAGCAAGACAGACTGTATAAGATGTAAGGGTGTTAAAGCGTACACCAAACGAACGCCAGGTCTTTTTAACTTAGAGTACAAAGGGACAGCTCTTGTTAGCTTATGTAGTAAGACGTACCATTGTAGTGGGGATTATGATAAAATCAGTTGTAAAGGACTAAGTAAGCAACACAACAAATTAGATAAAGATATGTTTTTAGATGTCCTCGACACGCAAAAGGGCCAAGGGTGGGAAAAATGTAGGTTTCAAAGTCTTAAATAATTCCATAATTTCCTACAGTCAAACAAAAAATGCTCTTTCTTATTTCTATATAAAAAGAAAGGTAGCTGATGATAATGTCTCAACTACGCCTCTATATATTTAACTCTTTGCGCTACCAGCTTCGTCCGACCAACGATCTCTATCAGTTTCACCTCTTATGACTCTTTTATATCATAGAGCTAAGCAGATGCCAAACTACATAGCTATACGTCAATTGTATCCTTGTACTATATATTTACTTAGTGTACTCAATATTTTTGTAATGTTATATAATATCCACTATATGCTGTGTTATATACCTACTGAGATAATAAAAGAATAAAACATTTTTTTTCTGTTTTATATTGAATGTTATTGTTTTTCATTAAAGTTGTATAATCTACTAAATTAGTCCTAGGTCTTTGTCTTAATTGTATCTGCCCACGTCTGTATAAAACCTTTGGTTGGATCACATATACGGATGAGACAGTGTTATCCGTCACCTATGAACATTAATAAGTGGAGGCTCTACACTCACATAAAAAAACTATAAAATTATTTCCCTCTTTAATTTAATAACGATCCTTGTTAATAACAATGGACCATTTGTTATCTCCCCTTACCATACACGGTTAGCTCCCCCGCGCCTTATGTCCATTAGGCACTAAACACGCCTTGCTATATATCTTTGGTAATTTATGGGCCAAATGTTTATATTCAATTTGCCCCTGATATACTACTACTAAGATATACTTCTTGAGTCCCTGTGCGGGTTTTGAGCTGGACGGTCAACACCGATATGATTTCTACTCTCTGCTACCTGCAGGAACAATGCAAAGATCAGAGAAGATCTCTATTTATAGCCTTCGTTGATCTCACAAAGGCTTTTTGACACCGTGAGTAGAGCAGGTCTATGCAGGGTGCTCGAAGATGTTGGCTGCCCTCCTACATTACTCAAGAAGATCAAGTCGTTTTACAACAATATGTCTGCTACCATCTAGTTCGACTGTAGATCTTCCCAGCCTTTTGAGATGAACTGTAAAGACAAACAAGGATGTGTCCTTGCCCGTACTCTAATCGGAATACTTTTTTCTGCCCTTCTACACAATGCGTTTGAAACCCGCTCTATAACCATCTACATTCGTACACGATCTGACGGCTCCTTATTCAATCTAGCACGTAGGCACGTAAGTCAAAGTTTAAGACAACCGAGACCCTAATCAAGGAGTTCTATTCGCTGATGTAGAACTGGTTGCTCACAAAGAATCCGTTCTGCAATCAATGATTGACAATCTAGCTAGATCATGTGATTTAATCTCCCTGTCAATAAGCATACAGAAGACTGTGGTACTTCAAAAAGGTGTAGCCAGCCCCGCAGCTATATTATTAAATAACACACGCCTTGAATCTGTGAGAAAGTTCACCTATCTCGGTTCTATGGTCACAAACAATGTCTCTCTTGAAGAAGAAATAAATTCCCGATTCGTAAAGGCAGCTTTCACATTTGGTAAATTTAAAAATAAAACATGGGCCAACACCCAAATTAACACCCGGAACTAAGATTAATATTTACCAACGTTGGTTGCTTAGTACACTTTTATATGGATCAGAAACTTGGACTACCTATACAGGGCATAGAGAAAAGGTTAAACAGCTTTCATGTGCGTTGCCTTTGAAAGAGTATGAACATCAAATGGCAGGACAAAGTAAAAAACTCTAATGTCTTACAACGAGCCTAACTCCCATCCATCATGTCAACACATATGAGTGAAGTGGCTGGGTCAAGTTAGAAGAATGGCAAACATTCTCTATCAGTGAAAGAAACTAGGAAAATCTGGCTGCATATTGTAGCACATTGAGAGTAAAAATAAAAATTGGCACAGCAACTTTCGAGGAAGTACTGATATCTAATTCAGAAAACAAAAGGCTGAGGAGAAACGAGACGAGGCCATGCACCACGAATACACACACACACACACACATATATATACAGTAAAGTCTCGATTATGCGGTACTCAATAATCCGGAATTCTCAATTTAACAGACTTTTTTTTTTTTTTATTATTATAGGGAGAAAGCTTGAATCATGTTTTGTTCAGTTAAATTAAATGCCTTTATCCGGAAATCGAAAACGCTACAACACGGTTTGTGCGCTGCGCTTACTTCTACAGTCTCTATCATTACACAATATTGCGTTTACAATAGTGTATTTACAGTAATATACTTCAAATAGGAGCGAACATATTTTATTCAATCCAGACATTGTGTCTCCAAATATTCCAAGTAAAAGCGACAGACAGTCTATATCTTCACTTTTTCCCCCGACTAAATGTTTTTGTCGGGAAATCTTAGTCGTGCCAAAAACACTTATCTACATGATTTTACAAATTTGCTTAATTTTCTCATAGCCTGCTTTAGATCTAAAGTTGGTCATGAATTTGTCAAAAATATGGCGTTTGACAGTCTGACCGAACATTAGAAGCAGACGTATTGTTTGTGAAAATTGAAGAGCCCATAACTTTGATGATTATAAATCAAAGGTTGAGCAGCCGGCGTGCAGTGACATAGAGATGGTGAGAAGAAAGGGGGAGGGGTTCAAAAATTACCGACTGGAAATTCAAAAAGAGTAAGATACAGAGTTTGACGTTAGTTTGTCTCAGACATTTGTGCAAGCTGAAATTCGTTCCATCAGTATAAATTATACATGATATGCTATAAACGCATGTGTGCATACTTTTTAACGTGTTAAATAATGGCCTCTGCGAGTGCAAACCACACCTCAATTTCCCGCAAAGGTAAACGCAAGCGAACTGTATTGACACTGAACCAGAAGATTGAAATCGCTAGTAGACTTGAAAAAGGCGTTAATCGCAACGTTTTGATGACTGAATTTGGCATAGCCTCTTCAACATTATATGACATACGAAATCAAAAAGATGAGTTGTTTAAGTTTGCGTCGGAGTCTGAAAGCAGCAACAATATACACCAGAGACGAAGTATGAAACGGCCAAAATTTGAAAAACTCGACGACGTCCTTTATGTGTGGTTTTTAGAAAGAAGAAGAAAAGGAATGCCAATATCAGGACCCATGTTGATAGAGAAAGCTAGTGAATGTCACACGAATTTAAATATTTCTGAGCATTGCAATTTTTCAATCATGTTTTTTCATAAATTTTGAGTTTGGTTTTCTTACTCTCGATTATCCAGAAAAATTCAATTATCCAGAATGGGTTCTTCCCCGAGCATTCCGGATAATCGAGACTTTACTGTATATATATATATATATATATATATATATATATATATATATATATATATATATATATATATATATATATATATATATATATATATATATATATATATATATATATATATATATATATATATATATATATATATATATATATATATATCGATGGAGACAAATAATAATAAATGAATATTATTATAAAGGGAAACTTCCGAGGCGATAATCAGCTAATTATTTCAGAGGAAGAGGTCTGTTTACAACACTCGGAAAAAATTACTAATAATCAAGAATAGAAAAAGAAACAAAGAACAGTATATGGTCCGAAGCCGAATCGAACCCGAACTCAGTGGCACAGCACCTTGCCACGAGAAGTCAAACGCTAGGAAACACTGCCAACTCAGCTAACTAAAAAATGAGCTATCATTGACTATGTCTTTCACGCAGGTTTTCTCACGACTATAGCATAGGGCTGCTATCACAGCTCGGGAATAAAATGTGTATCTGTATTTTTCCTATTAAGACAAGTATCTCCCGGATAGGAATACCATTGAGTACGGGTTTGATCCTGCTTCGAACCAGATATTGTTCTTTGTTTTTTTTCTGTTGTTGATTATTTGTCATTTTTTCCGAGTGTTTTAAACATACCTATTCCTCTGAAATGATTAGCTAAATATCGCCTCGGAATTTTCCCTCTATAATAATATTAATTAATTATTATTTGTCTCCAGTCTAAACCACTGAGAACTACTATTCGTGCTGTTTCGTCCTATAAATGTTTGTCTGCAACGCAAGTATTCAGCCCTACCCTATCCGGGAGATACTTGTTGTAATAGGTAAAATACAGATACACAATTTATTTCCGAGCTGTGATAACAGCCCTTTTAGTTAGTCGAGTTGGCAGTGTTCCCTAGTATTTGACTTCTCGTGACAAGGCACTGTGCCACTGAGTACGAGTTCGATCCTACTTCTGACCAATATATTGTTCTTTGTTGTTTTTTGTTGTTGTTGATTATTTGTCATTTTTTCAGAGTGCTGAAAACATATCTCTTCCTCTGAAATGATTACCACGTATACAACTTCTTCGCTCTGCGGAGGGATCTGTCTGTACAATATTGGCATATTCAGTTACAAGAGAAGCCGTTCAGCAAAGCAGCATCCAGCATAAGACACTAATATTTTTACCAAACTACTGACTTATCATTAATGCTTGTTACCAACCGTCTGTCAAGACGTCAAAGGCCTTAATATATATATATATATATATATATATATATATATATATATTAGTATTTGTTTTATTTTTGTATGTTTTATATAAAAGAAATGTGCATCAGTCTTAAACAACCATGTATCTATTGTTCGTATATTTCCCAATCTGTGCATTTTTTCACTTGTATATTATTATTGATCTAGCCTCCTTTTATTACTCAGAAACTTTTTAATCACTACATTGTAAAAAAATGAGTTTTTCAATCTTAAGTTTTGAAACATTTCCTTTTTTGTAGAAATAAGATCCCAACAACTCAAGCAATCTCCACTCTGAGTACACCTATAATAACTTTGTATCGGCTTCAATGCAGAAAATGAGCGTTCTATAGTATCGACCTCGTAGTACAACTAATAGTTAAACAATCATTTAATTTAATTTGTACACTTTCAGATCAAAATCTAAATTGTTATTTTCCATAAAATTGACAAATTAAAAAAAAAACAACTCTTAAAATTCAGGATTTGTTTGAAAAAAAAACAACATTTATTATATATATCGATATATATATATATATATATATATATATATATATGTGTGTGTGTGTGTGTGTGTATATATATATATATATATATATACAATATGGCTTACCATAAAAAATCATAAATATTATCAAAGATATGTATGATGGTTACACATGTGCAGTTCGAACAGAGGAAGGACTAGGCGAATGTTTCCCAATAGAAATGGGGTTAAACAAGGATGTATTTTATCGCTCTTGTTATTTGGAATTGTTATGGACTTCATAATGAAGAAATGCTGCACTGGTAATAAAGGCATCGAATGGATACAAGGAGACCATTTGGAGGACCTCGACTTTGCTGATGACATAGTTCTCATCAGCAGTCAGATAAAAACGATGCAGGAAAACACAAATGAACTATCATCAATAGGCAGCAAAATTGGGCTTGAGATCAATCATGAAAAGACTAAAGTCATGAAAAGTTTAATTCCAACAGATGACAAAATATACATAGAAAACAAACCAGCAGAAGAGATCGATCACTTTATCTACCTTGGAAGTCACATTGATCGAGAAGGGGATACAAGTAAAGAAATTAGAATCAGAATAGCTAAAGCAGCAATGTCTTTCAGAAGCCTTGAAAAGTTGTGGAAATCAAAACTCATCAGCTCAAACACAAAACTTAGACTATTCAAATCAAATGTACTATCAACCCTTACGTATGCGTGTGAAAGCTGGAAAATAACAAGAGATATAGAAACAAAGTTGAACGCATTCGAAAATAAATGTCTAAGGAAAATACTTGGTATAGCATGGAACGAATTCAAAACAAACGAGGAAATTAGAGAAATCGCCAATCAACCACTAATATCCTCAGTAATAAAGAAAAGACGATGGTCAAATGTTGGACATGTGATGAGAAGAGATAATAACCGAATAGCAAAGCAAGCCTCATATGGGAAACAACAGGTAAGAGAAAAAGAGGAAGACCCAGGGAGACACTGAGAAGAACATTGATGAGAGAGGCAAGAGCAGCAGGATTCGGCTCCCTCAATGAGATAGAGCAGCTTGCACAGAACAGAGACAAATGGCGAGATTTGATAAATTATCTTTAAAAGAAAACTGCTAGAACAAAAATTCAGATAGGAGAAGGAGTAGCTTGGTCTACGCCCTATGGGCCGGCTACGGCTCGAAAGGTCAATAGATATATATATATATATATATATATATATATATATATATATATATATACTAGTCGACAACAATAGGTAATAATAACACAATAGTACACTTCTTTTCATGAGCTGTGTGCTATCCCTTTGTCGCTCACACATAGTGTGTAGCCAAATGAAAAGGGACGTTACTTTGGTTTATGTTACTAAAGCAGGGGGCAATCCGATTATTTGTAGATAAAGGCTTTAACTATTGCTTAATTCAACAGTCAAAATCAGTAATTAGTCAATATTAACAACGTTGTATTAAAAATTGTACACAACTACTAACATCATCATCAAGTACCGGGCCTGCTGGCATACGTGATCTTGTCTCTTTACAACTTTCGATCTTGACAGTTATTTATCATTTCTGTTGTTGACCTTCTGCCAAGCCATTCTCTTAAGCTGTCTGGTATCTTTTCACTTTGCCTCCCTCCGTCTCTTCGTCCCTCAATTGCCCCAATTGTTATAATATATTCCGGCTGTTCCCCTTTCATTACATGGCCAAAAAATTATGACTACTAACATATTATCGGAAATAAAAATATATTTCAAGATTAATTTGAACGCGCGCCGCATGCATAGCACACAAATATGCTACCCTACTGATTATCACCTACTTTGGACTCAAATATAGTAAAATTGATTATTTTTAGTTGTCAAAATCTTATGTTATGTTATTTTATATCATATCATATATTAAATTACGATAATTTATATTTTATATTACTCATTGCGTTACGTTACCTTACATTTCATTGCAGTGCACTGTACTGTACATTGCATTGAATTTGTGTAATGTTGTATTACAATTTATTAAACACACACACATATATATATATATATATATATATATATATATATATATATATACATATCAGTGGCGTATTCTCTATGTTGCCGCAGCTACCGCCGGTAGCCTTGAACATATTAACGAATTAAAAAAGGAAATGATAATTTATTTTATTTTTTTTATAATTATATTTAAAATTTTCAAATATTCTATTACATATTTCGTAGACCCATATGATTTATTTGCTTTGGATTGCATTTATTAAAGCAAGGTTTTGCTCTGGCTACTATAACGTTTGTTAATGAAGCCGAAACTACTCTACACTGAAACCTGTATTAGCTAGCGGTACATTTTTCCTCCATCCGGACCTAGTATTAATGATCTTGACATTCAAAAATGGGAGTCAAAATAATACAGCGGGAGCTACCGCTAGAGGAATGCGGTTTCATGGGTTATTTTTAGCTCTAGCCAATTAGAGACTTTAAAAGTGAAAGTGAAACTATGTCTGATTACCGGAATTTCCTTAGCTATTTATAACTACGTTATGCGCATCAGCATCTATAGAAAGAACTTTTTCTGCGCTCAAGAGAATAAAATCTTATTGTCGCTCAACTCAGATACAAGAATGCTTATCTGGTTTGGCATTAATGTCCATTGAGAAATCATTCCCTCAGAAACATAGAAACCAATCCAACACTACTTTCAATGACAAAGTCATCAAGACATTTTCGTCCCAAAAAGGAGGATATAATTAACATATAAATAAGTAAGTAATTTAAAATGTAGTAATGTCATTATAAAATTTTACTTTATGTTAGCCTATTGAATATAATGTATGTTTTTATTTATTATGTTGTTGGTACCAGACCTCAAAATCAGTATACGCCACTGACACATATATGTAGTAAATGAACTTGTCAAGTTGAAGACTGTGATGTAACTATCTCAGATTTAGCTGTGACGAAGACAGGTCAAGGTTACAGCAGGATTGAACTAGAGGGATTTAATTATTAATGTCAACAATAAAAGCAAGGTACGTCCAGGTTCTGAATCGTAACCTTACTTCGCATTGCTCTCGTGTCCTTGTGCTGCCCTACATATTGTTGAATTTTGTTTCTACTGTATGTCTAAAAATGTGACCGTAAGGATTTACAAACGCAATTATTTTTCTTTTACGTGAAAAAGAATACATATTACTTTTTTGGATTATATCTATTTATAGAACATGTAATTAATTTACGTTTTATGAATGTTGATGGTAAGAGGTAAAACATACATGTACATATACCTATGTTTTAATTAGATCTATATAGTAAGGCATTCGATAACGTAAAACACACAAAGGTAATGAAAATATTAAAACATAACTGTTAATGGGAAGGGTGTATCAATGAATAGGGAACATGTCAAAGTTCATTATCAAATAGCAAATATCAAAATACAAAATGAGCATGCGACAGAGATGTGTTCAATCCCCTGGTCTCTTCTCGTTGTTTTTAAACAACGTGTGTTGAAAACATACACTTGAAAAAACAGTACAAGTATGTACGTATGCAATGGGTAAGGTCATTGCAGAAGTAAAAAATACGTAAGGTCTCCTATGTCTACGTCCCAGGACATGCGGGAGTACGGGGAAATGAAAGTGCGGACAGGTTGTATAGCTGCACTATTGTTGAGGGCGAATGGATTGACGGTCATCATCAATGCCTTCCGGGAAGTGGGAGGACACAGGACTTCGACAACCATGAGTCCATGTCACTCCTTCAGATGAATGAGATGGGAGTTAAGATGGGCACAACCAGAAACGAAAAACTTAGTGGGCGCGTAAGAAGACTAATCAACCAGCACAGAACTGGAGTCGTCAGTCCCTGGACACTTCGAGACTTGCTGAGGAAGGGATCTGAACACATTTGGACATGTTCGGAGTACAATGATGATAACGCGCTAATAACTCAATCACAGTCTAAGTATTTAACTTAACAACTTCTTAAGATATACAGATGATAAGATAGTGATATACAAGCGTTTGGAAAAAAAAAAACTTCAGTCTTTAATTGATAAATTTATTAAAGATAGTGGTAAGAATAAACACAACAAACAGCAGCTATACGAATTAATAATCAAACAGGACAATTTCAAGGTATAAAACAAGGAGTCAGACAAGGCTGTGTTCTGTCGCTGCATTTGTTTTCACTTTACAGCGAACATATTATAAGATCAATAGTAGACAAAAAAAGGAATTGAAGTAAACGGTCACAACATAAATAATTTACTATATGCGGACGACACAGTCTTAATGGCAGAGACAGAGAATGAGCTACAAGAAATGATAGATATAATAGTAAAAGAAAGCAACAAGAAAGGTTCAGTCTGAATAGTAAGAAAACAGAAGTAATGGTTATATCGAAGAAACAATCATCACCATCATGCAGCATAAAAATTAACAAGACAAATCTGAAACAAGTGCAACGTTTGAAATACTTGAGCACAGTGATAACATGAGATGGAAGATGCAACACAGAAATAAAAAGCAGAATAGCTCAGGCCAAAATAGCATTTCAGAAAATGAAAAATATCTTATGCAACAAATCTATATCCATAGAAATGAGAAAGAGAGTTCATCGGTGCTATATAGAACCAATTCTGATCTATGGAAGCGAATCATGGACAATAGACAAACAAACGAAAAGACGATTAGAGGCCACAGAGATGGGATTGCTCAGAAGAATGTTGAAAGTTCCCTGGACAGCTAAAAAAAACCAATGAGAAAGTTCTCAATAAGGCCAACACAAAAACGGGAGCTCTTAAAAAACATCAGAAAGAAACAATCAACATTTTTTGGGCACATCATGAGAAGAGGAAAGTTGGAATACTTGTTTACAACTGGCAAAATAAAAGGAAAAAGAGATCGCGGACGACAAAGAGAGAAAATACCGGATAGCTTTGGTGTCATGGCATGGAAAACAGTCAACAACAGAACTCATACGATGCACTGTAGATAGAAGATTGTGGAAGGACATGATCGCCAACGCCAACCGGTACGGCACATGATTATGATGATGAATAAACACATTTTAAAGAAAAGAAACTGAAGTAGTAGTGGTCTCAAAAGAAACTATTTCTCTTAAGTGTAATGTATATGCGAATGGCAATAAAGCTCAGACATGTAGATTGCTTTAAATACCTCGGAACAGTGTTAAAATTAGATGCAAAGTGTATTATGGAGGCGAAATGTAGAATTGTACCGGTAAAGAGTATTCTTCCTCTTCTATCCTTCCTCTATTGCCGTTGGCGTCGAGGGGACATGCAATCTGCGATTCTTTGCTCTTCTCTTGGCCTCTTCTGGTTTTATCCCTCCTAGTGACTCTAGTATTCCCTTTATCCATCTATTTCTCGGTCTTCCTCTTAATGGCTCTTTGAGTCATTGTTAGTTCTTTTTGTCTTGTTATGTGGCAGAACCAATTTATCTGTTGTTTCTTTATGTATTCGATGGCTGGTTCAATTTCGAGTTTCCTCAGGTCGGTGTTTTTTACTCTGTCCATTAAGCTGTTTCCTGTCATTCTTCTGACACATTTCATTTCGGTGGTAGTTATCTTTGTTATTGTTCTAGGATCCAGCGTCCTATTCTGGCACTGATAGCACAGAGTTGGTAGAAAAATTGATTTGTATATTGCCCTTTTTGCTTCCGTAGTTATTGCTTTATTTTTCAAATGTGTTGATACTTGGCTTATAACTTGTCATGCTTTGTTACACCTTATATCTATCTCTGTCTCTTGGTTATTGTCTTGTGTTAACGTGCTACCCAGATATTTAAAATTGTCTACTTGCTTCAAAGATGTATTATCTATTATGATATTTAGTTTTTCTTTCTTTCTCGCTATTGCCATTACTTCGGTTTTGTTTATGTTGATCTTCGTGTTGTATTGTTTACAAGTGTTGTTTAGCCTATTGATATGTTCTTGTAGGTCCTCAGTTGTTTCATGTATCAGAACTTGGTCGTCTGCAAATAGTATTTCATTTATTTCTTCCTCTCTTCTGCTGTTTTCTGGTAAGTATATTTCGTTCTCTTTTGTGTTATCGCTTGTTATCATACTTGTTGGCGTACTTCCTTTGATTGGGCATGCTAATTTGTCTATATTGTCCATATATGTAATGAAAAGTAAAGGGGAAAGCACGCAGCCTTGTCTTACACCGGAGTTAATGGTGAAATGTTTAGTGTAGCCTGTCGAAGATATTACTGTAGAGCGACTACTTTCATAGAGGCTCTTGCATATCTCTACTAGGTGGTGACTCACTCCGTACAAGGGCAATACGGACCACAGTTGTTCCCTGTCCACCCTATAGAACGCCTTTCATTGGTAAAAAAAAGCTGCATATATTGTTTTATTATGCTCTATTGTTTTCCCCGCTAGTTGTTTTATGATTAATAGGGTATCTGTGCAACCTCTGTTCCTCCTGAAGCCCATATGAGCATCGCTTAGTTGTGGGTCTATAATTGGTCTCAATCTTTTTTAAACTATCTTGGCATATAACTTCCCTGTGTGGCTTAATAGTGATATTCCTCTATATTGGTTGCAGTCTCATCTGTTGCCCTTCTTTTTCCTTGTTGGTAATATGATGGACTGTTTCTAATCGTCTGGGATTTGCTGTTGTATCCATGCAGCGTTGAATATTCTGTGTAGCCAATTACATCCTGCCTCTCTCGCTGCTGCTAGCATTTCTACTGGGATGTTATCGATTCCGGGGGCTTTGTTTCTTGGTGCGAGTAGCAATGTTTCTTCTATTTCTTAAATTAGTATATTTTGTTCTTTATCGCCAACTATTAGTTGCTTTTTGTGTGTTTTTGGACCTGTTGTCTTTACATTAAAAAGCTCTTCGAAATATTCTTTCCATCTCGTTAAGATTTGAGTTTTGTTTGTTATTGCTTGGCCTCGTTTATCATTGATGATTTCAGTTGGGTCATAATTGTCTTTCTTTTGTCTTATGGCTTTAATTGTTCTATAGAAGTCTCTGGATTCTAATTTGTGACTGTTATTAATCATTTCTCCAAATTTTATCATTGCTTTATGTTTTTCTTCTTTGGTTAATTTCTTCACTTCTCTTCTTTCTATTGTGTATACATCATAATCGCTTTGATTTTTAGTTTTTAGCCAGATTTTGTATAGTTTTTTCTGTCATTTTATGGCGTTCTTTACTATATCATTCCAACATGAAGTGCTCATATTTCCCTCCTTCTTCCTTTGCTTCGTTCCGCATATTGTGGTTGCTATTTTCGTCAATGATTTTTTTTATGTGAGCCACTCGTTACCTACTGTAGCAATTTGTTGTGGTAGTTGTTTAAATTGGTTTTCTAGTTGTTTTTCTATTTCTTTCTTTTTGTCTTCTATTTTAAGTTGGTTTAATTTTATTGTCCTTTTTCTTGTTTTCAATTGGTTCTCGTTTTGCTTTCTGGGTGATTATTAGCACCATTTTATGGTCTGTATCATTTGTGATGTTAGTTACCGCTCTGCTGTCTCTGATTTTCCTCTTCCTTTGAGTTCTCGCTAGGATGAAATCTATTTGGCTTTTACAGTTGTTATCGTTCCATTTATACCATGTGTATATTTGTGAGTCTTTATGTTTAAAGAAAGTATTAGTTATGCATAATTCATGTTGACTGCATAATTCAAGCAGTCGGTTGTCATTTTCGTTCTTTCTATTTGTGTTGTCTCCAAATGGGCCAGATATTTGGAGTTCTCATAACTGCGCTTTCCTTCGTTCTTTCTATTTGTGTTATCTCCAAATGGGCCCAGATATTTGGAGTTCTCATAATTGCGCTTTCCTGGTCTCCCGCTAAAGTCCCCCATCACCAATAGATCTTCATTCTTATTTACTTTGTTTATGATTTCATTAAGTGTTTCGTAGAATTCTTCGCTTTCATCGTTGTTATTGTTGCAAGGTGCATATATTTGGATGTATGTTATATTGACGTTGTTTTCTATTACTCTTAGGGTAATTATCCTTTCTGAATGATATTGTATTTCTATGATGTTTTTGGACATTTCTGGGTCTACAATGAATCTTACTCCGTGTTTTGCTACTTTGTTGGTGTTAACTCCTGAGTTTGTTATGGTATAATTCAGGTAAGCTTTCCTTGTTTGTTTCTCCTTCAGTTTTGTGTCTGCTATTCCGAGTATTTTGATTCGTCTTTTTATCATTGCATCGATTAATTGTTCTTCTTTGTCTCTGATACCGCAAATATTTATGGTTGCAATTTTATTTATGTTATGTCTGTATGATCGCGATTGTTTCTCCATTATTTTGTCTCTGAGCACTGTTATGTGTATGTTACATTGTCCTCTGCCGCTGTGCTAATTCTGTCGCAGAGTAAGGGCTGTTGTTTATGTTACCAGTGCTTGCCCGTGCACTGTGATCACTGTTGTCCGTGACCCGTTTTCTAACAGTTTTGTTTCTCTACATTTTTGTTGTTTTCACACACATACTGTTATTTCTTATACACTCTCAACAACAAATTCTATATGTCTATCCTGCTTAATGATATTTGGGATCACATTATATCATTCTCTGGAATTGGAAACTTGACACATAATCCGTATAGAATAGAAATATTGATGTTCCACTGAATCAAAATATACACCGGCACAGTCACTCCGCCATCTTGGCAATCTAGAGTATGTTGAACAAAATAGAGAAATGGTATGTAACCAGTCATCATTGAGACTTCAAAGAGTGCTTATTATGGTTATGGTAACCATAGGAAGGAATTAAAATCCATAATTGATCAACCGCCCGTGCCAGTGGAATCATCCGAATTACTAACTAATCTACCAAACAAAGAAAGGTAGATGTAGTCCCCATCATAGCAGCCTCAGCACACGCCAAAAGACAAGGCGAAACCACACAGAAAGTGAACACAGCCAACTGTTCCTTGTCAAACGATATCATCGTTAATCGAGTGCTTATTACAGTGTCAGACTGAACTGCTGATGCTTTATAGTTGTGAATCGTGAACAGTAAGCTAAAGGATACAACATCGACTATACTAAAGATATAGTGGCCATGAAAAAAATTAGGAGATACTGAAAAAAGCAGATTTGAACATGAAGATTACACCACAGATTAGTAAAAGGCAGTTACATCTGTAGGGTGAAAAGGCGAATTGGAATACTTAATAACAACAGAAAAAAAGGAAAGGTATGAGAGAAAGAGGTAGACAAAAGGAAAAGATGCTTGATGGTTTGACGACGTTCACGGGAAAAAAAATCAAGTAGAACTGTTGTGCTACATTAAGTTTGACGGTTTTGAAGAGACAGGATATCCAACACTTCTCTTCATGGTCATGAGTAAATAAATGGAGAATACATTATTAATTTAATGAAATGATTGTTCTGTTAAAAAAAAAAAAAACATTCAGTGCATTTAGAAAAGATGCTTTTCCCTTATATTTTACCACATCCATTTTTGTAAAAGAAATAAACATTTACAGCGGTAATGACTTTAGCCAAACCAACATAATGTGCGTATAAAGAGACATCATTAGCTAACTGTCTGTCTATTGCCGAAGATGACACAGTGCAGAAATGCCAAACTCTTTATGTCCAACAATCTTTGCTACAAAATGCCAGGTCTTGCACAGGACCCACATTCTATCTCGTCACACTCCTCTGTGCCAATGGATCGGGCGGACATCATCAATGCCCTCCGAGATGTGGGAAGAGCACAGGACTTCGACAAACACAGATCCACGTCACTTCTTCGGATGATGGAAATGGGAGTTAAGTTGGGCACAGCCAGAAATGAGACACTTAGTGGCCGTGTAAGAAGACTTATCACAACAACACAATTATCCAACATAGAACTGGAGTCGTCAGTCGCTGGACACTGAGGGAATTGCTGAGGAGGGGATCTGAGCACCTATGGACATGTTCGGAGTGCAATGATGATGACCCGCAATAACTCAATAACACTCCTCTGTGCTGGGCAAACCTCGACAAGGGAGCATATGCCTTCTGTTGATCTCGCCTCAGATTTCTTTTTAGTGTTTCTCCAAATCGGCTTCTTTTTCTTTTACCCCCTGTTTCTCATTTGAGAGCTTGCTTATAGAATCTTTGCATAGTCTCGTTAACATGTGACAATCTTTTTTTCTATAGTATAGGTGCTTTTTGTATGCTTTGCCATTTTTCTTATTTTTCTGTTATTCTAATTCATTCTCTGGTATAGAAAGTATTTTCCTGAGGCATTTGTTGTCAAATGCATATAATGTATTTCCTATTTCCCTAGTTTTTTTTTCCAGCTCTTGCATGCAAAAGTACAGGTGAATAACGCATTTGATTTGAAAATACAGAGCTTTGTTTTTGCGTTTAGTCATTTGGATTTCCATTTTTTATCTTTCTGAGAATCATCTCTGTCTTTGCTATTCTGATTTTAATTTCTTTCTCTGAGTCTCCTTGATCTGTGCAGGTTCTAAGATATACGAAGTGATCTACTTTTCCCACTGCCTTACCATCCATTCTATGTATATTTTTTTCTCTTTAAGAATTAGAATTTTTCATTACTTTCGTCTTTTCTTGGTTGATCTCAAGTCCTATTTACTAGCCATTTACTAAAAGGGTCTTTTATTTTGTTTTGTTTCCTAGCATGTTCATATTGGTACTAATAAGAGCTACCTGTATATCGTCTGCAAAATCAATGTTATCAAACATTGTGGAATCGATGACAATTTTAAATGACAATGAAGATAAGCTACATCCATGTTTCGCCTCAACTTCAGCTTGGAACTTTTCACTCAGCCCTGCCTCTATGCGAAATGCACACATTAAAACGTTTTACATATCTTCCTTTCATCTTTCTTCTCTTCCTTTTAAACTAGTTCGGTTCTCGAGGGAGATACAAAGTTCTTGTTCTCGTCCTCTTTATGTCTTCACTTATTGTCAATTGACATTTTGTAGCGCTTCGTTGATGTTCTCTGTCCATTTTACTCTGTGGATCTGCCTCTTACTGTTAATGCTCTGCCCTCTCTGCTTGCAATATATGCTAGTAGTGTATATCCAGCAGAATGACAGTGGAAACTAAGTCGACACGCTGATTATTCCTTATATAAATAGTCTATACGCAGTTTTTTTTCTTATATAACCGTGGAAAATGGAAGTCTACATTTTTTTCTTATATGAGAGTCTCTCACTGGATATACACTACTAATTTTTAGTTGATTTTTTAGGCAAATTTGATACATGGGCGTGTCAAAAATAAAGTTTGATGTAAGTCTAGAGGTTAAATTTGGGAGCCGCGATAGCTCAGTGGTTAGTGAACTGGACTACAAAGGACAAGGGGTAGGGTTCTATCCCAACCGACGGCTTCCGGGTTCACCCAGCCTTAAATGGGTACCGGATTTTTTTCTGGGAAAGTAAAGCAGCACGGGCGTAATACCGACCACATTACCCCAAAAATCATGTGCTGAAGGTCTGTAAAATATAGGGTCACTAACACCATATTTCCCTATACGCCACTTGGCGTGACGGGAGCACTTTACTTACTTTTTACTAGAGGTTAAATTTACTATCTTTAACAGTTTCATGGGCGTAGCCCTCAAAAATGGACAATGGGGTAACAATCATAAAAGTGGTTTTCAAGTAAATGTTTGCTATGGGGATGTCTTATATAAAGTTTGGGGTATGCCTAGAGTGTGAATTTACTATTTTTAACAGCTTCATAGGCGTATCCTTCAAAACATGGATGAGGGTAAGTAACATAAAAGTGGTATTTTAAGCAAAATCGTGTCTTTTAGTGGGGTTATGGCAGGAGTGTAACCTACGTGTTTGGTAATACTTTCGTTTAGAGTGCACGGGGCGTAACTTTCATGGATTGCAATACTTTTCTTAGCAGAGTTGTGACAAGGGCGTGAACTTTAAGTTTAGTCTTTCAATGTGGTGTTTTTTTCTAGTGTTATATTAATATTTTCATTAATGATTTAGCCACAGTCGTAACTATCATCATGTGCAAAATTGTTTACTAAATTAGAATTATTTATCAGGAATATCTCGGCTGTATCTACACCGAAGTCTTTGATTGATAAGTGGGCACTTTGGTATTGCATCATAGGTCAAAATCTATTTTTAGAAACTTATCAGGTCAAAATCAAGACATACTAGACAGCCTGCATTTTCAACTTTCTGCTTATGCGATGAGATTTTTGTATTTTGGGGTTAAATTATTTTGTCTTTTGGACTTTGGTTCTAAATTTTGTAGGGTTTTGTGTCCAAGTTTGTGAGCATGAGTCGAAATTTTAGGTCGTGGTGTCACATTATTTGTCTTTTGGCCTTTGAATATACCTTTTTGGTCTTTCGTGTCTAACTATTTTGACTTTGGGTCTAAATTTTGTAAGGTTTTGTGTCCAAGTTTGTGATTATGAGCCGAAAATGTAGGGTTTAGTGTTACATTATTTGTCTTTTGGCCTTTGAATATAACTTTTTGGTCTTTCGTGTCAAACTATTTTGAATTTGGGTCAAAATTTTGTAAGGTTTTGTGTCCAAATTTGTGATTATGAGCCGAAATTTTAGGGTTTGGTGTTACATTATTTGTCTTTTGGAGTAACTTTTTCGACTTTGTATATAACTTTTTGGGCTTTGTGTCTACCTATTTTGAGTTTGGGTTGTCTTTTTGACAAACTTTTGGACTTTGAATATAACTTTTTCAACATTTATGTCGAACTAGTATCACTTTGGGACTAAATTTTTAATGTTTTGAGTTCACCTTTTTGGTTATGAGACGAACTGTTTGTATTTTGTGGTTAAACTATTTTCCTTTGGGGTAACTTTTTGGTGTCGGGTAATAACTTTTTCGCCTTTTGTGTCTAAGTATTTTGACTTTGGCTCTAAGTGTTATGGTTTTGAGACCATCTTTTCGATTATGGGACGCTTTTTCATTTTTTGTAGTTAAATTGTTTTGTCTTTTGGTCTAACTTTTTTGAACTTTGAATCTACATTTTTGTGTGTGTTTTGGTGTTAAATTATTTGTCTTTTGGACTTTGAATATGCCTTTTTGGCCTTTCGTGTCAAACTATTTTGACTTTGGTCCTAGATTTTTTAGTGTTTTGCATCCAAGTTTGTGAATATGAGCCGAAATTTTGGAGTTTGGAACTAAGTTTTCTTATCTGTAATGTTCACCTTTACTGTTGTCTGTCATTCGTACACGTGATAAAGACATGGAACTCCAAAGTCTAACAGCTGTAGTAATCACCTTTAATGATGTCTGTCGTTTCTTGAAGTGGCAAACACTGGTATTAAAGCCTTCAAAGGTCAAAATGAGGTCATAGAACTCTTTTGGAATTGCCTCAGGGGTCAAAAAGAGTTCAAGTAACCCACCACCCCGCATTTTTTCCCTCACCGCTGAATCGATAGCCACTACATATGCTTCGTCTAATGCCCTTCTCTCATTGGTTAATCCAGCTGTCAGTCATAACTTTGCTCCGCCTCCAATGTTAATACTCTTCTCTGATTGGTTAATCCAGATATCAGTCGATGTTGGCACAGTCACTCGCTGATTGGCTAATTTATTGATTTGTTACGAGGTTATATTTAAATAGACGGCATTTCGTGTTATAAGTTTGGTTGTTTCAAGGAAGGTCATACTACTATTCATTCTAGAGGATTGAGGCTATATTTTACACTGTAGGTTGGAATATTTTGTTTTCTCTTAAAGTATGTTAAAGCTTCTCGATAACAGGTTATATTCAGTGTAGATGATTGAGACTATATTTTATGCTGTAAGTTGGAATATTTTGTTTTCTCTTAAAGTATGTTAAAAGTTATCTATAACAGGTTATATTCAGTGTAGATGATTGAGACTATTATTTTACGCTGTAAGTTGGAATATTTTTGTTTTCTCTTAAAATATGGTAAGGCTTATCGATAAAAGTTTATTAAATGTTATTGCCGTGTTTAAAGTAGGTATGCTAAATATGGTTGATATTGTTGTTTAATGTATTAAAACTAGGTATGTTAAATATGGTTGACGAAAGGTTTATGGATTTTCTCCAGATGGTTTCTCATAATGAGGTATATTCTGGTGAACATCTGGACACATTGTGTTCAAAGAAGTTTAAATGGCACGGCGGTTTGTTGGACCACACTCGACAACCTACATACAGCCATCACAACATACTAGACAACATACATACAATCATCATGACACACCAGACAATCTACATTTATCCATCCCGACACATTAGACAATCTACATACATCCATCATGTCACACTAGACAACATGACATACGTATGACATGACACCTGTGACTGCTACAACGGCATGACATGGATAATAGTTAACAACATAACTGATACGATGAACTGTGAAAGGAACATGCTCACCTATCGGAACTTTTGTCCCTCGTGTGTAATTCAAAATTCATCTCACTGGAATACAAAAGTCGCCCTCTGCTATTTCAAAAGTTGTCCTCTACTATTTCAAAAGTCTTCCTCTGCTATTTCAAAAGTTGTTATCTACTAATACAAAATTTGTCATCTACTAATACAAAAGTTGTCATCTAGTAATACAAAATTTGTCATCTACTAGTACAAAAGTTGTCATCTACTAATACAAAGAGTTGTCATCTACTAAGACAAAAGTTGTCATCTACTAATACAAAAGTTGTCATCTACTATTTCAAAAGTTGTCATCTACTAATACAAAAGTTGTCATTTACTAATACAAAAGTTGTCATCTACTAATACAAAAGTTGTCATCTACTAATACAAAAGTTGTCATCTACTAATACAAAAGTTGTCATCTATTATACAAAAATTCTCATCTACTATTTCAAAAGTTGTCATCTACCATTTCAAAACTTCCTCTGCTAAAGCAAACACGTCTTCTAACATCTTCCACTACTACTATTACTACTACAGCCACTACTTCTACTACAACTCCCATTACAACAACAGCTACTACAACAACTACAAGTTACTATGGAGAGATGGATTGAGCTCTACTACGCATGACAGCTACTAATGTCCCCCTGTCAAAAACAACAGTAATAGAATATCAAAGTACATTAATTTACTATCTATCTAAAACACCACTAGACAGCTGATAGACTCATTAGCGCAGCTCTGTTAGACGGCTAGACCGGTTTAAGTTACCCAAGTGAGAAATTTCACGGAGAACCGTGGTCTTTGGTCGCGTACCTTCTAAAATCATTAACGCGGTCGTATCCGTGTTATGAACAAACGGTTATTTGGTTTGGTTATTTGGTTATGGAAGGCCCCTGTATCACTGCAAACGAATTAAAATCCATAATTGCTCAACCGTCCGTGCCAGTGGAATCATCCGAATTACTAACTCATCTCCAAAACAAAGAAAAGTAGCTGTAGTCCCCATCATAGCAGTCTCAGCACACGCCAAAAGACATAAGGCGAAACTGCACAGAAAGTGAACATAGCCAACTGTTCCCTGTCATACGATATCAGCATTCATCGTAAACCATTGGAATTTCGAAACATGATCAACACGGATGATACACACAGCTCACGGTGTGCACAGAGCACTTAACTCAGTAGCTCCTGCAGCAAGCCGGACTTGGAATATGCGGAAACTGCAACAAGGAACACTTTTCAGACACAGCAATTAAAAGTTCCTCACGCCTAACCGTCATATTGACCGGTATTCCAACGATGACGTATATTGAATTGCAATCAACACAGAACACACTATCACACACACTGTAGAGGATTTCAGGGAATGCATGTACTCCGCTTCACCGGGGAAGTTCCCAACATTGGAACCTTTTATCTATACAACAAACGGTCATTTTGGACATTAATAAATCTCATGTTGCTGATGGTCCACGTGTTAAATATATTAGCGAGACCGTCGCTGCTAGTTGTCCAAGTGCTGAGTAAGCTATTATTATTAATAAATAAAATTTTAATTAAACGTTAAACGTTGTCTTGATGTCTAATGCATGTACCTCCCAAACTCGCCAGTCTCTCCGGTCACAAACACTCAAGTTATCCTTTGATGTCCGTCACCCACTCAGATGTTACAGTCATTAACGCGCCCGGGCCCTGTGGTCAGTATCACGGGCAAGCACTAGCGTTATCCTTTGATCTCCCCGCGGGCAGTCTCACGGGAAGTAAGTACTCAAGCGAATCACGGAGAACCGGGGCTTTGATCGCGTAACTTCTAAAGACATTAACGCGACCCCCTTGTGTTTCTGTAGGTTTCGCATTTGGCGGGCATGAATTCATTAACCCACCTTCGTGTATCTAGGCCTGTGTAACGGACTGACTAAGTTTTTAGCATTAGAGGCAAGGAAGTTTTAGGTATATATTAAAACTTATCTTAAGTAAGACTGTTTTGAAAGTATTGTCACGACACATTTCATAAATCCCCACAACGACGAGAGATCACAACAGGTCACCCACCCCTTCACGAAACAACACCCCACCACCCCATCACACCCCTAGAGGTCACCAGGTAGAGTCTCATTTAGAAGAAAAAATCTGCCGGTAGACTATTTATATAAGAAAAAACTACCAGGCGGCAGCAATTTTGCTGCCGCCGGCGGGAGTTTTACCCGTCCAATCACTGGCGATCACTACTTATGCTCTTATGATAAGGTAAATATTTTTTTAATTTCTCAATGTTTTTGGTGTTTTCCATATTGTCGCAGTATGTTCTAAAATGTATACTGTCGAAAGGCTTTATGAAGTCAATAAAAGTTAGAAGAAATAGTTTCTCTTCTTTTTGATATGTGCCTGCAATATTATAATACTGTTCCGCTAATATCCCATACGTTATTCTAATATAAAATTCTTATGGTGAAGGTATGATCAAGGCAGCTTCACGTTGCTTTCTAAATCTTAAATTCTTAAAAATAATCCGTCCTAATTATTTCACGCACAACAGATCTTTACTATTCGAACATTTTTCTAACCAGATGCGTGAGTAGTGATATAGGACATTAGAGGCCCCTTTTGAGTTACCAGCGACACAATATTCCTTATATAAATGGTCGACCGGCTCATAGCGAAACATTTTGTTTTCTTATATGAGAGTCTACATTTTTTTTCTCTATATGAGAGTCTATCCGGTCGCGGTGACCTCTCGGGTGACCTATCGTGGTGGAGTGAGGGTGCCATAACTGTGTACATAGTACATGGGGCGGGGGTGAAATGTGTCGTGACACTACTTTGTACTTTCAAAACAATCTTATTTAAGATAATGTTTAATACATACCCAAATATTTCTTTGCAGTTAAAGGTAACAACGTACTCAGTCCGTTACACTTGCCTAGGTATGTACACGACAGCGGATTAATGAATTTAGTCTTTGCCCGCCGCCGACACCATAGAGAAACACAAGTGGGTCGCGTTATTGACTTTAATATCTGAACGGCAGCCGAACATCAAAGGACAACTTGAGTGCTTGCCAGTGATACTGACCACAGGGCCACGCTAATGACTTTAGAAGGTACGCGATCAAAGACCCTGTTTCTCTGTTAAAAATTTCGATTGAGCGCTTGAGGGTGAGACTGACCAGGCAGGTGTTAATGACTTTAGAAGGTACCTCCATCAAATACAATATTTCTCTGTGAAATTTCGCGTTTGAGTAACTTAAACCGCAGTTGTGGTGATGTTTTAGGGACTTGGTAAAATAATGTAATTTGATATTATTTTAGTGTGCCTATTTCTCTCTCTCTGCGATCAGGACTCAATCAGAGTAGTATTCCAGACTCCCACATGAAGTCAGCTGTCAGGTTAAGTGTGTTGATCGCCCCCACAGACAAAACATCACATTTAGAGTCTGCCAGATCCACTCTGACTGAACACCCATTAATACGTTGCACTATGTTCTGCGCCAGTGGCCCAGTGCATCCGATTTCAGCCAGCATTTTATTCAGGTTCGCTTTCCTTAGCCTTTGATTGTCCCCAATCTTCCTGCAAGGCAGCATATAGTTTTTTCTGTAGGGGGGTTCTGCCCTTAGATGGTCTGCCCTCCCAGGTTTACGAGCACCATCTGCCCGAGTCACTAGAGGTGACTAACACAGATATGCACACACGCAAAGATATGAGATGTGAATAACACATACATGTACACAGCGATACGAGACATGACTAACACCGACACACATCAAGATATATGACACGTAAATAACATAGACATGCACATAAAGATATGAGATATGACTGACATAGACATGCACACACAAAAATATGACACACACCTAACATAGACATACACACAAAGATATAAGATATGACTTACATAGCCATGCACACACAAGGATATGAGATGTGTCAAACACAGACATGCACACACAAAGATATGAGATATGACTAACATAAACATGCATACAAAGATATGAGATATCCCTAACCCAGACATGCACACACAAAGATATGACACATGACTAACACAGATACACACTAAGTTATGAGATATTACTAAACTCAGGCGCACATAAAGATATGAGGCATGATTAACACGGTCACACCAAGATATAAGATATGACTAACATGACACACACCTAGATATCAACCATGGCTAGCACGCGCACACACACAAGCTAAGATATGAGCCATGGCTAGCACAGAAACACATCAAGAGATGAGTCATGACTAGCACATAAACTCATTAAGATATGAGTCATGGCTTCACTGAAAAACACCAAGAAATGAACCAAGTCTAGCACAGAAACACATTGAGATATCCATATGCTTGGGTTAGTCTGCAGATTCTTCTTAACGTGTGAATCATCGACATACGAGATGCAGGCCACGAATAACTGTTCACAAGTTTCGTTTAAACAGTTGTCCGGAGATTTGAGAGTTGCAGTCTGACCCATAGAACGTTCCCTTGCATGCACAGTTCCCGGTTGACTGTTCACAGTACGTTTCCTTGCACGTAAAGTCAGCACTTTCCGGGTCATATATGATGTCACAGCCATCAGAACACGTCTGTTTTGATAGGGGACATAAGTAGCTGTCATGCTTAGTAGAAGAACTCCATCCATCTCTCCATAGTAACTTGTAGTTGTTGTAGTAGTTGTTGTTGTATTGGGAGTTGTAGTAGAAGTAGTGGTAGTAGTTGTAGTAGTTGTACTTGTAGTTGTACTTGTAGTTGTTGTTGTAGTAGTAGTTATAATTGTAGACTTACTAGTTGTAGTTGTAGTGGAAGATGTTAGAAGACGTGTTTGTTGTAGTAGTTGTAGACGTAGTAGTTGTAGTAGTAGTAGTGTTAGATGTTAGAAACCGTATTTTTTTAGCAGAGGAAGTTTCAGATTAGCAGACGACAACTTTCGAAATAGCAGAGGACAACTTTCAAATTAGCAGAGGACAACTTTTGTTTTAGCAGATGAAGTTTCCAAATAGTAGAGGACAACTTTCGAAATAGAAGAAGACAACTTTCAAATTGGCAGAGGACAACTTTTGTTTTAGCAGAGGAAGTTTCAGAATAGTAGAGGACAACTTTTGTGTTAGCAGCGGACGACTTTTATTGGACTGACTTAACAAGCGCGTTGGAAATTTTTATTCTTGTGCTTATCCTAACCTCTTTGGATTTCCATATCTTTGTCACTTTAACAAATGACAGACAACCGAGAAGCCATGTAGGTGAAATAAATAAAATCTTGGGGCGGGAAAGTTCTCCACTATCCAATTAGTATCGGGTCTGTCTAGCAGGGCAATGTCTACGCTCCCAGAATATGCTTCAGCATAGCTTGGTGATGTTTAAACTTCTTTAGACACAATGTACAGCATGTCGTTGTAACAATCACAGATGTCATGTCGTTATAATAGTCACGTATAGCATGTCGTTGTAACAGTCACTTATGTCATGTCGATTTATCAGACACGTATGTCATGTCGTTGTATCAGACACGTATGTCATGTCGTTGTATCAGTCCTGTCGTTGTAACAGTCATGTCGTTGTAACAGTCATGTCGTTGTAACAATCATGTCGTTGTAACAGTCACAGATGTCATGTCCTTGTATCAGTCACAGATGTCATGTTGTATCAGACACGTGTGTCATGTTGTTATATCAGACACGTGTGTCATGTCGTTTTATCAGGCACATATGTCATGTCGTTGTATCAGTCACGTATGTCATGTCGTTGTATCAGTCATGTCGTTGTAACAGTCATGTCGTTGTAACAGTCACAGATGTCATGTTGTTGTATCAGACACGTATGTCATACATATGTCATGTTGTTGTCCGAGATGGTGTCGGAGGCAGAGATCCCATGTGTTGGGTGGTGTGTCTTTTACCTGCCCTCAAAAAATCTCATTTGTCTTAATTGAAAGATGATTACTAGGTCGCTTTTCATTTTAGTTGATTTAAGAATTCATCATTTGTTTTCTTTTCTTTTTAACCAATTCTTCCGATGTTCTACACATCTGCCTCTCGAAGCCTTCAATTTTATATTCAAAGTTTGGCTACTGACCATACTTTGCGCCCATTGATCAGAGTCGATTCTATATTCAACCACTGAACTCTCTTTCTATTGTCTTAAAGTCTCTCTCTCTCGCTATCGCTCGCTCGCGCTCTCTCTCGCGCTCTCTCGCTCAATCTCTCGCTCTCTCTCTCTCTCTCTCTCCCTCTCTGGGGAGTAAATGTATTGGTATAAGTGATCTCTCGTCTAGATTACTTTATTTTTGTGTACATAACCCAAACAACACCAGATTCGTTACTTGTCATGTTTCACTTTCCATTGGATACAATTGGGTCTCTATAACCCTAATGAACACATCTCTTTAAAGACCATATTGCAGAGCATAAGGTCATACGATAGATTTGAAGGGTCTAGAAGAAGTGAATGTATCACGAAAGGATATCAGAAAAAACAATGTTTAAACAATGAAACTCGTAAACTAGCCAAAATGAATACTAAACATATTTTATTAATAATAAAATAAAATTAATCGAGTACTATTACATCCCATGGTTCCTCTTCAGCGTTTTGTGGTGGTGAAGAGTACCCAGCGTCTACATCACGAGCTTGTTTGAGGTATATTAGCCGCGTTCTGGAGTCTTATTGTGGTAAGTAAATTGTCAAAAATTAAATGGATTAATTCACTATGTGAAATATCATATAATAATAATCCAAACAGCTGGTGCCGAATCCGGGTATTGAAATCTAGGTGACATGTATGCTGATTAATGTTCGTTGCCAAGTCATGACTCCCCTCGCAGTGACGATGGGTATCGTCCTGCAGAAGATTTGTGATTTTATTAATGATGTTTTGTTCCATCTTTTAAATCTGAAATTTTCACAAAAAGAGAAGGTGTTACTCAGTCCCCATATAATGAGGATGTTGAATTACTAAAAATAGATTTTGACGTATACTGCAATAACAGAATACTCATTAGCCTGGTAACCAATTGAGACTGTATGTACTCATTCACCCAATATTCACACATCAATATGGAAAACTGAATTTCTCAGTCATAGAAAAGTACGTTGCCACGATAGGTGTGTTAATAACAATGAAGAAACATTAAAGAAATCGTAATTAAGTTGTTAAATTTTGGTAGTTGAGAGATAAATCTGAAGATAAGTATGACAAACTATAAGAACAAGGAAACAATAATATATTACATACATTTAGAGCCAGTGTTAAGTTAACACGTATTTATCTGTAGTTAAAATAGAAGGTTATAAATTGAGTAGATGTAAACTTATACCTTATGGCTCATCTACTTTTTCGAATAAACTCAAGTTCAGAAGACGAAGACAGTGATGAAGGTAGTGATTGGTCAATGAGTGAGTAAACCACGACAATATCCCCTAGCGGTGATTTTAATAATGGTTTAAGTTTAGACTCAATTTTCAAAAAGACAACTATGCATGAAAGGTTTTTAAACACTAGTGAAACCTATACCGCCTGTTCTCAAATTCAGTGAGCTGGAAAACTGGAGATTCCAACTGAAATAATTAACAACCACTCCTCCACTGATAATAGAACTATACAAATACTTGAACAGGATATTGATTTTGAACAAATTAATGCAACGTGGAACGAACAATACCCTACTCCTGATTTCCTTGCTTTCAGCAAGCAAGGTGATGCACTAAAAGAAAAAGCTACCAAGTAATTGCTTTGGAGTCAAGTTTACCTTTTGATTTTGATATTCTCTGTTCCTCCTTCGTTATCTTTATTACTGGGTTATTATTTATCTTGTAGATGTATTTCTACTATTGCCAACGACATTAATTCTAATAATTCTAACATTATCTTTATTGATGATGATAAAGGGTAAATTTCCACATATAATGAAAAAAAATTTGAAACTAGTTGCTAGTAATAATAGATGTAACAGTAAAGGAAACCAAAAAAATAAAGAACTCATCCTTAATACCATAAAGAACTAACTGTACCATCAAAGATAAAGACATGTGGAATAATATTAAAACTGGTAGCCTCTCTCTCTGGGGAGTAAATGCTATATTAGTCGCGGTCTTAAGAGTACTCGAGATACTTCCCAAACATAGGCAAGACGTGGATTTGATCTAATGAGATGATCTAATGAGATCAAAGGAAAGGTGCGACCAAAGGGAAGGTCGTAAAGATATTGCAAATACCACCGATGACCGCTTGACCACGAGACTGACAGCTCTTGCGTGCTCCAACAAACTTTTGCGCCATTTAAACATCTTTGGACACAATGAACACTGATGTTCTCCAGGAGCTACTTCGTTGTTAGAAACCATCTGGGAAAAAAAATATATAACCCTTTGTCAATGTTACTTTACATACCTACTTTGAAAACATTAATAATATTGAATAGCAAGATTTAAAATACCTACTTTTATACATCCATTAAGAAAAAGTTATGAAAAACAAAGGAATTCAACAATAC
>JAVIAB010000046.1:27632947-27802750 GCA_032433765.1 Megaustenia siamemsis | reverse complement strand
TTTCTCATTTCCTGGTATTCCACAGTGAGATGGGATCACTGCAGGGCAACCCTGTGGTGCTTGCAGAGTTCAGTCAATAAGGTCTGCAGATGTGGTAATTTTCTGGATTGTAGTGCCTGGAGTACTGATCTTGCATCTGTCAAAAACACTACAGGCTGCGGGCTAAGATTAATGTTCAGCAGTTTTCTATTGCTAACTTTATTGCTTGTATTTCTGCATCATAATTGTGACAATATTTCCCTGTTGCTATTTTATTCATATCCTAGTGTTATTTGGGTATTCTATATATGCACCTGCTCCCCATTTTTACTGCATTCTGTGCTGATCCATCTGTGTACACACGAATCCATAGGTCTTGGGGTATTCTTCATCCAGGAAACTGAGAGTTAATGTTTCGCTGTAGACTATTTGTTCCTCTTTATCAACTTCCTTCACTTCTGTCCGTATTTGAACTGATAATCCCGATTCTCTGTCCAGGGAGTCTGTTCTGGTATGGGCAGTAGGGGGTTAACAACTCTTGGCATGTGGTGTTTGTCTACTAATACGCTTGCTGGTGGATAAAACTGCTTCTCTTAAGTCGTCCAATGCAAGATTTTGGAATCGGTCTTCATTGGATGTCTCGGCATGCAAGCAATTTTTCTGCCTGTATCAGCACCTTTGTGTCCCTCCGTTCTCTCAGTGCTGGTATCCTCCACAATTCTCCATCTCTAATATTGGTGTTGATTTCATTGCTCCTGTGATGACCCTAAGTGCCTGGTTTTGTACTTTATCCAGTTCTTGAAGTGTGGTGTTTGATGCTGAACACCATGCAGATGATCCATATTCTAAATGTGGGCGTATACTCTGTTGGTAAACTTTACTGAGTATTTTCCCACTCGCACCCCACGTAGTTCACACAGCTTTCTTAGAATAGCCAATTTTCTCCTTGCTTTTTGGGTTGCCTTATTTATCTGCTGTTTCCAAGATAGTTTGTTATCAAATGTAACTCCGAGATACGTAGCCTGTATGTCTTCTTTCACAGGCTCATTGTTTATATAGATGGCTCCTGCTTTTTGTTTTGGGGAAAGAGTGAAAAGTGTAGTACTGCATTTGTCTGTATTGATGCTGATACACCATCTATTTGTCCATGAATTCAGTGCATTCATAGCTCTTTGTAACAATTTGGAGGCCACTGTTGCATACTCCTCTGTGCACCACATTACCAAGTCATCTGCATACATTGCCATTTGATACCATGTGGTAGTTCAGTAACTAGGTCATTGATGTAGATCAGAAAAAGTGTTGGAGATAGTACCCCTCCCTGTGGAACGCCCTGGCGCAGTAAGATCTTCTTACTCTTAAGACCATCCAGTTGCACTCTGGCTCTCCTGTTATGCAGGTATGCTTTGACCCATTTGTACATCCTGCCATTTACTCCATAATTTCTCAGTTTCTTCAAAAGCCCTTCCTTCCATACCTTATCAAATGCTTTCTTAGGTCTATCCATGCTGCTAGTACCAGTTTCTTTTCTTGAAACGCATCCTCAATTTCCTGGGAAAGATAGGTTGCCTGATCTTCGGTAGAGTAACACTGTCTAAAGCTGCTTGTTGTGGGACAAGGAGATTTTCACTTTCCAGGTACCACTGCAGTCTGAGATTGATTATACGTTCCATTGTTTTACACAAACAGCTTGTAAGGCTGATTGGTCTATAGCTGGATGTCATTGAACCATCTTTCCTGGCTTTAGTAATGGTATCATAATTGCTTCTCTCCATGCCTGTGGCACTTTACCTGTGATCCAGCAAATGTTGTAGATCTGCAGTAGTTTGCTTTAGCTGCAGTTCCCAAGTTCTTAATCATTTCATTAGACACTCATCACTACCTGGTGACTTTTTCATTTTTAATTTGGATATTGCCAGCTCTAGCTCTCTTTGTGTAATGGGTATTTCCATGACTTCATGTGCAGTCTCTTCTTGTCTTGCATTTTGTTGTTTTAGACGGGTCTCTTGACGTTTCTCTAGGCTAATTTCAATATTGTTGTCATTTGCAAAGGAGTCTGCAAAGTGATTTGCTGCATGTTTACCTGTTAGAATGTTTCCATCCTTCTTCAGTGTAATTTTTGTGTTCCCTTCTGTACCCTCATCATTCAGCTGTTTTACAAGCTTCCACACTTTCTTGTGTCTCGTTCTAGATTCATGTACTCTGTTTTCTCTTTCCAACTTCTCCGTCTGCTTGTAGTTTAGCCCATTGAAATTTGGCTTTAGCATGCTGATAGTTATTGTGGTGTTCCTGGCAGGGGTTATTTTCTGCTTGTTTTCGAGATGTTCCATGTCATTGTGCAGTTGCTCTAGTTCACTACTCCAGTATGGTTTGTAGTGTTTCCGTGCCCCTCTGGGTATTGTTTCACTGGCAGCTTGTATTATTAGTCTACTGAATTCATCAACTATTTTGTTGATGTCTCTGTCTGTATTTAGATCTTTAGTCAGTACACTGGTGTAATGTTGATACATTTTCCAGTCTGCCTTTTTGTAATTCCATCTGGAGAGAGTGCTGCTCTCCCTGACGGCCTCATTTTGCACCACTAAAAAGACAGGTCGGTGGTCGCTGCCTCCAAGTTGTTTCCCAACAATACGTGTGATATTCCAATCCAGGTCTGGTGAATGGAAAGCAAGGTCTGGTGTAGATGTGGTATGCCATGATCTGGAATAGAATGTGGTGGATCTGTTGCCTGGTTTAATAGTATAAGCCCATTGTCATCCTGCCAATTTTCAAGTTCTTCCCTCTCTTGTCCATATCTTCATAGCCCCAGCTCTGTGAATGGCTGTTAAAGTCTCCACATACAATTATTCTTTCTTTAATGTAATTGTGTCTAGTGCTAGTGGGCGGTCACTCGGACAGTAGTAGTTTAGTAGATGGAAGTCTGTATTTCCTGTCCTGAGGTGCAGTATTTGATATTCCGCCCCATCCATATACACTTCAATCTGACATGCATTAATGTTGTTCCTTACAAGAGTCAGTATTCCGCCTTTTGTCTGTTTTTCCTGTCAGATCGGTAGCACTGGTATCCCCTAATCTTCAAGGCTATGTCGTTGATCAACCCCTCACCTTCCGCTCTTCAAAGTACTAAATCAACCCTCGTTTTCCCTCTACACAGTACTAATCAACACCTCGCCCTCCCTTCCACACAGTATTAAATCAACCCCTTGTCTTCCCCTATAAACTGTACTAAATCAACCCCTCGTTCCCCCACTCTACACAGTACTAAATCAACCCCTCTTCTTACCTCTACACAGTACTAAATCAACCCCTCCTCTTCCCCTCTACACAGTACTAAATCAACCCCTCACCTTCCCCTCTACACAGTACTAAATCAACTCCTCACCTTCCCCTCTACACATAACTAAATCAACCCCGCACCTTCCCCTCTACACAGTACTAAATCAACTCCTCACCTTCCCCTCTACACATAACTAAATCAACCCCTCGCCTTCCCTCTACACAGTACTAAATAAATCCCTCGCCCACCCTCTACATAGTACTAAATCAACCCCTCGCCCACCCCTCTACATAGCACTAAATCAACCCCTCGCCCACCCCTCTACATAGTACTAAATCAACCCCTCGCCCACCCCTCTAAATATACTAATCAACCCTCGCCCACCTTCTACATAGTATTAAATCAACCCCTCGCCCTCTCCTCTACACAGTACTAAATCAAACCCCTCGCCCTCTCCTGTACAACAGTACTAAATCTACCTCTCGCCCTCTCCTCTACACAGTACTAAATCAACCCCTCGCCTCTCCTCTACACAGTACTAAGTCAACCCTCGCCTCTCCTCTACACAGTACTAAATCCATCCCTCGCCCACCACTCTACACAGTACTAAATCTATCCCTCGCCCTCTCCTCTACACAGTACTAAATCCATCTCTCGCCCACCCCTCTACACAGTACCAAATCCATCCCTCGCCCTCTCCTCTACACAGTACTAAATCAACCCCTCGCCTTCCCCTCTGCACAGTACTAAATCAACCCCTCGCCTTCCCCTCTACGCAGTTCTAAATCATCCTCGCCCACCCCTCTACACAGTTCTAAATCAACCCCTCGCCTTCCCCTCTACACAGTACTAAATAAAACCCCTCGCCCACCCCTCTACACAGTACTATATCCATCAGTCGCCTCTCCTCTACACAGTACTAATCAACCCCTCGCCTTCCCCTTACAAAGTACTAAATCAACCCCTCGCCTTCCTCTCTACACAGTAATAAATCCATCCCTCGCCCTCCCCTCTACACAGTACTAAATCCATCCCTCGCCCACCCCTCTACACAGTACTAAATCCATCTATCGCCCTACCCTCTACACAGTACTAAATCCATCCCTCGCCCTCCCCTCTACACAGTACTAAATCCACCCCTCGCGCTCCCCTCTACACAGTACGAAATCAACCCCTCGCCTTCCCTCTACACAGTACTAAATCAAACCCTCGCCCTCTCCTCTACACAGTACTAAATCCATCCCTCGCCCACCCCTCTACACAGTACTAAATCAACCCCGTGCCTTCCCTTCTACACTGTACTAAATCCATCCCTCGCCTTCCCCTCTACACAGAACTAAATCAATCCCTCCCCTTACCCTCTACACAGTACAAAATCCATCCCTCGCCCACCCCTCTACACAGAACTAAATCAATCCCTCCCCTTCCCCTCTACACAGTACTAAATCGACCCTTCGCGCTCCCTAAACACAGTACTAAATCAATCCCTCGCCTTCCCTCTACACAGTACCAAATCAACCTCTCGCCTTCCCCTCTACACAGTACTAAATCAACCCCTCGCCTTCCCCTCTACACAGTACTAAATCCGTCCTCGCCCACCCTCTACATAGTACTAAATCAACCCCTCGCCTTCCCCTCTACACAGTACTAAATCAATCCCTCGCCCACCCCTCTACATAGTACTAAATCAACCCCTCGCCACCCCTCTACATAGTACTAAATCAACCCTCGCCCACCCCTCTACATAGTACTAAATCAACCCTCGCCCACCCCTCTACATAGTACTAAATCAACCCCTCGCCCACCCCTACATAGTACTAAATCAACCCTCGCCCACCCCTTACACAGTACTTAATCAACCCTCGCCACCCCTCTACATAGTACTAAATCAATCCCTCGCCCACCCCTCTACATAGTACTAAATCAATCCCTCGCCCACCCCTCTACATATTACTAAATCAACCCCTCGCCCACCCCTCTACACAGTACTAAATCAATCCCTCGCCCACCGCCCCACACCGCTGGAATGCAAGTAAGTGTGCGCCAGATATGGCTTCTGCTGTCTGTAGGAATCATGCCAGTTACTGAAGCGATCCAGGTACCTATACTTCCTAGTTTAATCGACACTGATCATCATCGTCTTGATTTCCTGAAGTTAGGTCTTCACATCAGCATCATGTGCCATAGCGGTGGCGTAGAAGATCATATCCTTCCACAATTCTCTATCCACCGTACATCATTTCAATTCTATTGTTGATTGTTTTCCGTGTCATGACACCATGATATCAAGTATTTTCTTTCATTGTCGTCCGTGTTCTCTCTTTTCCTCTATTTTTGCAGTTGTAACCAAGTATTCCAACTTTCCTATCATCGTGATGTGCATGAAAAATGTCGATTGTTTCTTTCTTATGTTTCTTATGAGCTCCTTTGTTGTGTTGACCTCTTTGATAATTTTCTCGTTGGTCTTTTTAGCTGTTCTGGGAACTTTCAACCTTGTTCCGAGCAATCCCATCTCTGTAGATCTTCTGACTAATCAACAAACTAGTTTTATATTATAAGATAAGCACAAATATCAAATATAACAAACCTGAAATACTATGAGGGACAGCGTGTATAGCTGCAGAAAACAAAAAAAAAATAAATATATAATGATACTGAGCAGCTAAATTAACAGAAAGACAAGACAAGCTACACCGTTTCAACAAAAGCCTTCATCGGGTATACAAACAAACTAACTACATTAAACACAAAATTTGAGTTAGAATACACTATCTATCTATCTATCTATATATCTATCTATCTATCTATCTATCTATCTATCTATCTATCTATCTATCTATCTATCTATCTATCTATCTATCTATCGCTATCTATCTATCTATCTATCCATCCATCCATCCATCCTATCTATCTATCTATCTATCTATCTATCTATCTATCTATCTATCTATCTATCTATCTATCTATCTATCTATCTATCTATCTATCTATCTATCTATCTATCTATCTATCTATCTATCTATCTATCTATCTATCTATCTATCTATCTATCTATCTATCTATCTATGTATCTGTTTGTCTGTCTGTCTGTCTGTCTGTCTGTCTGTCTGTCTGTCTGTCATCTATCTATCTATTGTCCTTTCGAGCCGAATACGGCACTAGGGCGGAACCACAATCTCAAAAACAGAAACCTTGCGTGCCAAAGTGGCACATATTGCAGAGATCACTGCTCTAAAATATATGGTGCTGTTTCCATAACAATACTTTTTACATTGATAGCTTGCCAAGCCATTGATCAATCTCCTTAGTCGCCTCTTACGACATGCCTGGAAGGTCACAGTGTCACTATTCTTTACCTGCCTAATAATGAGACCCCGGTAACACACGGGGTCGAATACACTACACAACTAAAAAAAAATGGTGGAAAAGACAGTGCCAGGATTTTCGTAGAATCTTTTCCGCTCTTTTTGCAGAAATAATCACTGAGATTTTGTTTATTATCTATTTAATCTTTTATGTACAATTATTTTACAAGTTACTTTCTCACACACTATTCAAAATTATTACAATTTATAATCGATTCTGAAACATGAATTCTGTGGGTAGGCCAAAACTGAAATATAAAGATGTCTGCACCCCTGAGTGAATTAAGAAACGCTTTCCTACAATCGCAGCACTTACAGAAGATAAATTAAAAGCGGCATAACATTTGAAAGTCAAAAAGTGAAGTCAAGGTTGAAGAAAAAAAGACGGAAGGAAAAAGAAACGCAACCACTAGAAATAAAAACGCTTTTTTCATTCTGCAACCGAAACTGCCATATTCCAATAATGGCAATATCAAATATGAGAGAACCTGCTCGGCAGAAGGCGGGGCGATTATTATTGTAGATTAGCATCTACCAGTTCCAGCCGACAGTGGAGACACTGAATATGAATATTGTATATATAACATTTTACTAGAAATCTGTTACCTATCCCAAAGCAAGAAAATCGCGATACCAGGAATTTGAAGCCCTGGTGTTAGGGCATTTGCCAAGAGAAAGATCAAACGAACTATTCATTTTCGTTGTTCGTTGATGTATTTCTCTGAAGTCATTCATTGAAAGTTGAAATTCTCCTACAGCTTCTATATAAAACGGCCCACTGTTAGTGTGTATGTCTTTCATGCAGTGTCTGATAATGTTGATCGTGCGAGAAAGTAAAAAGTGAAGGTAACACTGTTTTTTGTTTGTTTGAGACTTTACAAATGTTCAGCCTTGGATACAATCAGTTGAGATGTACTTGTTAGACCATGAACAGCCAACAAATCCAATGAAGAGGTACTGAGGAAGTAGGGAAGAGAATAAAATAAATTAGGAAAAGGCTGGCCAGATTTGTAGGATGGAAAAGAGCCGGTCTGGAAAACGAAAGAAGAAGAGGAATATAGCCGGTCAGAGAGGAGGCTAAGAGAAATAATGCAGGTTGATGGTTTGTGTTGTAACAGATCGACAGAGGAACTGTCACACGGGGGGCAACATCGCCAGTTGTGGCGGGACATGATCTACAATCTGGGCCATGAATGACTAGCTGGCGAAGGGTGGTAGGCAATTTGGACAAGATTTTTGCGATGAGAATTCAGGAAATGTAGATAACAATGCGGAATTACTTCTTTTATTTTCACATTTGGCGCCAATACTAATTGGAAAATTATAATTACAGTAGTTACTTTGTCATAAATACGAGTCTTTTCCAGGGAACTTTCAACATTCTTCTGAGAAATCCTATCTCTGTAGCCTCTAATCGTCTTTCCATTTGTTTGTCTACTGTCCATGATTCGCTTCCATAGGTCAGAATTGGTTGTATATAGCACCGATGAACTCTCTTTCTCACTTCTGTTAACATAGATTTGTTGCATAAGATATTTTTCATTTTCTGAAATGCTATTTTGGCCTGAGCTATTCTGCTTTTTATTTCCGTGGTGCATCTCCCATCCGATGTTATTATTGTGCCCAAGTATTTGACGCGTTGCACTTGTTTCAGATTTGTCCTGTTTTTTTTAATGTTGCATGATGGTGATGATTCTTTCTTCCATATGACCATTACTTCTGTTTTCTTACTATTCAGACTGACACCTTTTTTGTTGCTTTCTTTTACTATTATGTCTATCATTCCTTGTAGCTCATTCTCTGTCTCTGCTATTAAGACTGTGTCATCCGCATATCGCAAGTTATTCATATTGTGACCGTTGACTTCAATTCCTTTTCTTGTCTGCTTTGATCTCATAATATGTTCGTTGTAAAGTGAAAACAAATCCGGTGACAGAACACATCCTTGTCTGACTCCTTGTTTTATATATTGGAATTGTCCTGTTTGGTTGTTAATTCGTATAGCTGCTGTTTGTTGCCAGTACATTTTATTTTTTATGATTCGCATATCCTTGCCATCAATGTTTAATTTCTCCAGCATATTTATTATTTCCACATGCTTTACTTTGTCAAATGCTTTCGTGTAGTCTATAAAGCACATATATAGATCTTTCTTTACCTCTATAGATATTTGTATCAATGTTCTTAAGATGTATATTGCATTATTAGTTCCCTTTCCTTCCAAAAATCCACATTGTTCCTCACTTATTTCTGGTTTTATTTTGTTGCTTACACGTCTCATGATGATTCTTAGTAATATTTTCGTCATATGGCTCATGAGACTAATAGTACGATGGTCTTCACAATCAGTGGCGCCTGACATCTTCGGTATGGCTACAAATATAGATTTTAGTAGATCTTCGGGTAGGTGTCCAGTGTTATATATGTCATTGAGTAGTTTTGTTATGATTTGTACACCCAGCTCTCCTAATGCATCTATCTCTTCGATTGTTATATTGTCGGGACCTGGAGCTTTTGCCTCTTTTCATGTGTTGAATTGCCTCCTCCATTTCACTCTGCATTGTTGATAGTCCTGTGTCTTTGTTTGAAATGTTTAGCTTAATTCTTTCATCATCATAGAGTTGACTGATATATTCTGTCCATCTTTCCATTGTCTTCTCCTGTCCCATTATTATATTTCCTTCCTTTGATTTCACACATCCTGAAACTTTGACTTCTTTTCTTCCTGTTAATCTATTTAATTGACTGTGCATAAATTTTGAGTCTTTCTTTTGTTGTTTTTCCATTTCTTCACATTTCTATTTTAACCATCCTTCCTTCGCTTCTCTGCATTTATTTTTGATCTCATTGTGCAATATTTTGTATATCCGTTCTTCTTTCTTATGTTTTCTTCTTTTATCCATTAGTTGTAATATTTCTTCTGTCATCCATTTCTTTTTGTTGATTCATTTAGTCACTGGTATTACTTCTTTTGATGTTTGTTGAATCCATTGTTTGAGCATTTCCCACTGTTCCTCGATGTCCTGTATTTTCTCAATAGCATTATATCTATTTTGTACTATCGTGCCATACTTATCACTCATCTGTCTATCTGATCTAAGCATATCTAGTTCTAATTTTATATTTATTGGTGATTTCTGTGCCTTCCGCAGTTTCATTTTTATCTTTCCAACTACTGGTACATGGTCACTATTACAATCTGCTCCTGGCCTTGTTTTAACTGATGGTTGCCCATTCCTGAATTTTCTCTGTACCAGTATAAAATCAATTTGACTGTGTACTTTTTTGTCTGGGCTTTGCCATGCCCATAGTCGCCTAGGATGTTGTTTGAACCAGGTGTTACCTATAATCATTTCATGTGTCTTTGCCCAATCTATCCCCTCTGTCATTCGTCTCTCCAAGGCCATGTTCTCCAGTCACATTTTGCATTTTAGCTAAAATTAAAAAGAGTGTTGGGGACAAGACTCCGCCTTTGTGGGACACCTTGTTCGATAGAGACCTTCTTACTTAGTTGACCTTGAACTTGTACTCTGGCCGTTCTATCCTGAAGGTATTGAGAGATCCAATTGAATAAACGACCCTGGATGCCAAGTCTAAAATCTTGTTCTTTAAACCCTCTCGCCAAACCCTATCAAAAGCCTTCTCCATGTCGACCACACTGCCAGTGTGTGTTTCTTTTTTTGTAGAGCATCTTCTATTTCCTGTGCGATGTAGGTGACCAGGTCTTCTGTTGATCTGTGCTGACGGAAGCCACTTTGTTGTTTTGTCTCCAAATGCCACATAAGTCTTCTGTTAACCAGCCTTTCCATGAGTTTACTCAGGCAGCTCAGTAGGCTAACTGGTCTATAGCTACTTGGGTCTAGAGGGTCTTTTCCACACTTGAGGATGGGCACCATAATAACTTCTTTCCAGATTGTCGGGACATGACCTCTCTTCCAGCTAGCATTTATTATCCTTATAAACTGGCTCTTGGCTTTCTGTCCCAGATTTAGGAGCATTTCGTTGGAGATTCCGGAAGCCGCGATAGCTCAGTGGTTAGCGAACTGGACTACAAAGAACAAGGGTAGGGTTCGATCCAAACCGACGGCTTCCGGTTCACCCAGCCTTTAATGGGTACCGGATTTTTTTCTAGGAAAGTGAAGCGGCACGGGCGTAATACCGACCACATTACCCCAAAAATCATGTGCTGAAGGTCTGTAAATTGATGGTCACTAACACCATATTCCCTATACGCCACTTGGCGTGACGGGGGTACTTTACTTTTTTTTTTTTTTTACGTTGGAGATTCCATCTTTACCAGGGGAACTTTTGAGTTTCAATCCTTTGAGGGCAACATCTAATTTAGTTGGGGTAAAGATGGTCGTCTGATGCTCTTTTAGTGCTAAATGCATGTGTTTTGCATCTTGGTTTTCCCGTCTTGCAGCTTTCTGTTTGTCTATTGTAATGTTTATTCTACTAATGTTTTTGTAAGTCTCTATCAGTAGATTTGCTGCCCTTTTGCCTGTGAGGATGTTCTGATTGTGTGTTAATGATATTGAAGGTCGGCAGTTATTTTCGTCGCTCAGAGTTTCCGCAAGTTTCCAAAGTTTATGACCATTTTTGTCTAGATTAAGGCTCTCTGTTTTGTCTATCCAGCTTTGCCTTGCTGATATCACGACCTCACGTCTGTATTTGGCCGAGGCTGCTTTGTAGGCAATGTTGCTCTCTGTGCTGTGTGATGTTTCAGCTAGTTCTCTGGCAGAGTCCAGTTCCTCTTCTAGTCTTTGTATTTCCTTGCTCCAGTATGGCTTGTAGTTTCTTCTTGCTCCTCTAGGAATGGATTCTTTAGCAGCTCTCAGGATTCCATTTGTTAACCGCTCTATTGACCTTCTTTTCGTGGGTGTTGATAGGCGCTGTATATGCATCAGTGAGCCTTGCAAACTTTGCCCAATCTGCTCTCTTATTGTTCCAGCGGGAAAGAGGTATTTGCAACTCCTGTTTGTGAGCAAGAGCCATTGAAAGTTTGACTGGTCTATGATCACTATCTCCAAGTTGGTTCAGCACTTTTCTGGTTATTTTGATAGATATGCCTCCGGTTGCAAATGCTAGGTCGGGAGTGGAAGTTGTTTTCCATCTTCTTGAGTAGAAGGTTGGGGGGTCCTCCCTAAAGTTTATGAGGAATAGGTTGTTGTCTATTTCCCATTCTTCCATTTCTTCACCTCGAACATTGGACTCCATATATCCACATCTTTCAGAGTGGCTGTTAAAGTCTCCTACAACCAGACACTTTGATGGTGTTATTTCCATTGACTCCAGCTTTAGTAATTTGTCATTTGGACAGTATATATTAATTATCCTTATACTAGCGGAGTTAATGTATAGGTCTGTAGCAATTATCTCTGCCTCTCCGTTTGTGACTACCTCTAACAGTTTTGGTGGGATGGAATTTTTAATAAGTATAAGAATTCCACCCTTGTGACCTTCCCTGTCTTGTCTAAATGTTTGGTAGCCCCTGATCATAAATCTGTGCTGAGGATTAAGATGAGTTTCCTGAATGCAGGCAACGCCTATCTCCTCCTCTGCTAGTCGGATTGTTAGAGCTTGTTTTTTGTGGTATATGCCCTCCGCATTCCAGTGTATTATATTCAGCTGTTTTCTTGAAGCCTTTCCGGTCAGCGGTAGTTTCTATCATAATTAGAGTCTGTTAGATCCAGTCTGATTGATTACTTGTTAAAACGGTCACTATGTTCTGCGCCAGTTGCCCAGTGCATCCGATTTCAGCCAGCATTTAATCATTTTTGCTAGCCTTAGCCTTTGATTGTCCCCAATCTTCCTGCAAGGCAGCAGATTATCTTTTCTGTAGGGGGTTCTGCCCTTAGATGGTCAGCCCTCCCAGGTTTACGAGCACCATATGCCCAAGCTTGATGTAGTAATTAGTTGGTGATTAGACCATCACCATCACACATCAAACAACAGACTATAAGACCCTTCTAGCGAACTGGAGTCTCATCGATGCTGATAAGTCATGTACGAAACCCCACTCCGTCTTTCATTGATTAGAGTACGACCGTCCTAGGGCTATGCAACTAACGTGATGACGTAGCTCACACAACAATGGCTGCACTCACAATATCCCAGTTTACTATAGTAAAAGCAGCCAACAGCACACGAAAAGCTGATGCACAATTTGCAAAGTGAAAACTGCTACTGACTAGACTGAGCAGAGCTTAGCAAGGAGCTGTACAATGCAAGAACTTGGCGTCATACAATTACATCGACGATTTTGGAACATCACACGATGTGTTGACGTAATTCGCATATATCGCTAGGCAGGAGAAGGTCATATTCACAAACTTTTGACTTGACAATGAAGAACAATGAGGTGAGTACAACCTGTCATCATCGGCAAACTTTGCTAACTGGATCAGTTGATTAGCTCAGACGTAGAAAATTACACCGTAGAGCCGAAGCTAATCAGTTCTCTAATGCAACTTCTGCAGCGATCCAGCGAACGTGACCTCATTCCACCATGTTTGGAAACGGAAGTCCTATCTTTGTTCCTATCCTTGCATTGAAATCCCCCTAATATAATAGTTATTTCTTGGGATTTATACTGTTCCAGGAGTCATCTCTAGCTCGTTGTAAAACGTGTCAATGTCTTCTTCTTCGCTATTACTTGTTGGCGCATAAGCTTGAATTATGTTGATATCCACTGGTCTATCTCTCAATTTTACTAGCAGAATTCTGTTATATAGATCTATCAATAATATAAAATAAAGTCACGTCAAAAGACATAGCGGTATGGAAAGAAAAACATTGGAAGGCATTATTCCTGGGCGACGTATCAGGGGAAGACCAAGAAGAAAGGTGATCTCAAGACATCAAGGAGACCTTGAACATGACAACAGATTATTGCCCAAATGATGGTAACTAACTCCATATTCCCATATACGTCACTTGGCGTGACGGGTCACTAACACCATATTCCCATATACGTCACTTGGCGTGACGGGTCACTAACACCATATTCCCATATACGTCACTTGGCGTGACGGGTCACTAACACCATATTCCCATATACGTCATTTGGCGTGACGGGTCACTAACACCATATTCCCATATACGTCATTTGGCGTGACGGGTCACTAACACCATATTCCCATATACGTCATTTGGCGTGACGGGTCACTAACACCATATTCCCATATACGTCATTTGGCGTGACGGATCACTAACACCATATTCCCATATACGTCATTTGGCGTGACGGGTCACTAACACCATATTCCCATATACGTCACTTGGCGTGACGGGTGACTAACACCATATTCCCATATAAATCACTTGGCGTGACGGGTCACTAACACCATATTCCCATATACGTCACTTGGAGTGACGGGTCACTAACATAATATTCCCATATACGTCACTTGGGGTGACGGGTAACTAACACCATATTAACATATATGTCACTTGGCGTGACAGGGTTCTTTACTTTTTTTATTTTTTACTTTAGTCGAGGAAGAACAAGATTTGCACGGAGATGGATAAATATTTTAGAAATCTTGCTGCCGTGCTGCTACACAAATATTCTAGAAATCTTGGTGCCGTGCTGCTACACAAATATTCTAGAAATCTTGCTGCCGTGCTGCTACACAAATATTCTAGAAATCTTGCTGCCGTGCTGCTACACAAATATTCTAGAAATCTTGCTGCCGTGCTGCTACACAAATATTCTAGAAATCTTGCTGCCGTGCTGCTAATAACTATCAATGCAGTACTCTTAGCCTAGAATAGAAGAAAAAACTGAAACTTGTCAGAGTTTCCTTACATATTAATGGAAATATTAATGGACATATTAATGGACATATTAATGGACATATTAATGGACATATTAATTGACATATTAATGGACATATTAATGGACATATTAATGGACATATTAATAGACATATTAATGGACATATTAATGTACATATTAATGGACATATTAATGGACATATTCAGTTAAAATAAGAAAAAAAACAATCATCCTTGCCTCTATCTGTGTATATATATTTTAAATATTTTCTAAAACACTCTACAATATATATAATAAAAATATCATGTCTACACTGGTTACCTCATCTTGTGACTACCGGAGTCTCCACGGTGGGCGGAGAAAAAAATGGAGTCACTAATAACCGCCATACATGTGGTAAGAGGCGAATAAGGAGGCTCGGAAAAGTCGCGTGTGCTGTCTATTAGGACGTGCACGGAACGACCTTGTCAACGGAATTTACCGATGCCATTCGGAAAATGCTGTCACAAGTGGTGGAGCGAATATGGTGAATTTCTAACTGCAATGAAACTAGTTCCATGAATAGACTCTTGTCTCTGCCACTGTTTCCTTCATCTTATCCCTGCCACTGGTTCCTTCATCTTGTCTCTGCCAATGGTTCTTTCATCTTATCCCTGCCACTGGTTCCTTCATCTTATCCATGCCACTGGTTCCTTCATCTTATCCCTGCCACTGGTTCCTTCATCTTGTCTCTGCCATTGGTTCCTTCATCTTATCCCTGCCACTGGTTCCTTCATCGTGTCGATGCCATTGGTTCCTTCATTTTATCCCTGCCACTGGTTCCTTCATCTTGTCGATGCCAATGGTTCTTTCATCTTATCCCTGCCACTGGTTCCTTCATCTTGTCTCTGTAATTGGTTCCTTCATCTTATCCATGCCACTGGTTCTTTCATCTTATCCCTGCCACTGGTTCCTTCATCTTATCCCTGCCACTGGTTCCTTCAGCTTGTCCCTGCCAATGGTTCCTTCATCTTATCCCTGCCACTGGTTCCTTCATCCTATCCCTGCCACTGGTTCCTTCATCTTATCCCTGCCACTGGTTCCTTCATCCTGCCTCTGCCACTGGTTCCTTCATCTTGTCTCTGCCACTGGTTCCTTCATCCTGTCTCTGCGACTAGCTCTTTCATCTTGCCTCTGTCACTGGCTCCTTCATCTTGTCTCTGTCACTGGTTCCTTCATCTTGTCTCTGTCACTGGTTCCTTCATCTTGTCTCTGCTACTGGTTCCTTCATCTTGTCTCTGCCACTGGTTCCTTCATCTTGTCTCTGCTACTGGTTCCTTCATCTTGTCTCTGTCACTGGTTCCTTCATCTTGCCTCTGCTACTGGTTCCTTCATCTAATCTCTGCTACTGGTTCCTTCATCTTGTCTCTGTCACTGGTTCCTTCATCTTGTCTCTGTCACTGGTTCCTTCATCTTGTCTCTGTCACTGGTTCCTTCATCTTGTCTCTGTCACTGGTTCCTTCATCTTGTCTCTGCTACTGGTTCCTTCATCTTGTCTCTGCCACTGGTTCCTTCATCTTGTCTCTGCTACTGGTTCCTTCATCTTGTCTCTGTCACTGGTTCCTTCATCTTGCCTCTGCTACTGGTTCCTTCATCTAATCTCTGCTACTGGTTCCTTCATCTTGTCTCTGTCACTGGTTCCTTCATCTTGTCTCTGTCACTGGTTCCTTCATCTTGTCTCTGTCACTGGTTCCTTCATCTTGTCTCTGTCACTGGTTCCTTCATCTTGTCTCTGCCACTGGTTCCTTTATCTTGTCTCTGCCACTGGTTCCTTCATCCTGTCTCTGCGACTAGCTCTTTCATCTTGCCTCTGTCACTGGCTCCTTCATCTTGTCTCTGTCACTGGCTCCTTCATCTTGTCTCTGTCACTGGTTCCTTCATCTTGTCTCTGTCACTGGTTCCTTCATCTTATCTCTGCTACTGGTTCCTTCATCTTGTCTCTGCTACTGGTTCCTTCACCTTATTCCTACCACTGATTCCTTCATCTTATCCCTGCCACTGGTTCCTTCATCCTGTCTCTGCCACTGGTTCCTTCATCTTGTCTCTGTCACTGGCTCCTTCATCTTGTCTCTGTCACTGGTTCCTTCATCTTGTCTCTGTCACAGGTTCCTTCATCTTGTCTCTATCACTGTTTACTTCATCTTGTCTCTATCACTGGTTACTTCATCTTGTCTCTATCACTGGTTACATCATCTTGTCTCTACCACTCTTTACATCATATTGTCTCTAACACTGGGTACATCATCTTGTCTCTACCACTGGTTACATCATCTTATCTCTCCAACTGGTTACATCATCTTGTCTGTTTCACTGGTTACATCATCTTGTCTCTACCACTGGTTACTTCATCATGTCTCTACCACTCTTTACATCATATTGTCTCTAACACTGGTAACATCATCTTGTCTCTACCACTGGTTACTTCATCATGTCTCTACCACTCTTTACATCATATTGTCTCTAACACCGGTTACATCATCTTGTCTCTACCACTGGTTACTTCATCATGTCTCTACCACTCTTTGCATTATTTTGTCTCTAACACTGGTTACAGCATCTTGTCACTACCACTGGGTACATCATATTGTCTCTAACACTGGTTACATCATCATGGCTCATTACATCATGGCTTCCGAGTTCCCCCAGCCTTTAATGGGTACCTGATTTTTTTTCAGGGAAAGTGAAGCGGCACGGGCGTAATACCGACCACATTACCCCAAAAATCATGTGCCGAAGGTCTGTAAAATTTATGGTCACTATCACCATATTCCCTATACGCCACTTGGCGTGACGGGGGTATTTTACTTTTTTTTACTTTTATGAAGTGTTCACTGTCATGAGGAAGTAGACATTTACAAAGACATTAATAAACCAATAAAATGACATTTTTAATCGACGAGTCCACATCGTTCTGTGTCGCATTTGTCGTTTTGACTTCACACGCTTCTTCCAGCCCAGTAGAATCTCATTATATGACGTATACGGCCACGTTGTGTTTAAATACTGGTACATATATGCTTGTTCTTGGCTCATATACTATCGTCAGTTTATTAACTTCTATCATTTGGGAAACACTTCTATGACTAAACATGTGCCTCTCTATGTGATAAACATAGCGACAATGGATGTCTCTAGCTTCCCTACTATACACGATGTCCATGCACTAACTGGAGTCCCTTTCCATTAAGAGTATATTATCTGACGTCTGGTCCAGTCCGAATCAAAATGAGTTTATCTATTCTTCTGGTCCTCGCATCGCAGTCTTATAAATTGTCCCTAAACATCTACCCTGCTGTCCTTCCTAAATGTTACTTTAGCGTGGTGTTGCTTTGTCAGGACGGAATATGTGCGGCTCTTCGGTCAGAATTGACTAAGTCACTTTCTTACACAAATGTCTCTACAAGTTACTATCTTACACAAATGTATCTATAAGTCGCTTCCTTACACAAATGTCTCTAGAAGTTACTATCTTACACAAATGTCTTTACAAGTCACTGTCTTACACAAATGTATCTATAAGTCGCTTTCTTACACAAATGTCTCTACAAGTTACTATCTTACACAAATGTATCTATAAGTTACTATTTTACACAAATATATCTACAAGTTACTATCTTACACAAATGTCTCTACAAGTCACTGTCTTACACAAATGTATCTATAAGTCGCTTCCTTACACAAATGTCTCTACAAGTTACTATCTTACACAAATGTCTCTACAAGTCACTGTCTTACACAAATGTATCTATAAGTCGCTTTCTTACACAAATGTCTCTACAAGTCACTGTCTTACACAAATGTATCTATAAGTCGCTATCTTACACAAATGTCTCTACAAGTTACTATCTTACACAAATGTCTCTACAAGTTACTGTCTTACACAAATGTATCTATAAGTCGCTTTCTTACACAAATGTCTCTACAAGTTACTATCTTACACAAATGTATCTATAAGTCGCTTTCTTACACAAATGTCTCTACAAGTTACTATCTTACACAAATGTATCTACAAGTCACTTTCTTACACAAATGTCTCTACAAGTTACTATCTTACACAAATGTATCTACAAGTCACTGTCTTATACAAATGTCTCTACAAGTTACTATCTTACACAAATGTATCTACAAGTCACTTTCTTACACAAATGTATCTATAAGTCATTATCTTACACAAATGTCTCTATAAGTTACTATCTTACACAAATGTCTACAAGTTACTATCTTCCACAAATGTATCTATAAGTCGCTTTCTTACACAAATGTCTATATAAGTTACTATCTTATACATATGTCTCTACAAGTTACTATCTTACACAAATGTCTCTACAAGTTACTATCTTACACAAATGTCTCTACAAGTTACTATCTTACACAAATTATTCTATAAATCATTATCTACACAAATGTATCCATAAGTCGCTTTCTTACACAAATGTCTCTATAAGTTACTATCTTACACAAATGTATCTATAAGTCGTTTTCTTACACAAATGTATCTATAAGTTACTATCTTACACAAATGTATCCATAAGTTGCTTTCTTACACAAATGTCTCTATAAGTTACTATCTTACACAAATGTATCCATAAGCCGCTTTCTTACACAAATGTATCTATAAGTCGTTTTCTTACACAAATGTATCTATAAGTTGTTTTCTTACACAAATGTCTCTACAAGTCACTGTCTTACACAAATGTATCTATAAGTAAATTTCTTACACAAATGTCTCTACAAGTTACTATCTTACACAAATGTCTCTATAAGTAAATTTCTTACACAAATGTCTCTACAAGTTACTATCTTACACAAATGTCTCTATAAGTAAATTTCTTACACAAATGTCTCTACAAGTCACTATCTTACGCAAATGTCTCTATAAGTTACTATCTTACACAAATGTATATATAAGTCGTTTTCTTACACAAATGTATCTATAAGTCGTTTTCTTACAGAAATGTCTCTACAAGTCGCTATCTTATACAAATGTCTCTACAAGTCACTGTCTTACACAAATGTCTCTATAAGTAAATTTCTTACACAAATGTCTCTACAAGTCGCTATCTTATACAAATGTCTCTACAAGTTACTATCTTACACAAATGTCTCTATAAGTAAATTTCTTACACAAATGTCTCTACAAGTCGCTATCTTACACAAATGTCTCTACAAGTTACTATCTTACACAAATGTCTCTATAAGTAAATTTCTTACACAAATGTATCTACAAGTCACTATCTTACACAAATGTCTCTATAAGTTACTATCTTACACAAATGTCTCTATAAATCACTTTCTTACACAAATGTATCTATAAGTCGCTTTCTTACACAAATGTCTCTACAAGTTATTATCTTACACAAATGTATCTATAAGTCGCTTTCTTAAACAAATGTCTCTACGAGTTACTATCTTACACAAATGTCTCTACAAGTCAATATCATTCACAAATGTATCTATAAGTCGCTTTCTTACACAAATGTATCTTATAAGTCGCTTTCTTACACAAATGTCTCTATGAGTCGCTTTCTTGCATAAATGTCTCTATAAGTCTCTCTCTCTCTTACACAAATGTCTCTATAAGTGGCTTTGTTACATAAATGTCTCTATAAGTCGCTTTCTTACATAAATGTCTCTATAAGTCGCTTTCTTACAAAAATATCTCTTGCATCTTCTCACTGATAGTTTTGCTTCCATACCAGACATTTGCCGGCCCTTCTAAATTCAGCCACCGGTCTCTGGGGTGGTTACTCTCCTACCACAGTTCCCAAATATTCTACTTATTGGCTATTCTCAGCAGCAACCGTGCATCACTGCTGCCGACTGCCCACCAGTTAAACAGCTTGTTTTGTCCACTCCCTTGCGGTCAGTCTAAGTTCATTAACGACTCAATATGGCCATCGACCTAGAGTCAAGTAGAGTGCTACTACGTCATAAAACTGTTTTGAATTAATAACCGCTCTAGAATATTTAAACAGTATTTATTTTCATACTCATACAATATTTATAATTTCTTCCCTTCCACACTCTAAACTGTGCTTACATTGGTTTCAATTTCCCACACTCTAAACTGTGCTTACATTGGTTTCAATTTCCACACTCTAAACTGTGCTTACATTGGTTTCAATTTCCACACTCTAAACTGTGCTTACATTGGTATCAATTTCCACACTCTAAACTGTGCTTACATTGGTTTCAATTTCCACACTCTAAACTGTGCTTACATTGGTTTCAATTTCCCACACTCTAAACTGTGCTTATATTGGTTTCAATTTCCACACTCTAAACTGTGCTTACATTGATTTCAAATTCCACACTCTAAACTGTGCTTACATTGGTTTCAATTTCCACACTCTAAACTGTGCTTACATTGATTTCAAATTCCACACTCCCCAACATTTTCTGCATTTCACACAAAATTTACACACTGTCCTCACATACAACATTAACATTGTATTCCCAACTCACATATCCTACAACATTAACATTGTATTCCCAACTCACATATCCTACAACATTAACATTGTATTCCCAACTCACATATCCTACAACATTAACATTGTATTCCCAACTCACATATCCTACAACATTAACATTGTATTCCCAACTCACATATCCTACAACATTAACATTGTATTCCCAACTCACATATCCTACAACATTAACATTTTATTCCCAACTCACATATCCTACAACATTAACATTGTATTCCCAACTCACATATCCTACAACATTAACATTGTATTCCCAACTCACATATCCTACAACATTAACATTGTATTCCCAACTCACATATCCTACAACATTAACATTGTATTTCCAACTCACACAACCGACATTAACATTGTATTCCCAACTCACATATTCTACAACATTAACATTGTATTTCCAACTCACACAACCGACATTAACATTGTATTCCCAACTCACATATTCTACAACATTAACATTGTATTCCCAACTCACACAACCGACATTAACATTGTATTCCCAACTCACATATTCTACAACATTAACATTGTATTCCCAACTCACACAACCGACATTAACATTGTAATCCCAACTCACACAACCAACATTAACATTGTATTCCCAACTCATACAACCGACATTAACATTGTATTCCCAACTCACATATTCTACAACATTAACATTGCATTCCCAACTCACACAACCGACATTAACATTGTATTCCCAACTCACACAACCGACATTAACATTGTAATCCCAACTCACACAACCAACATTAATATTGTATTCCCTCCTCACATATCCTACAACATTAATATTGTATTCCCAACTCACACAACCGACATTAACATTGTATTTCCAACTCACACAACCGATATTAACATTGTATTTCCAACTCACACAACCGACGTTAACATTGTCTTCCTTCTCACACTCTCGATCATCAACCCTCACTGTCCACACACCCCCACATATATAATCCAGCACTACCATATTTGTATTGTTCCACAGACCATAGGTTTCCTGACGACATGACGCCCACAAGTTGTCTGCTCCTAACGCTGACCTCACTGTGTTGTGCCCTTCAAAATGACGTCCTCAGGTTACTCAGAGGCCAGGATGTTGTCCTTGACCTAGATGCCTTCTTGATCAGTAAGCAGCGTTAAAATGATGCTAAATGAGAAATCAATGTAGGGTAACCACACTGTTGGGCACCACATTCAGAAATTATATTTGTTTTAAAAATGACCAAAGTATTCAATGAATAATGTTAATGTAATGAAAAGTATACTAACATCAAAACAAATAACACCAATGCTAAAACTAAGAAAATATTATATCTTCTCAAGATTCTTGCAATGTGCGGAAAAATGAACATTAGACAAGAAAACAGAACAGTAAATTGAAGCCTTTGAAACGTGGATTTATGGAAGAATATGTAGAATTGAATTAAAAGAAAAGAAAACAAAGGATGAAGTCTTAAAACAGCTAAAAATGAATAGAGAACTAATAAATACAATTTTTTTTTTAATGAGATTTTTGGGGCATGTCAAAAGACACAGCAGCCTACAAGAAGTAATCTTGGAAAGAAAAATACACGGCAGAAGAGGTAGAGGCAGACCAAGGCTTAACGTGGGCGAGTAACTTCAAAAGATAGACAAGTCAGCCTATGACAATCTGTACCATCAAAGCAAGAGACAGAGCAGAATGGTGCTCCATGGTAGCCAACGTTTCGATGCGGAGACGTACTCGATGATGATGATGATTCAATGAATATTACAAATTTAAATGGAAAGAAAGTTGTATAGGGGAGGGGAAGTACAGATTGATATGCAGACTTACTTACTTTAGAGCTACTAGACTTAAAAATTTACATCATGAGTAGGCAACCAACGACCTGCAGGTCTCAACTATTCAGCCAGCTTTGACCCGACCGTGAACTTGATTGAAAATGACCAAACACTCAGGTGCCAAAACTAAAAAGAAATATTATTAACAAGTACAAGGTATTCACAATTATTTTGTTTTTCAAATAGACATTACAAAAACCCTTTGCTTGACAGTGTTGCCAAAAGTAAAATATATTTGCTCGTGGAAGCTGAATACATGTTGCATGCAAACCATATCAGACCGCAAAGACTACATCGATTTGATATTGAGATACTTATGCAATATCAGTGTTTTGTAGCATGATTAGTTACACAGAACGCTGATCACGCAGCTTTCATGACGGGCTTTCAAAGTATGCTACAGAAGATTGATGGACAGCCTCTGCGGCAAGAGTGGGTGCAGCTCCTGCATGGCTCTAAAGTGAGCACGTTAGCTTGGGTGTAATGTCCAGGACACGCTGGTGTACACAGCAATGGAAATAGCAGATAAGCTCGCTTGCAGCTCCGGTACCGGGTGGGTGTGGACAAAAAGGATATAGCCAAGTTTGTTATTTATTTCTTAAATGAAGAGCAGGAAGATATTTGGGACAAGGATACATACATTGAGAGACTAAGGAGTCTAAAGGTGGAAAAATTATCTGGTTAATCCAGGGTGCTTAGTGGGAAAAGCAAATGTATCTACAATAAACACCTTGCGGGAACAATCAGTGTGTATACGAGTCGAGAAATGCTGGTACGAATGGTGGAGCAGATATGAGGATATCCAGACTGCCATGAAACTGATACCAAGAATAGAGCGGAATAGAATAGTCTTTTGACCTTTAGATAACTCTGAGAGATCAAAAGTATGATTAGCTGTGGCTGTAGGGTCGGAATGAGTCAAGGAACGTAGTAGTAGGAATGGATGGTGCGTGCATTTTAATAAGGAAGGTATTGAAAACTGTTTGTCACCAGTTATTTACTCAATGGCATTATCAGGCAAAGAAAAGTGGATAAAGCATGTTCATGAACCTGTTTCTTTGTTCTGTATCAGGATAACATTTGATCTATTGTGAGAGAGCACTTATTTCTTATTAAACCGATAAGCTCTCAATTTAAAATGTATAATTAATTGTTAACTTTTTCTTCATTTTCTCTCTCTCTCTCTCTCTCTCTCTCTCTCTCTCTCTCTCTCTCTCTCTCTCTCTCTCTCTCATTTCTGTTTTCCACTTACCACCAATCATATGATTTGTACGTTACAATAGCTTATGCATACAAATTAAGTAATTGATATAAGATTTAAATAGGTGACAGTATCCTAACCTGGGCATTTTAATATTTTTCTAATATTCATCATCATCATGTACCGTACCTGTTGGCGTTGGCGATCATGTCCCTCCACAATCTTCTATCTACAGTGCATCGTATGAGTTCTGTTGTTGACTGTTTTCCATGCCATGACACCAAGCTGTCCGTATTTGCTTTCTTTGTCGTCCACAATCTCTCTTTCCTTTCATTTTGCCAGTTGTAACCAAGTATTCCAACTTTCCTCTTCTCATGATGTGCCCAAAAAATGTTGATTGTTTCTTTCTGATGTTTTTTAAGAGCTTCCTTTTTGTGTTGGCCTCTTTGAGAACTTTCTCATTGGCCTTTTTAGCTGTCCAGGGAACTTTCAACATTCTTCTGAGAAATCCCATCGCTGTGGCCTCTAATCGTCTTTTCATTTGTTTGTCTATTGTCCATGATTCGCTTCTATAGATAAGAATTGGTTCTATATAGCACCGATGAACTCTCTTTCTCATTTCTATTGACATAGATTTGTTGCATAAGATATTTTTCATTTTCTGAAATGCTATTTTGGCCTGAGCTATTCTGCTTTTTATTTCTGTGTTGCATCTCCCATCTGATGTAATTATTGTGCCCAAGTATTTCAAACGTTGAACTTGTTTCAGATTTGTCTCGTTTATTTTTATGCTGCGTGATGGTAATGATTGTTTCTTCGATATAACCATTACTTCTGTTTTCTTACTATTCAGACTGAGACCTTTCTTGTTGCTTTCTTTTACTATTATATATATCATTTCTTGTAGCTCATTCTCTGTCTCCGCTATTAAGACTGTGTCATTGGCATATCGTAAATTATTTATGTTGTGACCGTTGACTTCAATTCCTTTTTTCCCTTATAATCTAAACAAAAAATCTACGTTCGACTTGCAATAAAAAACAAAGAATATACAAACATATTGTATTTAACTCTCACAATGTGAAAACAGAGCTAAGTTAGACTTATTACAATAAAAATGATAATAATGTCCAAATATTTATCAGACATGCAATGAACAAATATATTTTTCTTGCTATAATAGTGAAAAAATGTGTTAGACTAATTGTGAATGTCTAAAGGGAAAAAAAAAAAGAAAAATAAAAGCACCTGAAGGTAAACATTGCTGGCGGATATCCACATTAGGAGAAAATAGGGGCAATAGGTCAAGGAGAGATAATTCATGTATAGACCGAGCTGAAGATAATGTTAAATTGATGTGCGAGCAATCTGATGTTATTCTTGGGCAAGAATGGATACCTGTTCCTTCAGAACTTGACACCATTTTTTCTGTCATTGCCACATTAGATAGAGGATGAAGAGAACAAAATCCGATTGTAGATAACGCAAAAGTGATTAAGCAAAAATAAAGGACTCAGCCTTAATAGTAAAAAGACAGAAGTAATGGTGACAACAAAGAAAACGACATCACCTCAGCGCATAATAAAGACAAGTGGAACAATATTAAAACAGGTAAATGAATTTAAATATTTGGGAACTTTGTTAACCTCAGACGGAAGATGTACAACAGAGGTGAGATGCAGAATGGCTCAGGCAAAAGGAGCTTTCCAAAAAATGAGGAAGATACTATGCAATCCATTTTTGACAATAGAAACAAGAAAAAGAGTTCTTAAATGTTATGTAGAGCCGGTCTTAACATATGGATGTGAATCATGGACAATAGGACAACAGAAAAGAAAATCACTGGAGTCTGTAGAAATGTGGTTTTACAGAAGAATGTTGAGAATACCATAGACAACTAAGAATAGTAATTAACATGTCCTGAAAGAGGTGTAAGCAAAAAGAGAGCTAATTTCCAATATTAGAAAGAATCAATCATCATTTTTGGCCATGTAATGAGAAGAGAACAATTGGAATATATTATAACAACTGGAAAAATTGAGGGACGAAGAGATAGAGTGAAGCAAAGAGAAAAAATACCAGACAGCTTAAGAGAATGGCTTGGCAGAAGGTCAACAACAGAAATTATAAATAGCTGCCGAGATCGAAAGTTGTGGAGAGACATGATCACCTACGCCACTAGGCCCGGTACTTGATGATGATAATGATTGCCTCCATTTGTGAAAACTGCAGTTATATGTACATGCTAGTCTACACAGATGTGCTACATCATCAACAGAGTGCATGGGCATAGACTGCATGATCCGATGACAGTACTATTGACGAGGATAACGGTGCCTACGCAATGACAACTAATAGTTTGACAATGGAAATAATGACGAAAGCTTTTGATTGGTTGGAGACCCAAGAGTGTACTCATGTGTGTGTGTGCTGAGTAACTCAATGAACATGATCCAAAAAGTAGAGACTGGCCTAATTCATCGTCAATGGTTGTGATCAATATAGAGATCCAAGGTTTGCAAGTATCACCTTCATGTATGTCCCAGACCAAGCTGGTGTTGAGGACAACGACAGAGCGGACAGACAATTCGGTGATATTAGCTGCTGGACAGCCAATGGATTGAGCAGATATCATTACCATCTACGAGGGGTGGGTAGAACAAAATGTTTGAACAGAAATATAAATACATGGCTGTCATGGAACGTAGGGAATACCAACTTCTTTCAACTGGTGGTCATTACGTAGGAAATACCAACTTCTTTCAACTGGTGGTCATTACGTAGGAAATACCAACTTCTTTCAACTGGTGGTCATTACGTAGGAAATACCAACTTCTTTCAACTGGTGGTCATTACGTTGGAAATACCAACTTCTTTCAACTGGTGGTCATTATGTAGGAAATACCAACTTCTTTCAACTGATGGTCATTATGTAGGAAATACCAACTTCTTTCAACTGGTGGTCATTATGTTGGAAATACCAACTTCTTTCAACTGGTGGTCATTACGTAGGAAATACCAACTTCTTTCAACTGGTGGTCATTATGTAGGAAATACCAACTTCTTTCAACTGGTGGTCATTATGTAGGAAATACCAACTTCTTTCAACTGGTGGTCATTACGTAGGAAATACCAACTTCTTTCAACTGGTGGTCATTACGTAGGAAATACCAACTTCTTTCAACTGGTGGTCATTATGTAGGAAATACCAACTTCTTTCAACTGGTGGTCATTACGTTGGAAATACCAACTTCTTTCAACTGGTGGTCATTACGTAGGAAACACCATCTTCTTTCAACTGGTGGTCATTACGTAGGAAACACCATCTTCTTTCAACTGGTGGTCATTACGTAGGAAACTCCATCTTCTTTCAACTGGTGGTCATTACGTAGGAAACTCCATCTTCTTTCAACTGGTGGTCATTACGTAGGAAATACCATCTTCATTCAACTGGCGGTCATTACGTAGGAAATACCAACTTCTTTCAACTGGTGGTCTTTACGTAGGAAATACCAACTTCTTTCAACTGGCGGTCATTACGTAGGAAACTCCATCTTCTTTCAACTGGTGGTCATTACGTAGGAAATACCAACTTCTTTCAACTGGCGGTCATTGCGTAGGAAACACCATCTTCTTTCAACTGGTGGTCATTGCGTAGGAAACACCATCTTCTTTCAACTGGTGGTCATTGCGTAGGAAACTCCATCTTCTTTCAACTGGTGGTCATTACGTAGGAAACTCCATCTTCTTTCCACTGATGGTCATTACGTAGGAAATACCATCTTCATTCAACTGCTGGTCATTACGTAGGAAATACCATCTTCATGAGCAGTTCTGGCACCGGAACGTGAAGTCAATGCCCGAGCGCTCCATTGATGGCGCACTACAGAACCGTCGTAAATCAGACCGTTGATGTTTTGGGTTTTTTTTTTAGATAAGGGACATCATTAATCACAATCTTTTTTTCTGCATCCTCTATGTGATGCAGCGACCAAAACAATGAGAAATGTCAATCCTGATTAGTCAATAGTCTAGGTAACATATTAATTGGTTATTGTTATTGGTTATGGAAGGCCTCGGTATCACAGCAAACGAATTAAAATCCATAATTGCTCAACCGCCCGTGCCAGTGGAATCATCCGAATTACTAACTCATCTCCCAAACAAAGAAAGGTAACTGTAGTCCCCATCGTAGCAGTCTCAACACACGCCAAAAGACATAAGGCGAAACCGCGCAGAAAGTGAACACAGTCAACTGTTCCCTGTCATACGATATCATCATTCATCGTAAACAAGCGGGATATCGAAGCAGGATCAAAACGGATGAGACACACAGCTCACGGTGTGCACAGAGCACTTAACTCAGTAGCTCCTGCAACAAGCCGGTCTTGGAATATGAGGAAACTGCAAGAAGGAACACTTTTCAGACATAGCCTTCAATGGTTCCTGCCGCCTATCCACCATATACTATGGGAGTTCACGTCCTCCCGAAAATGATGATCGTCATAGCACTTGATGATGTTAGGCCATCATTGATGACTCCAATTCCAAACATATAGACACACAGTGGTGGTAAGTTATCATTTCCAATCCAACAGAAGCCACATGACCTGTAGTTAGTAAAACCACAGAGAGAATATGATTTTGTGACCTTCACTGATTCACTCTTAGATGTGAATGTGTAGTTTACACAAGAGGAGAAGTTTTCAACTACAGTGATCCCATTTAATGCAATTCTGGGATAGCAAGGCAAGTCTCCTTTATAGCAGCAGAACTTGATGTTCTCCGCTCCCTTCTTGTAGCTGCCGCCACACGATTCTGATGTCTCATTAACTTGGACATCATTCAAGAACAATGTCAGATTAACATTCCATAGATATGGCTCTGCTGATGAAATGCTTGGTGCAACAGATGTATCAATCATACTGTAGGCTCCTGGTCTGTGGTCATTAATATCACAGACGGCACATGATGTTGTTATATTCAGTATTTCTTTCTGGGGTGTAAATATGTGGCACACACATGGAGAGTGGTTTGTGGTCACAGTAATCCCATTAAAGGCAATTCTAGGGTAGCATGGTATGGCTGTTTCAGAACAGCACAATCCTGTGATGTTTTCTGTGTTCGCTATAAAGCTGCTGGTGCTACACAATCCTGACCAATTATAGGTGTGGACATTATTCACTTGCAATGACAAAACTGCTTTGTTTACATCATAAACCTCTGGAAGCGAATCATTTATGGGACTAATAGTACAATTTATTCTTCCATCGGGGATATCTTCATTGAGTCCCCCCCAAAAAAAAAAAAGTCTTTGGTTAAAAAGCACATATGCTTTTGAGTTAAACACAAAATGAGCCCACTTCATAGATTCAAAATGATCCTTGCCAATGCCATCCGTTTGCACAAGTTAGGTCCTTAGCTACCAATGTCACAAACGTCCGAAACGAATTAACGACTTTATCTACAGCGAAGGTTAACGAACTGTGAACAAACATTTATGTTCAAACCCTTGAAAACATTTTCAAAAATCTGCCAACTCGCTGCAATAACATATATCGTGTTGTTCAATGTAAACATTGCTTACCCATGGCTCGAATATAAATAAGCTGCCATTCTGGTGCGTCCCATGACGTCAAATTCAACATATTAATGTCTTTGCTTACTGAGCAGCTTCTTTTGTGGTTGAATCTGTCAATATTGGATAGACAGATCCAACAGTAAAATGAACAAGATACATTTTTGATGCCTGGTCTTATCTCTTCTGTCCTGCGCCTTTTGTCTTCTCATTTATTTCCTCGGATGTTGCTGTGCTATTTCTATTTTTGTTCTCATTGTGCTACGATCTGATGCCAGACTTTACCAGTTTCTTCCAATGATAGAGAATTCCCTCAAAGAAGTCCTCCAAGTATCCTTATATCCTAGCATTGGTCTGTACATTGGTTTCTTTCCGTCCCTAGGTTCGCCTTGCAATAATTGTTGGGAAATAAAATCGTTGTCCATTCTTCTCTTATGACCCACCCGCCATAGTATCAGACTCCTAAGTGTTGCCATTATCGACAGGAGCTTAGCTCGTTGCAAGACGTTTGAATTTCTTACTTTTTACCTGTCATTTGATGTTTATTATCTTGCAAAGACAACGCACATGAAAGTTGTTTAACTTTATATCCTGCCCTGCCCAGGTAGTCAAAATTTCTGATCCATATAAAAGCTCTATGTTTAAGTTTACCCAATCTTTGAGCTGCTTTCCCATTCGGGTATTTATCTCTTCATCAAGTGGGGTGGTGGTTGTGATCATAGAGTCGAGGTAAGTGAACTGTCGCACAGTTTCGAGGGGTGTATTATTATTTTATGTAATGGTGGGGTGGTGTGGCGTGGCTACACCTGTTGAAGGACCGCAATCTTCTAGACACTTATTGACAAGGAGAATAAATCGCTTGATCTAGTTAGATTGTCAGTCATTGACTGCAGGACGGATTCATCGTGAGCATCCAGTGCTGCTCCATAATGTAATAAGTTCCTTGATTAGGGTCATAGTTGTTTTAAATGTTACTTATTGTTGTCAACTGACTTGATCAGCTTGTGTAAAGTAGGCGAGCAGCTAGCATGTTCCAGCACCCTGCATAAACCAGCTCTGCTCACGGTATCACAAGCCTTTGTGAGATCAACGAAGACTATAAACAGATGTCTCCTTTGTTCTTTAAGCTTCTGCAGTTGGCGGAGAGCAAACCAATGGTTGACCGCCCAGCTCTTAAACCGCACTGGGTCTCGGGAAGGATTCGTTCTGCCAATTGAGGTGGGCACCTTAGAACAATTATTGCGAATGCCATTAAAATTATACTCATAAGGGAGTTACCCTTTAGTTGTTACAATCGCCCTTGTCCTCTTTATTCTTGTATATAGAACTTCCGTTTTTCAAGATTGTGGAATGAAGTTCATGTTCTCTCAACGGCTGCAGAAATTGCATTTAGGGACGGATTAATTTCGGCTCCAATGCAATTCTCTGCGTTAAAGTCAATATGATGTTCCACTTAACAAAGTTGCGCCGATTATGCGGAGTCGTACACACGTCAATATTCCTCTTTGACAAGTGAAGTGTTACGACCTTCCCCCGTCTAGAATTGAAATGCGGTTTACGTCAACACATTGAGTGCTGTTCAAAGGCCGTCGTTGGAATTGTTTGACGCCAAATATTTACATGTTACAACTCATTAATATGGACTTCTCTGCTAAGTCAACTGAAATTTTTACTTGAGGAATTTTGCATCACCTTTTCGTGTGTTGTTGGCTGCATTCACTAGAGTAATCGGGAATTTATTGGTGCAGCCATTGTTGTGTGTGCTACGTCCTCATAATGGCTGACCGTATATCCATACACCGGCCGTACGCTAATGATGAAAGGCGAAATGACTTGGCTCTGGTCATGACTTTGTCAACACCGGGGTGACTACGGGAGTTTCATGTTAGTCAGGAGGGATGGTGTCTAGTTTCAAGGGGCTACTGTGAGATCGAGGGTGAACTGGTTTATAATTTCACAAATTCAAATTGCAGGGAGATCTTACAGTCTATTGTTCGATGTGCGACGGAGATAACCCGACGTCTAACTGTGTTTCATATGTTCGGATTTGGAGTGAAAACGATGTCCTGACGTCATCAAGCGCTACACATAAAAAAAAACATAATACGATCATCATTTTCAGGAGTACGTGAACTTCTGGTCTATATGGTGGATAGGCGGTTGTAACTATTAAAAGCTATATCTGAAAAGTGTTCCTTTTAGCAGTTTCCTCATATTTCAAGTCCGGCTTGTTGCAGGAGCTACTGAGTTAAGTGCTCTGTGCACACCGTGAACTGTGCGTTTCATCCGTTTTAATCGTGTTTCGATATTCCGATTGTTTACGATGAGTGATGATATTGTATGACCGAGAACCGATGGCTGTGTTCACTTTCTGTGCGGTTTCGCCTTATGTCTTTTGGCGTGTGCTGAGACTGCTATGATGGAAACTAGAGCTACCTTTCTTTGTTTGGGAGATGCGATAGTTATTCATTTGGATGATTCTACTGGCACGGGCGGTTGAGCAATTATGGATTTTAATTCGCTTGCAGTGATACCGGGGCATTGACAAGCTGTCATTATAAAAAAAAAGTAATGTTATGGAAACAGAACCATAGATTTTAGAAGCAGTGATCTCTGCAATATGTGCCATTTTGGCACGCTAGGTTTCTGTTTTTGAGATTGTGGTTCTGCCCTATGTGCCGTCTTCGGCTCGAAAGGACAGTAGATAGATAGTTGCTTGATTAGTTCCTTTCGAGCCGAAGACGGCAAATAGGACGTGAATCAACTCACATGTCTGCGATTCATCGCTAGGTCCTGTCCGTCCCTCTAGGTCCTGTCGGTCCTGCTAGGCCCTGACGGTCCTGCTAGGTCCTATCCGTCCTTCTAGGTCATGTCCGTCCTGCTAGATCCTGTCCGTCCCTCTAGGTCCTGTCGGTCCTGCTAGGCCCTGTCGGTCCTGCTAGGTCCCGTCGGTCCTGCTAGGTCCTGTCGGTCCTGCTAAGACCTGCTTTCTTCTTCAAGCTCATAGTTGAGCGCTCTCTATAAAATTTTCTTCTTAGCATTTTTTTATCTTCCTTGCTTTCTTTAGTCACCCTGTAACCGCTTAAAAGTCTGGCGCTGGAGTCTTCTTTTGTCCATTTTGAGCACATGGTCGAGCCTCTTCCAACGTCTTCTCCTTGTTTGACTTGCTACGTATTCTTGTTTGCTTTCTTATCTTTATAGTTTTATTTAGTTTAAAGTCTTCCATTTAAAACTGACAGCCCCTGGAGGCATTTATTTTCTATAACTCGATCGGATATGGCTACCATATGTTAGGACAGGTGTCACACGAGAATTGCGTAAAGAGTGCGGAATGTCACGCCTCGTGACGTGTTGCTCCCTACATAGATGAATTGTATAACTTTTTATAGATGTTTTGTATTGATTTTTATGTTATTGGTTATGTCGTTAAAATCCATGAGTTTTGCTTTCCTCAGTGTTGACTCGTAGGTCTATTTACCAAGCGATGAAGTGAACCTATTTTATCTTGGTTGTCTAAGTTCATTGAGCTCGAGAGGATCAAATCATTTGTGAAATGAGGTCTTCTAAGATTATATTGCTTCTCCAGTTGATACCTGACAAGATAATATCTCGTAAACAGCAAGGAAGAAAATAAATTGAGTCACTCGAAACAAAATTCTACAGAAAATTCTTTAAGATACTTTGAATAATGAAAAAAGAGCAAAGAAGGCATATTAAATGATTTAAACATTTTAAAAAACTGGCTTATAGACACTATATAGGCTTATAGCAGGAGAGAAGGCTAAATGCATTCCATATGCAATGTCTACGCCGTATTCTTGGTATCACCTGGAAGGATAAAGTGACAAACGTGGTGGTCCTGACTCGCACAGGCCTACCGAATATCTACATGCTGCTCAAACAACGTAGGTTACGCTGGCTTGGCCATGTACACTGTATGAAAGATGGCCGTGTACCAAAAGATATACTCTACGGACAACGGGCATATGGTAAAAGGACTAGAGAGCGCCCAAAACTTCGATTTGTGGATGTGTGTAAACGCGACATGAAGACTCTGAACATAAACCCTGCAGCATGGGAAGACATGGCTGCTGACTGCAATCTTTGGAAACACACTCTAAAGGTTCACCTCAAAGAAGAAGCAGACAGATTCATAGAGAAAGAGAATACACGACGAAAGAAAAGAAAGGAAAAAATAACATTTCTAGGGGCGCTGACAAATCCATAGTCAACTATGACTGACGGAGGCTACTATAGTCAATTATGACTGACGGAGGCTACTATAGTCAACTAAGACTGACGGAGGCTACTATAGTCAACTATGACTGCCGGAGGCTACTATAGTCAACTATGGCTGACGGAGGCTACTATAGTCAACTATGGCTGACGGAGGCTACTATAGTCAACTATGACTGACGGAGGCTACTATAGTCAACTATGACTGACGGAGGCTACTATAGTCAACTATGACTGACGGAGGCTACTATAGACACTATTCCACAGAGGAAATTAAAATAATATTGCCACGTCAAAGACACAGTGGACTGGAAATACCAATAATGGAAGGCATAATTCGAATTTGGAGCAGACCAAGAAGAAGGTAGCATTAAGACACCAAATAAACCTTAAATATGACAACAGAAGAAGTGGGATATCTGGCTAAAGACAGTGATTCTTTCAGACAGGATGTGGTGAATGCAATGACCTGCCAAGGATATACAACCGCATGATGATGACTTCATATCCAATCACTTGCGAATAATGCATTTCTGCATTGCCTAATCGATTAATACAAAACAAAGTAAGGTAACATGACATTGTTTCACACCAGGTCTGGAAACAGCTGCAGTTGCCAGTATCTCTATTTTGATTTTTAAAGGAAATGGAGTCTGAGTAGAAAGCTTTTATAAAGTTCGGGTTTTCATTTACTCACTTTCGTCAATCTTTTCTAACATGCTGTAAAAAAAACAGCAGATTTCTGGGACTGACAATAAAGTAATTCCACGCCCTTTGTTACAATCTAATTGGTCTTCTTTCTGATGAAGTTTGGCTATATTGCTAGTTTTCCATTGTTATGGCGGAGATTAATTTGGCCACATTTTGTTAACTAACGTTAGCACTTCTTGTAGAGCGATATCATCTGCTGCTATGTGCATTTCCTCTGATATTTCATCATCTCCAGCTGCTTTGTTTTTTTTTTTAAATTAGGGATGCCTAAGTTCTTCAACCGTGAACTTCTCACATGATGTATCTCAGACACAACTTGTCTTCAACCGTGAACTTCTCACATGATGTATCTCAGACACAACTTGTCTTCAACCGTGAACTTCTCACATGATGTATCTCAGACACAACTTGTCTTCAACCGTGAACTTCTCACATGATGTATCTCAGACACAACTTGTCTTCAACCGTGAACTTCTCACATGATGTATCTCAGACACAACTTGTCTTCCATCTAGGCTAAAAGTATTGGATGGTTGGTAGCGGTCTATTCTATATTTCTGTATAATGTTCTGCCCGTCACCGCTTCTTTTCGTTCGCTGAAGGTGACTTCTTACACAACTGCCTCATGATATGTTGTCGACTTTTTCTGTTGTCTTTTGCTGCTGTTAATTCAGCTTCTTAGGTCAGGGACTTTTTCTGTTGTCTTTTGCTGCTGCTAATTCAGCTTCTTAGGTCAGGGACTTTTTCTGTTGTCTCTTGCTGCTGCTAATTCAGCTTCTTAGGTCAGGGACTTTTTCTGTTGTCTCTTGCTGCTGCTAATTCAGCTTCTTAGGTCAGGGACTTTTTCTGTTGTCTTTTGCTGCTGCTAATTCAGCTTCTTAGGTCAGGCTGTTGATAAAACTTGGTTTGCTTGTTCGTACCCTCGACTTTAATTCTTGTTATAGGAGAGAGAGAGAGAGAGAGAGTGAGAGAGAGAGAGAGTGAAAATTGTTGTGTTTGCATCATAGGAAGATATGTTTTGTTGCCAGCTGCTTCAGTTTGCTTTGTTTCATGTCTTTTATCCAAGTGGTCTCACTTTCCATTTGTTCTATTTTCTCAGCGTATAACCAACCATATGTGCTTTATCATCATCAGGTGCCATGCCGTTGGCGTAGGGGATCATATCCTTCCACAATCTTCTATCCACCTTGCATCGTATCAGTTCTGTTGTTGACTGTTTTCCATGCCATAATACCAAGCTATCTAGTATTTTCTATCTGTGTCTTCCCTTATCTCTCTTTCCAGTATTTTGCCTGTTGCAACCAACTATTTCAATTTTCCTCTTCTCATGATGTGCTCGAAAAAATGTTGATTGTTTCTTTCTGATAATTTTAGGAGCTCCCTTTTTGTGTTCTCCTCTTTGAGAATGTCTTTGTTAGTCTTGTTAGCTGTCCAGGAACTTTAACATTCTTCTGAGAAATCCCATCTCTGTGACCTCTAATCCTCTTTTCATTTGTTTGTTTAGTGTCCATTCTTCGCTTCCATAAGTCAGAATTGACTCTATATAGCACTGATTGACTATTGTCGACACTTCAATTGACATAGATTTGTTGCAGAATACGTTTTTCATTTGCTGAAATGCTATTTTGGCCTGAGCTATTCGGCTTTTTATTTCTGTGGTGCATCTTCCATCTGATGTTATTATTGTCCCAAGTATTTGCGCTTGTTTCAGATTAGCTGTGCCTGATAGCGCATTTAAAAAAAAAGTGTTTTTGAGAAAATTGTTGGTTCAAAATCGTTTATTTTAGGACATGGTATGTCTGTTGTGTTTTTTTTTCATGATGCAAATCGATTGTGCATTTTTATGCTATATATTTTCTGTAGATCACATAATGAGTATACACACATGCACGCGCGCGCGCGCGCGCACACACACATGTATTTAGAATAATCGTCAGGTCGCATGCACTTTGTAGAACTGTGCATTTCCTACAGCAGGTCTGATAGGATCTCTGTCTCTAGCAAGATCTGCCACTTGTGTTCTCATATACATAGTCTGTTTTGATGTGTTGAAACCACCGTCTGCCCCTGATGCGTGGCACAGGAACCATTTTATGTTCTTTTCAACCCTGTGTCCTTTGACGTAGCCATACTATTTAATTTCCTCTGTAGAACTGTGTTTATAAGCCAATTCCTAAAACTCTTTTAGTACGTCTTCATCCCTCTTTCTCTTTATCCTATGTATCCTAAGGTGTTTTTTTTTTCTGTAACATTTCCTTTCGAATGAATCGATTTTTTCCCTTCCGTGTTTGCAAGATTGCCGGGTTTAAAAATGGATTAACACGCAAAATTCAGTTCCTAGTACGGGTTCGATCCCGCTTAGGACCATATATTGTTCTTCGTTTTTTTTCTGTTGTTGTTTGTCTGTCAATTTTTCCGAGTGCTAACACATACTTCTTTGTTCTATTATTGCCTATTATCGCCTCGGAAGCTCCCTATATAATAATATTTATGTATTATTATTGGTATCCAGTTTGCAAGATTGCCCATGATTCACAACCATTTGTTGCTGACGGGAAGATACATGTCCTCAATAGTTTTAATTTTCCTGCCTTACTGGTATTGTGCAACATGTTCTTCATGGCCTTAATAATTTGTGTGTGTGTTGCTCTTGCTAATCTTCTCTTGATCTCTTTCTAGCAGTCTCCATTGTTAGTTACTACAGATTCCAGATATTTGAAGTTTATTACGATTTTCTTACGAAGTTCATCACTGTCAATGATGATTTGGGTTGGATTGTTGTATTTGGAAATGCAATGGAAATATGTATGTCTATGTCTGTTGTCTTGACAGACGACTGGTAACAAGCAATCATCAAAGTCAGTAGTTTGGTAAAATATTAGTGTCTTATGTTGGATGCTGTTTTGCTGAACATCTTCTCTCGTGGCTGAACGTGTCAATATTGGATACACAGATTTCGTCCGCAAAATGAACAAGATGTATTCGTGGTCCCTGGCCTCGTCTTGTTTCTCCTGCACCTTTTGTTTTCTGAATTTGATATCAACGATGCCTTGAATGTTGATGTGCCTTTTTTTTGTCTCCATATGTTACGATCTGCAGCCAGAACCTCCCAATTTCTTTCGCTGATAGAGAATTCCCTCAAGGAAGCCCTGCAAACATCCTTATATCTCAGCACTGGTATGCCCTTGGGTCACTTTCCGTCTTTACGTTCGCCATACAATAGTTGTTTGGGGATACGATTGTTTGCGATTCTTCTTACATGACCCAGCCACTTAGTCTCTATCTCCTAATTGTTGCCATGATGGATGGAAGTTTTAGTTGTTCCAAAACATTAGATTAGAGTCGACTACTTTGTCCTGCCATTTGGTTTCCTTATCTTGCGAAAGCAACGCACACGACAGCTGTTTAACCTTTTCTCCTGTCCTGCATAAGTAGTCCAAGTTTCTGATCCGTATAGAAGTGTAGTAGGCACACAACATGGGTAAATTTGAATCCTAGTTATGAGTGTTAATTTGGTGTTGGCCAATACTCTCTCACTCTGTCTCTCTCTCTCTCTCTCTCTCTCTCTCTCTCAATATATATATATATATATTATATATATATATATATGTATCTATAATATAAAACCAGAAATAAGTGAGGAACAATGTGGATTTGTGAAAGGAAAGGGCCCAAATAATGCAATATACATCTTAAGAACATTGATAGAAAGATCTATAAAGGTAAAGAAAGATCTATATATGTGCTTTATAGACTACACGAAAGCATTTGACAAAGTAAAGCATGTGGAAATAATAAATATGCTGGAGAAATTAAACATTGATGGCAAGGATCTACGAATCATAAAAAACATGTACTGGCAAAAAACAGCAGCTATACGAATTAACAATCAAGCAGATCAATTCCAATATATAAAGCAAGGAGTCAGAAAAGGCTGTGTTCTGTCACCGGATTTGTTTTAACTGTACAGTGAACATATTATGAGCTCAATAGTAGATAAAAAAAAAAGGAATTGAAGTCAACGGTCACAACATAAATAATTTGCGATATGCGAATGACACAGTCTTAATAGCAGAGACAGAGAACGAACTACAAGAAATGATAGATAAAATAGTAAAAGAAAGCAACAAGAAAGGTCTTAGTCTAAATAGTAAGAAAACAGAAGTAATTGTCATATCGAAGAAACAATCATCACCATCATGCAGCATAAAAATAAACGAGACAAATCTGAAACAAGTGCAACGTTTCAAATACTTGGGCACAATAATAACATCAGATGGGAAATGCACCACAGAAATAAAATGCAGAATGACTCAAATCAAAATAGCATTTCAGAAAATAAAAAATATCTTATGCAACAAATCTATGTCAATAGCAGTGAGAAAGAGAGTTCATCGGTGCTATATAGAACCAATTCTGACCTATGGAAGCGAATCATGGACAGTAGACAAACAAATGAAAAGATGATTAGAGGCCACAGAGATGGGATTTCTCAGAAGAATGTTGAAAGTTCCCTGGACAGATAAAAAGACCAATGAGGAAGTTCTCAAAGAGGCCAACACAAAAAGGGAGCTCTTAAAAAACATCAGAAAGAAGCAATCAACATTTTTCGGGCACATCATGAGAAGAGGAAAGTTGGAATACTTGGTTACAACTGGCAAAATAAAAGGAAAGAGAGATCGCGGGCGACAAAGAGAGAAAATACTGGATTGTTTGGTGTCGTGGCATGGAAAACAGTCAACAACAGAACTGATACGCTGCACTGTAGATAGAAGATTGTGAAGGGACATGATCGCCTACGCCAACTGGTATGGCACATGATGACGATGATGATCTATAATATAATACAATACAATACAATATAATACAATACAATACAATACAATGTAATGTAATATAATATAATATAATATAGTAATGTAATGTTATGTTATGTTATGTTATGTTATGTTATTATATTTTCTATGAGTGAAAGAAGAAACTGGGAAAATGTGGCTGCGGATAGTAGCACGTGGAGAGCAAACATAAAAATTGGCACATCAACTATCGAGACAGTGCTGATGTCAAATTAAGAAGACAAAAGGCGCAAGAGAAAGGAGACAAGGCCGGGTACCGAGGGTACACCTTGCTCGTTCTGTGGATGGATCTGTCTGTCCAGGATTGGCAAATTTAGCCACGAGAGAAGATGCTCAGTAAAACAGCAACACCCAGTATGAGACACTAATGCTTTACCAAACTACTTACGTATCATGATTGATTGCTACCAACCGTCTGTCAAAACGCCAAAGGCCATATATATTATATTACATTATATTATATTATAATATATTATTATCATCATCATCATCATCATGTGCCATACCGGTTGCCGTTGACATTCATGTTCTCCCACAATCTTCTATCTACAGTGCATCATATCAGTTACGTTGTTGGCTGTTTTCCATGCCATGACACCAAGTTATCTAGTATTTTCTCTCTTTGTCGTCCGCAATCTCTCTTTCCTTGCATTTTGCATGTTCTGATGATGTGTCTGAAAAATGTTGATTGTTTCTTTCTGATGTTTTTTAGGAGCTCTTTTTTGTGTTGGCCTCTTTGAGTATTTCCTCATTGGCCTTATTAGGTGTTCTTTTAACATTCATCTGAGAAATCCCATCTCTGTGGACTCTAATTGTCTTTTCAATTGTTTGTCTTACTCTTCTTCTACCTTTTAGCTCCCTGTGGAGCATAGGTCTTCAACAAACACTTTCCAAGTCGTTCTGTTTTTTGCAATTCTTTTAAGATCATTCCATGTCTTCCCCATCATCTTCATTTCTGCTTCGATCTGTCTTCTCCAAGAATTCCTTGGTCTTCCTCTTTGTCTTTTCCCCTGGGGATTCCAAAAAAGGGCCTGTTGTGTAATACTCTCAGTTGGCTTCCGTAGTGTGTGTCCTATCCATCGCCATCGTCTACGCTGTATCTCTTTATCCACTGGTATTTGACTGGTACATTTTCATAATTCCACGTTAGTGACTTTGTCCTGCCATTTCCATCCCTTTATTCTGCGTAAGCATCCATTAATGAAAGTCTGTACCTTCGTGATTGTCAATTTTGTTATTCTCCATGTTTCACAGCCATATAATAGGACCGACTTAACATTTGAGTTGACAATTTTAATTTGTGTATTTAACCTAATTTCTTTGGATTTCCATATGTTTCCCAGTGCAATGAAAGCTCCTCTTGCTTTTGATATCCTTATTTTGGTATCGTTTTCTGTTCCTCCCTCTTTATCTATATTACTGCCCAGATATATGTAAGATTGTACGTCTAGTAGAGGTATTTCTCCTAGTTTTATTTGGTTATTGCCAACTGCATTAATTCTCATAATGTTGGTCTTATCTCTATTAATCTTTAGTCCTAGCTGTTGTGATCTCTCATCTAATATACTCATTTTATCCCGCATCTGTTGATGGCTGTGTGATAGGAGAGCTATGTCATCAGCAAAGTCTAAATCATCAAGTTGTTTGGTCAGTGACCACTGGATCCCATTTCTGTTGTTTTGAGTTATTTTCATAATCCAATCTATGGCCAGTAGAAAGAGAAATGGGGACAGGAGGCATCCTTGCCTTACTCCTATTCTTATTTCAAATGCTTATGTAAGCTGTCCTTCATGCACCACTCTACATTTTGTTCCTTCATACATTGTTTTTATCAGGTTAATAAACTTTATGGGGATTCCGTAATGACTCAGCAACTTCCAAAGCATTCTTCTGTCTAAACTATCAAATGCCTTTTCGTAATCTATGAATCCAATATAAAGTGGGGATTTTAGTTCTAAACTTTGTTCAACTATTATACGTAGAGTAGTTATTTGATCAGCACATGATCTGTTCTTCCTGAAACCTGCTTGTTCATCTCTCAAGTGTTTCTCTATAGCCTCCTTTAGTCTCTCCAGAATGATTTTGCCTAATATTTTTCCTGGCACTGATAGTAGCATAATTCCCCCATAATTTGTGCACTCTTGTAAACTTCCTTTCTTTGGTAGTTTGATCATATAACCTTCTTTCCAGTCTTTAGGTATTTCTTCCCTCTCCCAAATTTTACCCAATAGATCATGTAACATCTTGGTAGAGGTGTTATCTGCTTTGGTGGCTTCCGAAGGAATTTCATCTGGTCCTGTGGCTTTACCATTTTTTAATAGCTTGATGGCTTTCATTATTTCTTCTTTGCTTGGTTTTCCGCAGTTAACGTGTAACTCTTCTTCTACTGGTAGTATATCTGGAGGATTATTTGAGCTGGGTCTGTTCAAAAGTTCTTCAAAGTGTTCTTTCCATCTCTCCATTTGTTCCCTTATATTACTAAACAGATTTCCTTTCTTATCTTTGATAAAGGCGTTGATCTGTTTGTATTTTCCACCTAATTTCTTTGTGCTGTTGTACAGTTCTTTCATATTCCCTTTATTTGCTGCTTCTTCTGCCTCTTTAGCTAGTTCATCTATATATTTCCTCTGATCCCTTTTAATTAAGGTGACCATTCGTCCCGGATTGTCCGGGACAGTCCCGGAATTTGACATTTTTTGAACCTTTGTCCCGGATTAGCTGCCGCACCGGTTTTGTCCCGATTTTGGCATATTTTTTAGCTTTTGTCCCGGATTTGATAAAAAATAATTTGGGACACAAACGTTTACCAATTTTGCCATTTTGGTATACGACGTACATTTCTTCAATTAAAAAAAATATTATTCCGTTGCTGTGTAGACAATTTTGTTTAATATCAAAACAGTAGAATGCGCTCCTAGTTTTAAATCTCGTATACATTCGTTGTGTTACTAACTTTCACTTTCACTTTCACAAAAAATGGCACCGAAGCGTAATTGTAGTTTTAATCAAGATTTACAAAAGGAATACCCTTTTATAAAAAAGTCTACATCGTCATCAGACTTCACTGTAAGATGTAATATATGTTCATCCGGGTTTAATATTAACCATAGTGGACGTGGTGATATTAAGAGCCACATAAATAGTGATAAACATAAGAGAGCCGTCGCTACTGCTGCATCAAGCTCGTCGTTGACAAATTTTTTTCGAGCTGAACAGGTTGGTGACAAAGAAGAACAGTTAGCTGCTACAGAAGGTGCCTTTGCATATTATACAGTGATGCACAATCACACGTTTAGATCTATGGACTGCACATCAAAATTGCTTCAGGTAACTTTAGAACCAAAATTTGCTTGTGCACGTACGAAAACAGAAGCTATTATTCGGAATGTGTTCACACCCCATGCTCTAAACGAGTTGAGATGTGACCTAGAAAACGTAACATTTATCTCCATACTGACAGATGCCTCCAACCACAAAGAAATCAAGATTTTTCCTTTGCTTGTAAGATACTTTGATCGCAATAAGGGACTGAAAATTAAAATATTAGAGTTGAAGTCATTGCCAGGTGAAACATCTGATATAGTAAGTAGTTTTCTTATTGACTGTCTAACTGAAAATGGTTTAGAACTGAAAGTAGTTGGATTATGTGCAGACAACACAAATTCTAATTTTGGGGGCGCTGAAAGAAAAGGACAGAACAATGAAAAATTCACAAAACTGAAAGAAAACCTTGGACATAGTTTGATAAGTGTTGGGTGTGCTTGCCATATTTTCCACAACACTGTTCGAGCAGCTGCAGACGTATTGCCTGTTGATGTTGAAATGACTATTGCAAAAATTTATCTGTACTTCAAATCATACACAGTTAGAGTTGAAAGTCTCAAGGAGTTTTGTCAGTTTGTCGACACAGACTTCCAGATGATTTTAGGTTATGCACAAACTAGGTGGCTTGCGCTCTTGCCTGCTGTTGAAAGGGTTCTTTGTTCCTGCCTCTAAAATCATATTTTCAATCTCAAGACAGATGCCCAGTTTTTATACAGGAATTCTTTGAAAACCCACTGTCTGAGGCATGGCTTATTTTGGTTCACAGTCAGGCATCCTCTTTCCACGAAGCAGTGCAGAAAGTAGAGGGACAGATGGTCACTGTATTTGAAGTCATTGACAACATCAATAAGTTGAAAGCTATCTTGGAGTCCAAGCTGGAAGACGGCTTCTTGCCATCAAGAGTTCAGATAATCCTTAAAAAGCTGGAAATGGAAGGATTTCCACGTGTTGATGTGAACAAGTTCAACGCCAGTGTTTGTTCATTTTATGAAATAGCTTTAAGTTATTTGAAGAAATGGGCTGCAAATAATTTTCAAAACCTAGAGTCTTACAGCTGGGTAATGCTGAACAGAACACCAAATTGGGAAGATATTGAGAAGTCTTCATCATTAGTGAGTCAAACAGTGCCTTCAGTCGACTTTCCAGAAAATGAAATGTATGACGAATATGTCTACATGAAACAGTTCGTTACTTCACAAAAAATTAGTGAGTGGAGTCTTAATAAAACATTACCAGGGCAGCGTTGGGTTGAACTAGCTTCCCACTTCAGAAACAATCATGTGCCCGTTTCACATATTCTGAAGTTGGCAGAGTTCTTTTTGTGTCTACCTGGAACAAATGCTGCAACAGAACGAGTGTTTTCTCTGATGAACGGTTTGTGGACAAATGATAAAACACAACTAGGTGTTGAAACTTTAAAAGCTATGTTGATCACCAAAGTGAACTATGAGGGAACATGTGTCGAATTTTATAAGATGCTGCATACAAAGAAGGACATTTTACAGAAAATTCACTCATCTGAAAAGTACAGCATCTCTGTTTCACCTTCAATTTAAGTGAGTATCACTGTTTTTTTTTATCTCCTGATTATCCTGATAGCGTATTGTAGGTCTATATTATTATATGTTTTAAAATGTATGTATTATTCACTTGAAAATGACAGCAAGAAGAAATGTAATTTTATTGGTGGAAAATTGAAGTAAAATTATTCCGTCCCGGAATGGGATTTCAAAAATATGGTCACCTTACTTTTAATGCATCTTCTCACTTCTTTGTTCACCTCTGTGTAAGCTTCCTGTGTCTTGGCTTTATTACTTCTTGTTTTGCTTTTATTTATGTCTGCTTTCTTGTTCTTTCTTTCTTTAATTTTATCCAGGGTCTCTGCTGTCATCCATGCCTTATTCTGGCGTTCTCTTTTCCCCAGTGTTTCTTCGCATGTCTCTTTCCATATATCTTTTACCTGTTTCCAATGATCTTCTATATTTATTGTATTTTCTAGTTGTTGGAGGACTTGGTATTTGTTTGATATTGTGACTGCAAATTTATCTTTAATTCCTTGTTCTTTAAGAAACCCTACATTGAAATACTTTCTACCCTTATTCTCAGTAGTATACCTTTTTAGTTTAATTTTAAGTTTGGCTATCAGAAGATGATGATCAGAAGCTACATCTGCACCTCTATATACATTTACATCCTGTAAGGATGACTTAAACTTATTATTAATACATATGTGATCAATTTGATTTTCCGTTCTATTATCTGGTGACACCCATGTAGCTTTGTGTATTCTTTTATGTTGGAATATTGTTCCTCCTAGGCTCATTTGATTAAGGGCGCAGAAATTCACAAATATCTCTCCATTCTCGTTTATATCTCCAAGTCCATGTTTTCCCATAATCTCTTCGAAGCCTCTGTTGTCTGATCCTACCTTAGCATTTAGGTCTCCCATCAAGATTATAATATCCTTGGCTCGTCTTGCATCCATCTGACATTGTAGTTGTTTATATAAATCATCTTTAACTGAATCATCCTTATCGTTGGTTGGTGCATAGCATTGTATAATGTGTAATTTTATTTTGTTTTTGGATGTTTTAAATGTTGCTCTCACCAGTCTTGGTCCTACTGCCTCCCATTCTATTAGTGTCTTCTGTGCATTCTTTGATAGCATTATAGCTACCCCTTCGCTATGTTGTGCTCCTGGTTCCTGGTGTCCTGATGACAAAATCATCTCCCCTGTATTCAGTTTTATTCCCTCCGCTCCCAGCCATCTTGTTTCACACATTCCCAGAATATCTATTTTGTAGTTAGTCATTTCTGCTGCCACTTGTGCAGCTTTTCCCTGTTCGTTAAGGGTACGAACATTCCAGGTGCCAATTCTGGAGGTAAGGTAAGGTAAAGTATGAGACTTGAACCGGCGTCTTAGCACGCGAGTTTACTCCCATATGTGCTCGACCGCCTATCCAGAAATGTTCGGAGATTTCTATATAGTGTCGCCTCAAGCATCGAAACTCAGATGCGAAGCAACATTCCTCACCTTCCCAGGGTAATACCCTGGTACCCATTTCTACCAACGGCTGGGTCGACCGTGGGGTATTTTTTTTCCCAACCACGAGTACAACTCACACTGCTCCCAGCGGGGATCGAACACGGGTTGTCCGAACATCGGTAGTCCAGTCGGGTAATTCTGGAGGATTTCCTGGTAGACAAAGGGTGAGTCGGCAACCCGGACTCCTTACGGCTTTCTCCGGATTGCGTCATACGTCTCTTAGACAGAGAGCCCTTCTCTTTCCTGGTTGACGGATTAACTTTATCTCTCTTTGACTTGTCCATGTTTGTGAAGTTTTTTCGACTTATTTATTTTACAGTATGGGATAGCCAGTCCCATGCCTAACCCTCCTTTCTCGCCTCTTACGAACATGCCTTGTAGGGTACAGCGCCGCTATTCTTTACTCCCCTTTCGGGCCCCGGCAGGGCACGGGCGAATTGTTGGTCTACTGTCTATGATTCGCTTCCATAGGTCAGAATTGATTATATATAGCACCGATGAACTCTCTTTCTCACTGCTATTGACATAGATTTGTTGCATAAGATATTTTTTTATTTTCTGAAATGCTATTTTCGCTTGAGTTATTCTGCCTTTTATTTCTGTGGTGCATCTTCCATCTGATGTTATTATTGGGCCCAAGTATGTGAAACGTTGCACTTGTTTCAGATTTGACCTGTTTATTTGTATGCTGCATGATGGTGATGCTTGTTTCTTCGATAAGACCATTACTTCTGTTTTCTTGATATTCAGACTGAGACCTGCCTTATTGCTTTCTTTTACTATTATGGCTATCATCTCTTGTTGTTCATTCTCTGTCTCTGATATTAAGACTGTGTCATCCGCATATCCCAAGTTATTTATGTTGTGACCGTTGACTTCAATTCCTATTTTGTCTATTTTTCATTGATTGAGTGCCATATCTGCATCGAAGGTTGGCTACCATGTAGCGCCATTCTGCTCTGTCTCTTGCTTTAATGGTGCAGATTGTCATAGGCTGACTTGTCCATCTTTTGATGTTACTCCTCCATGTTAGTCTTAGTCTGCCTCTGCCTCTTTACCCTGTATTTTCTCTTTCAATATTACTTTTAGTAGGCTGTTGTGTCTTTTAACATGCCCCAAAAATGTTATTTGTCTTGTTTGAATTGTGTTTAGTAGTTCTCTTTTCATCTTTAGTTGTTTTAAAACTTTATCGCTTGTTTTCTTTTCTTTCCATCCCATTCTACCTATTCTTCTATAAATCCACATTTCAAAGGCTTCTATTATTGAGCTCATAATATATTCGCTGTAAAGTGAAAAAAAATCCGGCCACAGAACACAGCCTTGTCTGACTCCTTGCTTTATATATTGGAATTGTCCTGTTTGGTTGCTAATTCGTATAGCTACTGTTTTTGCCAGTACATGTTATTATAATGCGTATATATTATATTACACTGTACTATACTATACTATACTATACTATACTATACTATACTATACTATACTATACTATACTATACTATACTATACTATACTATACTATACTATACTATACTATACTATACTATACTATACTATACTATACTATACTATACTATACTATACTATACTATACTATACTATACTATACTATACTATACTATACTATACTATACTATACTATACTATACTATACTATACTATACTATACTATACTATACTATACTATACTATACTATACTATACTATACTATACTATACTATACTATACTATACTATGCTATGCTATACTATCCTATACTATGCTATGCTATGCTATGCTATGCTATGCTATACTATACTATACAATACTATACTATCATCATCATCAAGTACCGGGCCTACTGGCGTAGGTGATCTTCTTTATCATTTCTGTTGTTGACCTTCTGCCAAACCATTCTCTTAAGCTGTCTGGTATTTTTTCTCTTTGCTTCCCTCTATCTCTTCGTCCCTCAATGTTTCCAATTGTTACAATATATTCCAGTTGTTATCTTCTCATTCTATCTATCTATTGTCCTTTCGAGTTGAAGACGGCACATAGGGCAGAACCACAATCTCAAAAACAGAAATCTTGTGTGCCAAAGTGGCATTTCTCATTACATGGCCAAAATGATGATTGTTTCTTCCTAATGTTGGAAATTAGGAATACTATATTATTGTATTGTGTCGTATTGTATCGTACAGTACCACACTGCACTGCACTGCATAGTACTGTACTGTGCTATGATTTGTTTAAGATGACTATATTTTTGAAACCCTAATCCGGGACGGATTAATTTGACGTAAATTTTCCATCAATAAAATGAAATTTCTTCCGTCTTTTGCAAGTGAATAATACATATATTTTAAAACTAATTAAAACACCTAACAATATAGGCTTACAAAACGTTACCAGGAGTTAATTGACTTTCAGATTACAAGATTGACAACTTGGAGCACATTTTACTGTTACTGTTTCGCCAAATGAACAGCTAGTTCAACTTTTTAAACATTTTCTAACACAGCAACGAAATAATGTATATTTTTACGTCGAAGACACGTTTACCATATTGGCAAAATTGTAAACGGTTGTGTTCCTAATGTGTTTTAACAAATCAGGGACAAAAGTAACAAATCGGCCAAAATCGGGACAGTAACAAATCCGGGACAAAGGTTGAAAAAACAATAAACAAATTGGGACTGTCCTAGAAAAATCGGAACGTCTGGTCACCTTAGTTATGTTATGTTATGTAGTGTATACTATGCTATACTATGAAATGCACTACAGGACACTAAACTACACTAAACTACGCTACACTGTACTGTACTGCACTGCACTGTACTGTACTGTACAGCACTGCACTGTACTGTACTGTACTATACTATATTATATGTTATTATACATATGCGCCTGTGTGTGTGTGTGTACTATTGTCCTCTTAGAAGTCTGTGTAGCTCTATTCCACTATTTTGCACTTGTAGAATTCAATTTCACTCCCATTTATTAACTAAAGAGTGACAAAGTAAAAGTGATGTGTTACATCTCCTCAGCTGACCACTCCATTAGGTCTGTGGAAGACGCCTACTCAAGCGAAATTCACGCCTCAGCTTTCTTGAATGACCTCAACAACGAGCTTCGGCAGTGGAAGCGAGGCCTGGCACTCACAGGGTGGGCCTACAGAACTAACATTACTGAACATAACAGAAAGGAGGTAGGCCTGTTTTTGTGTCGTGGAGTAGACGCAGTTGAATATCGTTCAATGTTGCATCGTCAGGGTAAAAGGTTGCTCTCTGAGCGAATGGTGGATCTCTAATCGAGTGGTGGATCTCTAATCGAGTGGTGGATCTATGATCAAATGGTGGATCTCTGATCAAATGGTAGATCTCTGATCAAATGGTGGATCTCTGATCAAATGGTAGATCTCTGAGCGAGTGGTGGATCTATGAGCGAGTGGTGGATCTCTGAGCGAGTGGTGGATCTATGCGCGAGTTGTGGATCTCTGAGCGAGTAGTGGATCTCTGAGCGAGTGGTGGATCTATGAGCGAGTGGTGGATCTATGAGCGAGTGGTGGATCTATGATCAAATGGTGGATCTCTGATCAAATGGTAGATCTCTGAGCGAGTGGTGGATCTATGCGCGAGTTGTGGATCTCTGAGCGAGTAGTGGATCTCTGAGCGAGTGGTGGATCTATGAGCGAGTGGTGGATCTCTGAGCGAGTGGTGGATCTATGAGCGGAGTGGTGGATCTCTGAGCGAGAGGTGGATCTCTGATCAAATGGTGGATCTCTGAGCGAGTGGTGGATCTATGAACGAATGGTGGATCTGTGAGCGAATGATGGATCTCTGATCAAATTGTGGATCTATGAGCGAGTGGTGGATCTCTGATCAAATGGTGGATCTCTGATCAAATGGTAGATCTCTGAGCGAGTGGTGGATCTATGAGCGAGTGGTGGATCTCTGAGCGAGTGGTGGATCTCTGAGCGAGTGGTGGATCTCTGAGCGAGTGGTGGATCTATGAGCGGAGTGGTGGATCTCTGAGCGAGAGGTGGATCTCTTATCAAGTGGTGGATCTCTGAGCGAGTGGTGGATCTATGAGCGAATGGTGGATCTCTGATCAATTGGTGGATCTCTGAGAGAGTTGTGGATCTCTGAGAGAGTGGTGGATCTCTGATCAAATGGTGGATCTGTGAGCGAATGGTGGATCTCTGATCAATTGGTGGATCTCTGAGAGAGTTGTGGATCTCTGAGAGAGTGGTGGATCTCTGAGCGAGTGGTGGATCTATGAGCGAGTAGTGGATTTCTGATCGAATGGTGGTTCTGAGCGAGTGGTGGATCTCTGAGCGAGTCGTGGATATGTGAGCGAGAGGTGGATCTATGAGCGATTGGTGGATCTCTAATCGAATGGTGAATCTCTGAGCGAGTGGTGGATCTCAGAGCGAGTGGTGTATCTCTAAGTGAATGGAAGATCTCTGAGTGAATGACGGATCACTGATTATATTGTGAGACCTCTCCTGCCAAGTCTGAGTGAAAGGGGGCCTTTAGGTGTAGAAGAACCACTACGTTTAGCAGGGATCTCAGAGTGACGTAGAGGTCTTTGAGTGAAGAAGAGACCTATAAGCCAAAAATGACTTCTGAATCACACAGGCGTCTCTGAGGGGAAGGAGGAATCTCATCGCCAAGCAATAATACAGAACACATTTATTTGTGACTCATAAAGCAGTAACGATATTACGTTAAATATTGACACAAATGCATTCTCAAAACTGTGACAATACATGACCACATAGAAGACCGGGAAAGGAGTTCACAACCAGCGAACTACTAATACCATTTGTTTTCTTACGATTTGTCATTTGCTGAAAATGAGTGAGCATCTACTAATTTATGTTATGACATGAACTCTAACACCGAGCAGTATAAATATTGACATGTCTCTAAATGCGTACATGATAATTACCATTAATTTACATGAGACAAAGAACTATCAAAAAGACTAAAACTATGATCATAAACAAAGAAAATTCTCAAGACCTACAATAAAATATCAAAGTGAAAGGAGTACATCTAGAGACAGTCCAGAGCTACAACTAACTGGGACATACTATAACCAGGGATGGAAAATATACAACTGAAATAAATAAAAGAATAGGTATGGCAAAAAGTAATTTCAATGCCATGAAAATATACTAACATCAAAACAAATAACACCAGGGCTAAAACTAAGAATAGCAAAATGTTACATTTTCTCAATATTCCTTTATGGTGCAGAAACATGGACATTAGACAAGAAAACAGAACAGAAAATTGAAGCCTTTGAAAATGTGGATTTATAGAAGAATAGGTAGAATTGTATGGAAAGAAAAGAAAACAAACGATGAAGTTTTACAACTAAAAATGAAAAGAGAACTACTAAACACAATTAGAGCAAGATTAATGAAATTTTTGGATCATGTTAAAAGACACAACAGTCTAATAAAAGTAATATGGGAAGGGAAAATACAAGGTAACAGAGGCAGAGGCAGACCAAGACTAACATGGACGAGTAACATCAAAAGATGGACAAGCCAATCTATGACAGACTGCACCATCGAAGCAAGGAACAGAGTGGAATGGCGATCCATGGTAGCCAACCTTCGCTGCGGAGATGGCACCCGATGATGAGACAAAGAAGAGAATGGACCAGAGAAAAACAGCTTTCCGTTTCCAGAGAGACCTCCTATATAGGTTAGTATATGTCAATGCCGGTAGATGTACGGATACTTAATAATGTAAGAAACCGTGCACTCCTAACAGATGGAAACCAGCCAGCGATAATAAATAAATCACAAGAATTCCTGAAATCTGCAAGAGAGATCAAATGTCACGAAAGAATGTTCAGAATCCGAGTGTATGTTTATTTGCTTTCTTACCGTTTCGTGATGTTGTATTTCTCTGATCTCGGTTAGTTGAATGTTTCACTCTCATTTTACAAATATTTGATGTGTATTCTTGTTATTTACCGCCAACGCGAGAATGTTGGCCTGTCTTACCTTATGCTTAGTATAAGACCAGATAAGATAAACATTATTTCTATAAATACCTGGATATTTGTATGTCTTCATGACACAGCTGTTAGTTCAACCCGTTATAGCGACAAAGTGAACTAATAGCGCAATTTTTTGCAAATTAGTTGGAAAAGATGTTTTTTTAAAAAGTAGCCTGTGTACAGTTCTTGTAGTGTGTCGAGTGGGTCACGTGAGTAGAGCTGCATCCGATGATAACGAATTGTCCGCTCTTCTCTTGCATTCATTGCACACACTGATCTAACACGTCGCTTGTCAAATGTTTTTAAAAGGATTCTTTAGATATCAAGTGTATTCCTGAAGACAAGGCAGGCATGCAGTTAACTGAAAATACAGGTGGTATTGTGTGGAAGTCGAATATTCTGGGTCCAAATACGCAGAATTGTACGCTTGCTTTTGAACAAAGGGAGAGTTAACTGCAAATTTACTTCAATGAACTACTTTTAATGACGAGGACGATCGATTGCATGTGGACTCGGCAGCGGCAGAAAAGAATGGAAGTGACGCGAAAAGGAAATACATAACATGTATCTTTCACCCTAGTAACAACATCATGAGAAACAGAAAGCAAACAAATCAATATCAAACGATCGTAAAATAAAGATAACTAACAAATCAGGGACAATCGGTTGCGACAATTAGAAAACAAACATCATCAACGACAATGCATAATGGCTGCACATGTCGTCCTATTTTAGAAGATATTAGCGTTTAGTTTAGCTTACATTGTCCGTAAGTGCTGATATCTCATTCGAAGTATATCACTCAACTTGTAGCGACATCGGTGTTGTGTTTTCTTGACAAGAGTTCTTTGTATTCTTGTGTCGTGATCCTCAAATTAGGGTCAATTGACTGTGAGTAGTTAACAAATTAGGGTCAATTGACTGTGAGTAGTTAACAAATTAAGGTCAATTGACTGTGTGTAGTTAACAAATTAAGGTCAATTGCCTGTGAGTAGTTAACAAATTAGGGTCAATTGTCTGTGAGTAGTTAACAAATTAAGGTCAATTGACTGTGAGTAGTTAACAAATTAAGGTCAATTGACAGTGAGTGGTTAACAAATTAGGGTCAATTGACTGTGAGTGGTTAACAAATTAAGGTCAATTGACTGTGAGTAGTTAACAAATTAGGGTCAATTGACTGTGAGTAGTTAACAAATTAGGGTCAATTGACTGTGAGTAGTTAACAAATTAAGGTCAATTGACTGTGAGTAGTTAACAAATTAGGGTCAATTGACTGTGAGTGGTTAACAAATTAGGGTCAATTGACTGTGAGTAGTTAACAAATTAGGGTCAATTGACTGTGAGTAGTTAACAAATTAGGGTCAATTGACTGTGAGTAGTTAACAAATTAGGGTCAATTGACTGTGAGTAGTTAACAAATTAGGGTCAATTGACTGTGAGTAGTTAACAAATTAGGGTCAATTGACTGTGAGTAGTTAACAAATTAGGGTCAATTGACTGTGAGTAGCAGTTAATTAACAAATTAGGGTCAATTGACTGTGAGTAGCAGTTAATAAACAAATAAGAGGAAATGACTGTGAGTTGCAGTTAATAAATAAATCAGATGAAATGACTGTAGGAAACAGTTAATAAACAAGACTTTGGAAATGACCGTGTGAAACAGTTAATTAACAAGACTGAGGAAATGGCTGTGTGAAACAGTTAATTAACAAGACAGGAAACGACTATAGTGAACAGTTAATTAACAAGACAGAGTAAATGACTGTAGTAAACAGTTAATTAAAAAGACAGAGGAAAGGATTGTGTGAAACAGTTAATTAACAAGAGAGAGGAAATGACTGTGTGAAACAGTTAATTAACAAGAGAGAGGAAATGACTGTGTGAAACAGTTAATTAACATGAGAGAGGAAATGACTGTGTGAAACAGTTAATTAACATGAGAGAGGAAATGACTGTGTGAAACAGTTAATTAACATGAGAGAGGAAATGACTCTGTGAAACAGTTAATTAACAAGAGAGAGGAAATGACCGTGTGAAACAGTTAATTAACAACAGAGAGGAAATGACTATAGTAAATAGTTAACAAATTCTTGCTGCTGATCTACATAGAAGCAATTCAATGTTTTAGATCTGAATCATTTCTATCTCTGTTTCGAGGCAAGACGCTCTGCGGCAACCACAGGTTACTGGTCTCAGCAGCGAGACCCGGCTTGAAACGTCAATTACTCATCGACGGAAAAAAATATGAGTACCTCTGAAGTCGGAGTTATCTGCCTGTGCGACGAAGGACCCCTGTGCACACGGCTGCCAGGGAAAAATGGATTAACACGCACAATTCAGTTCCTAGTCTCTAGGGACTTCGTCAGAGGTAAAAGCTGGCGAACGAAAAAAAAAATGAAAAAATTTCTATCATAAAAGTCTCATCGTCGAAATACAGTTATTAAAAATAATAATTCAAAGAAAATGAAGTAGGAACAGCGATAATGAAAGATGTGTGCAGTGAATGTGTGCAGGCTGTTCATTAGAAGCTTATGAAAAAAGTATAATTAACTTCACAAATAAACGATGACAACGAAGTTCTAGAACCTAGTAACAAGAAAGCTCATTAGAGAGTAGAGGTCAAGAAAGACAAAACAAATTTGGGAATAAAATGAATTTAATGGAAAATGAGTAAACATGAAAGTAAAATATTAAATCATAAAAAGGTTGTTTTTTTGTGGAGAAAAGATTGTAGATGATGAATTGTCTCGATGTGCACTGCTTGTAAAACGATAGTGCTTTCTTCTCAGTGACTTCTAGATATTGTTAGATTATCCCGAGAGTAGTCTTGCCGGATGCTCATTACAAAATATAGGAACTGTGCTCAAGTTGAGCATATCTAACAGCCATTTGGATTTCTTCTCCTTTTCTCTTTTCACTGATACCTAATAAGGTGTCGTGGTTTATATCATTTTGTCGTTCTTGAGCTGCTCGAACTGTCTGAATTAGTGATTTTCCTTTGTTGTTACATGTCTCTGTCACAGCAACTATCCATCTTTTTCTGGGTCTTCCTCTTGGTCTTTTTCCATGCATTCTCGAGAAGAACGCCCTTGATTGGTGATTGGTGCAGATTCATTCTGACCAGGTGGCATTTAAGTTGTTGTTCTATATATTCTTGGCAGGGTTGTTGTTCCTACATTTTCCTTATGGTTTCATTTGGTATTCTATCTCTTCTTGTGTTGTTTGTTACTTTTCTCAAGCATCGCATCTCACATGTATTGATCTTTCTTAATTGTGATTTAGAAAGGGTCCATGATTGACTTTCATAGCACAAAGTTGGTATGAAAATACTATTTATCATTTGTTGTTTAGCTGGCATAGAAATGTTTGGATGTCTTAGCAATGGTGAAAGCTGGTATGTGACAGAATTTGCTTTTTGTATTCTTATGTCAATTTCTCTGTCTAGTTTTCCATTTTCTGTGACATTGTACCCAAATACTTGAATTCCTCTACTTGTTTTATTTCTTTATCTTTGATCTTAATGTTTAATGGGTGTCTTAATTTGCTTATTCGTATAGCCTCTGTTTTTGCTGTGTTAATTTTCATACTGTAGTTTGTGCAGCTTTTATCTAGAGATGTTAAATGCTGTTGTAGCAGGTTTTCATCCTCATATATTAGGCATTGGTCGTCTACGAAGAGTAGCTCGTTGATGTTGGAGTTTTCTACCTCTATATTATTATTTGATTTTTCCTTATTGTTAGTTGTTTCCTTATTTATTTTGTCCATATATTTGATGAAGAGGAGTGGTGAGAGGGCACATGCTTGTCTTACACCTGTTGTAACTTGAAACCATTCTGACGGACCTTCCGATGTTCTAACGGCACTTTGACTTTTTATATAATGCCATTATATTATTTAGGGCACCAAGATGGAAGCTTGGTCGCGTTCGAGCCATGGTGAATGGTGTAAACAATGTTGACTTTGAACATCACGCTATCTGTTATTACAGCGAGTTGGTGGATTTTTAGAAATGTAATCTCGGGTTTGATAATAAATGTTTGTACACAGTTCTTTAACTATCGCTGTAGATCAAGTCTTTATTCTGCTGGCTTCGTTCGCGACCTTGGAAGCTAATGACCTAACTTGTGCAGACGGTTGGTTTGGGGAAAATTGTACATTACAATGTCACTGCTATAATGACTCAGTTTGTGACAAAACTACAGGGACATGCCCAAACAATGACAGTTGTCAGCACGAATATTTCGGACCCCAGTGTCAGTACTTGGATCTCGTTTACAGATACGCCCAAAAATCTGAACTTACTTTCCTGTTTGATAACAACGACACCACATGTAATCCGGACTCATAATCTACATCAGATGAGGCAACTCTCAATCTCAAAATTTCTACAGCGTCCAGTGATTTTCTTGTATGTTGTTCTATTCCTCATATTTTGGAAAGCTGCTTTTGTCTGAGCCATTCTGCATCTCACCTATGTTGTACATCTACCATCTGGTGTTAACAATAGAGGGAGGGAGATTACCACAAGTGAACCATCCGCTCAGTTATGATGAAGCCAAATCCATCATCAAAGGTCAGTTCCATGAAAAATGGAAACGAGAACACCCAAAGCATAACGAGAGTGACGGATACCTCCAACTATCAAGGAGGGATCAAGTCATCATACTTCGCCTACGCACTGGCCACAATAGAATGAGAAATCACGTGTTCACCAAATTCAAAATAGGTACAACCAGCCTATGCCACTGTACACTGGACAATATGACAACAAAACATGTTCTACAGGATTGCCTCCAGTACACAGACCTGAGAAGAGCAATGTGGTCCACGCCCACCTCCCTGGAAGAAAAACTATATGGGGCAATCGAATCATTTAAACAGACAGCTGACTTCATGACAGACAATTTAAAAAAAAAGAAAAAATGGTATGTTAGAAGCTTTACGTAATAAGTGGACGACACGGATTAAACAACGTTTCGGCCCAATAGGCCTTCAACAGGAACAAACAAACAAAAACACACACACGGATATGTAAGTAAAACTAATAACGAAACATCCAAAACAAAAATAATCGAAATATGTTAAAGAAAATAAAATTGTCTATCCTGTGTGTCAGGCCGAGGTCAAAATGAAAAGGAAATGGGAACCTGAGTGTGGCTGTCGTGAATGTGCAGAAATGTTCGCAAATGCACACAGAACCAGAGGAGTTCACACAGGGGTCAGTGTGCAAACACTAAGGAGAAAGAATAGAACAGTAGACTAACAGGTGCTCAAAATGCGGTAAGAGTGAGATGTCTGAGAGTGGGGTACAATAAAAACAAATGAGAGAGTCCGGAATCCTACTCTGATTGAGTCTTGATCGCAGAGAGAGAGAGAGAAATTCATTCAACTGTTTTAATATTGTTCCACTTGTCTTTATTGTGCTTTGCGGTGATGTCTTTTTCTTTCTTTTTACCAATTACTTCTGTCTTTTTGATATTAAGGCTGGGTCCTTTATTTTCAGATACAAGATGGTATAAAATGTGGCAGTGCGATACAAATTGTGGCTTCAGAATAAAAATTTGCCTACAGGATAGAAGATGTGATCCAAAGTATAAAATGTGTCTGCAGGATAAATGATGTGTCTACATTGTAATGATTGTAGTGCAGAGTCAAAAATATGTTTTCACGGGACAAGGGTTAGATGAAAGACAATATCACTTATGAATGCATCTACCTACGGCCAGTGTGACGTATCTAATCATCACATGCGCACATGGCTTCACAACAAGTGTGAATAGGACAAGAGGAAACAAACTATCTCTCAAAAGACATCATTATATTTTTTTTATTTCACATGAAACAATATGCTTTATTATTATGTACGCTTGTAGGTGCTGATATTTCCGGTCATAAGAATATGATTTGTGAAAAAAAAATCTTTCTTAGCAAGAATTGTGTATTGTCCCTTGTCTTCTGTGCAAACTATCTCACTATGCTCATTGTTGCTGTCAGCTACCGGCTCAAGGTAGGAAGTCAATTGTTGAGTCATTGACAAGATCATCTCCGACCAATGACAACTGAAAATATAATGTCAGGTGTTTGTCTACGTTTAAAATGGTGGGAGCAAGCTAATGATAATGAAATCTAACATATCAGCTCTTTGACCAGAACAAAACGCTGATAGACCATCTCTGAGGCGAGATCTTGAGATGTTAATGTCGATGATAATGTCGTGACGGGGGCGACCGTTAAGTGGATGTCTTCATGTCTCCCGATATGGACAACTATTATTTGTCGATTGTGTGCTTGACGTCGTTAACAATGGCCATGATATGAGAGCTTTAGCAACAGCAGTGCCAGTTGATGAGTTGGTACACTCAAAGGTGGGGAGGTGGGGGGGGGCGTTCCTTTCTTCTGGGGGTGTAAAGGGGCAGGAGAGCAGTATTTGACAAGAGCAAAGATCGTAGGGTTGAAAGGTAGAAATCAATGTGCAATAATAATGTGTTAAAAGGAGTGAGAGTGGAGAAAAATGTGTTGACGAGGATAGAAAAGAGATTATCAGATGGAAGGTAATAATTATTCTCTAAAAGTGCTGTCTTGGTGTTATTCATCTGCGACGTCTGGGCTTGGACCTGTACTAAAATAAGTGTCAGGACATTCTTCTTGACAGAAACATTTTTGATCAAACAAGATCAGTCAACTGACATCAACAGTACGACACGAGGTGAACCTTCTTTAACCTTTGAAGATGATGGTTAATATTTGTAAGGATGATATGCTAAATCATCAGTTGAAAATTAAGCACAATATTATATCAACGTTCAGAAGAAAATAACAATTCATATAATGGGTTATCATAAACAGTACTGTATATGGTTATGGAAGGCCTCGGCATCACTGCAAACGAATTAAAATCCATAATTGCTCAACCTTCCGTGCCAGTGGAATCATCCGAATTACTATGTCATCTCCCAAACAAAGAATGGTAGCTGTAGTCTCCATCATAGCAGTCTCAGAACACGCCAAAAGTCATAAGGCGAAACCGCACAGAAAGTGAACACCGCCATTTGTTCTCCATCATACGATATCATCATTCATCGTAAACAATCGGAATATCGAAACACGATCAAAACAGATGAAACGCACAGCTCACAGCACTTAACTCAGTAGCTCCTGCAAAAAGCCGGACTTGGAATATGAGGAAACTGCAACAAGGAACACTTTTCAGACATAGCCTTTAATGGTTCCTACCGCCGATCCACCATATTGACCGGAAGTTGACGTTCTCCTAAAAATGATGATGATCATTTTTTTTTAAATGATCATCATTTTTTTTTCTTATGTATAGCGCTTGATGATGTTAGGACATCACTTTGACTCCAAATCCGAACATATGAAACACAGTTAGTCATCGGACTATCCCCGTCTCACATCAAACAACAGACTGTAAGATCTCCCTGCAATGTGAATTTGTGAAATTATGTATCCCTCCTGACTAACATGAACCTCCGGGAGTGACCCCGGTGCTGCAAAGTCATATACGAAACTCCATTCCGCCTTTCACTATTCGCGTACGGCCGTACAATAGTGATAACCCATTATATGAACTGTTATTGTCTTTGTATTATCTTAATTGTTTTAATCATCATTTCACTTGAGATTTCTCTATAGTTGTCACAGGTGACAGTTCGTTTCCAAGAGTGGCGACTAAGGCGAATCAAAGAGGCGAAACGATTCAACCTCAACACTATTCCAGATCATCTCAGCAGGCAGATCGCTCTATTCAAGCTCTCAGCCACCTCGGCTGACAACCGGGTCAATCAGTGAGTTCACTCTTCTTGACGGACACATTTACTCTCCATTGTCTTCTCCACGTTTGCCGCAGTGTGTTATAGGGAGTTGCAGCTTCGTATCCTGGTCTAAATCAATTTTTCCTAAATTTTCGAATCTGGACAAACGCTCTTGATTCAAAAGTATTATGCTCCAATATTGACATATATTTTTAGATTTTGTTATATTGTATCTGCACTTTCAACAATTTTATCTAGACTACAATATTTTATGTTTGTTTATGTTTTCTGAGACATTGAATAGTTAGTTAATTGCAGTTAGTTTCTTGTAGAAGTAGGCACATAGAGCAGTAATCTGAACTCTCCATATCTGACAAGTAACTGCTAGGTCTTGTTCTAGGTCCATAGGTCCACGCTATTAATGTTCTTTTTACAGTTTCTCTTGTTCTTCCTTGTTTTCTTTTGCCACCCGGTGTCCACGTAAAGGCCTGGTGGGAAGTCTCGTCCATTATGAGCACATGAAAGATATGCTTCCATGCATATTCCAGTGTCTTCTCCGTATTTAGTTTGAAAAGTATTGTTTTGTTTGTTCTCCTATTGTTTTATTTGGAGTTATATCTCTCCGGTTAATTTTTAAAATCTTTGGAGGCAATTTTCTTCGAAGCTATTTAGTCTCTTTTCTAGAGTTGTGAAGAGATTGTGAGCTCTCTCGCCGATTTGTTAGCACGGTTATTGCATAAAATTTGACAGTCTTGCTAAGGATTTATCTTCAAATACTTGTACGTTTTGTAAAGGCATTTGCGGTGATACCAGCGACGGTTATTGAAAGGAGGCCAGGATTCCTCTAATATTTAATCAGAATACATAGCACAATCATACTCCAGCTCATTGAGCTAAGTGTCAGTGTAAAGCCAGCTACCGTATCCAATTTGCCGTGATATCACTCATGTAATTCAAGCCGTTATTAATAGATACGTTTAAATGTATATGGAGAACATACCTACTACAACAGTACATCACATCTATTGACCCTACTACAACAGTACATCACATCTATTGACCCTACTACAACAGTACATCACATCTATTGGCCCTACTACAACAGTACATCACATCTATTGACCCTACTACAACAGTACATCACATCTATAGACCCTACCACAACAGTACATCACATCTATAGACCCTACCACAACAGTACATCACATCTATCGACCCTACCACAACAGTACATCACATCTATTGACCCTACTACAACAGTACATCGACATTTATCGACCCTACTACAATAGTACATCGACATCTATCGACTTTATACACTAGAATTAGCGAGGCTATTTCATAAATATGTTCTCTTTTCCTAAGGCCAAAGAGATCAAAGCAAAAAGAGAGCTAATTTCCAAAATTAGGAAGAAACAATCATCAATTTTTGCCCATTTAATGAGAAGAGAACAACTGGAGTATATTGTAACAACTGGAAAAATTGAAGGGCGAAGAAATAGAGGGAAGTAAAGAGAAAAAATAACAGACAGCTTAAGAGAATGGCTTGGCAGGAGGTCAACAACAGAAATGATAAATAGCTGCCGAGATCGAAGGTTGTGGAGCGACATGATCACCTACGCCAGTAGGCACGGTACTTGATGGTGATGATGATGATGTTCCTAAGGCAACGAGTTAGCCAATCAGGTGGTTCTGTCATTGTTGTAACGTGTAGTAATTTGATGACTTTGATGACACGAGGAAGACAAAGAAAAAAAAGTTACCCCAATTGATGTCACAGCACAACGTATTTATATATATTAAAAAAGGAAAACTTGAACACAACTATAAGAGATTTTAATTCACAGCAAAATGATGTTCTTGTTTCTAACTTACAATTAAAATAACTAAGATATTATGATATAATTATAATTGTGTTAGTTTAGAGCAATCATTGAAGGAACTATTTGACATAGCAGCATAGCGTGAATTCATCATCATCATCATCATCATCATCATCATCATCGTGTGCCTTCTCCGCAACGAAGGTTGGCTACAATGGACCGCCATTCTACTCTGTTTCTTGCTTTGATGGTGCAGGCTGTCATAGATTGACTTGACCATCTTTTGATGTTATTCGTCCATGTTAGTCTTGGTCTGCCTCTGCCTCTTTTACCTTGTATTTTTCCTTCCAATATTACTTTTAGTAGGCTGTTGTGTCTTTTAACATGCTCCAAAAATTTCATTTGTCTTGTCTTAATTGTATTTAGTAGTTCTCTTTTTATTTTCAGTTGTTTTAAAACTTTATCGTTTGTTATCTTTTGTTTCCATCCAATTCTACCTATTCTTCTATAAATCCACATTTCAAAGGCTTCAATTTTCTGTTCTGTTTTCTTCTCTAATGTCCATGTTTCTGCACCATACAAGAATATTGAGAAGATGTAATATTTTGCCATTATTAGTTTCAGCCCTGCTGATATTTGTTTTGTTGATAGTATATTTTTCATGGCATTAAAATTACTTTTTGCCATACTTATTCTTTTGTTTATTTCAGTTTTGCATTTTCCACCATTGGTTATAGTATGCCCCAGGTAGTTGTAACTCTGGACTGTCTCCATAGCTGTTTCTGGATCTCACTCAAATCTCGTTCCGTAACTGTTTCTGGATCTAATTCATCTCTCGTTCCCATACTGTTTCTGGATCTCACTCATCTCTCGTTCCTAACTGTTTCTGGATCTCACTCATCTCTTGTCCCTAACAGTTTCTGGATCTCGCTCATCTCTCGTCCCTAACTGTTTCTGGATCTCACTCATCTCTCGTTCCCTAACTGTTTCTGGATCTCACTCATCTCTCGTTCCCTAACTGTTTCTGGATCTCACTCATCTCTCGTTCCCTAACAGTTTCTGGATCTCAATCATCTCTCGTTCTCTAACAGTTTCTGGATCTCACTCATCTCTCGTTCCCTAACTGTTTCTGGATCTCACTCATCTCCTGTCCCCTAACTGTTTCTGGATCTTACTCAACTCTCGTTCCCTAACAGTTTCTGGATCTAACTCATCTCCCGTCCACTAACAGTTTCTTGATCTCGCTCATCTCTCGTCCCAGAACTGTTTCTGGATCTCACTCATCTCCCGTCCCCTAACTGTTTCTGGATCTCACTCATCTCTCGTTCCCTAACAGTTTCTGGAGCTCACTCATCTCCCGTCCCCTAACTGTTTCTGGATCTCACTCATCTCTTGTCCCCTAACAGTTTCTGGATCTCACTCATCTCTCGTCCCCTAACTGAATCTGGATCTCACTCATATCTCGTTCCCTAACAGTTTCTGGATCTCACTCATCCCTCGTTCCCTAACTGTTTCTGGATCTCACTCATCTCTCGTCCCCTAACAGTTTCTGGATCTCACTCATCTCTCGTCCCTAACTGTTTCTGGATCTTACTCATCTCCCGTCCACTAACTGTTTCTGGATCTCACTCATCTCCCGTCCACTAACTGTTTCTGGATCTCACTCATCTCCCGTCCACTAACTGTTTATGGATCTCACTCATCTCCCGTCCACTAACTGTTTCTGGAACTTACTCATCTCCCGTCCCCTAACAGTTTCTGGATCTCAATCATCTCCCGTCCACTAACTGTTTCTGGATCTTACTCATCTCTCGTTCCCTAACAGTTTCTGGATCTCACTCATCTCCCGTCCACTAACTGTTTCTGGATCTTACTCATCTCTCGTCCCCTTACAGTTTCTGGTTCTCACTCATCTCCCTTCCACTAACTGTTTCTGGATCTCACTCATCTCCCGTCCACTAACTGTTTCTCGATCTCACTCATGTCTCGTCCCCTAACTGTTTCTGGATCTCACTCATCTCTCGTCCCCTAACTGTTTCTGAATCTCACTCATCTTTCGTCCTCTAATTGTTCTTGATCTCACTTATCTCTTGTCCCCTAACTGTTTCTGGATCTCACCCATCTCTTGTCCGCTAACTGTTTCTGGTTCTCACTCATCTCTCGTCCCCTAACTGTTTCTGGATCTCACTCATCTCTCGTCCACTAACTGTTTCTGGGTCTCACTCATCTCTCGTCCACTAACTGTTTCTGGGTCTCACTCATCTCCCATCCACTAAATTTTCTGGGTCTCACTCATCTCTCGTTCACTAACTGTTTCTGGGTCTCACTTATCTCTCGTCCACTAACTGTTTCTGGGTCTCACTCATCTCTCGTTCCCTAACTGTTTATGGATCTCACTCATCTCCCATCCACTTACTGTTTCTGGGTTTCACTCATCTCTCGTCCCATAACAGTTTCTGGATTTCACTTATCTCCCGTCCTCTAACTATTTCTGGATCTCACTCATCTCTCGTTCTCTAACTGTTTCTGGATCTCACTCATCTCTCGTCCCCTAACTGTTTCTGGATCTATCTCATCTCTCGTCCACTAACTGTTTCTGGGTCTTACTCATCTCCCGTCCACAACTTTTTCTGGATCTCACTCATCTCCCGTCCACTAACTGTTTCTGGGTCTCACTCATCTCTCGTCCACTAACTGTTTCTGGGTCTCACTCATCTCTCGTTCCCTAACTCTTTCTGGATCTCACTCATCTCTCGTTCCCTAACAGTTTCTGGATCTCAATCATCTCTCGTTCTCTAACAGTTTCTGGATCTCACTCATCTCTCGTTCCCTAACTGTTTCTGGATCTCACTCATCTCCGTCCACTAACTGTTTCTGGATCTCACTCATCCCTCGTCACCTAACTATTTCTGGATCTTACTCATCTCTCGTTCTCTAACTTTTTCTGGATCTCACTCATCTCTCGTCCCCTAACTGTTTCTGGATCTCACTCATCTCTCGTCCACTAACAGTTTCTGGATCTCACTCATCTCTCGTTCCCTAACAGTTTCTGGATCTCACTCATCTCTATTTCCCTAACAGTTTCTGGATCGCACTCATCTCTCGTTCCCTAACTGTTTCTGGATCTCACTCATCTCTCGTTCCCTTACAGTTTCTGGATCTCACTCATCTCTCGTTCCCTAACTCTTTCTGGATCTCACTCATCTCTCGTCCACTAACAGTTTCTGGATCTCACTCAGCAATCGTCCCCTAACTGTTTCTGGATCTCACTCATCTCTCGTTCCCTAAAGTTTCTGGATCTCACTCATCTCTCGTTCCCTAACTGTTTCTGGATCTCACTCATCTCTCGTTCCCTAACTGTTTCTGCATCTCACTCATATCTCGTTCCCTAACAGTTTCTGGATCTCACTCATCCCTCGTTCCCTAACTGTTTCTGGATCTCACTCATCTCTCGTCCCCTAACTCTTTCTGGATCTCACTCATCTCTCGTCCCCTAACTGTTTCTGGATCTTACTCATCTCCCGTCCACTAACTGTTTCTGGATCTCACTCATCTCCCGTCCACTAACTGTTTCTGGATCTCACTCATCTCCCGTCCACTAACTGTTTCTGGATCTCACTCATCTCCCGTCCACTAATTGTTTCTGGATCTTACTCATCTCCCGTCCCCTAACAGTTTCTGGATCTCACTCATCTCCCTTCCACTAACTGTTTCTGGATCTTACTCATCTCCCGTCCACTAACTGTTTCTCGATCTCACTCATCTCCCGTCCACTAACTGTTTCTGGATCTCACTCATCTCCCGTCCACTAACTGTTTCTGGATCTTTCTCATCTCTCGTTCCCTAACAGTTTCTGGATCTCACTCATCTCCCTTCCACTAACTGTTTCTGGATCTCACTCATCTCCCGTCCACTAACTGTTTCTCGATCTCACTCATGTCTCGTCCCTAACTGTTTCTGGATCTCACTCATCTCTCGTCCCCTAACTGTTTCTGAATCTCACTCATCTTTCGTCCTCTAATTGTTCTTGATCTCACTTATCTCTTGTCCCCTAACTGTTTCTGGATCTCACCCATCTCTTGTCCGCTAACTGTTTCCGGTTCTCACTCATCTCTCGTCCCCTAACTGTTTCTGGATCTCACTCATCTCTCGTCCCCTAACTGTTTCTGGATCTCACTCATCTCTCGTCCCCTAACTGTTTCTGGATCTCACTCATCTCTCGTCCCCTAACTGTTTCTGGTTCTCACTCATCTCTCGTCCCCTAACTGTTTCTGGTTCTCACTCATCTCTCGTCCCCTAACTGTTTCTGGTTCTCACTCATCTCTCGTCCCCTAACTGTTTCTGGATCTCACTCATCTCTCGTCCCCTAACTGTTTCTGGTTCTCACTCATCTCTCGTCCCCTAACTGTTTCTGGATCTCACTCATCTCTCGTCCCTAACTGTTTCTGGATCTCACTCATCTCTCGTCCCCTAACTGTTCCTGGATCTCACTCATCTCTTGTCCCCTAACTGTTTCTGGATCTCACTCATCTTCCGTCCACTAACTGTATCTGGATCTCACTCATCTCCCGTCCACTAACTGTTTCTGGATCTCACTCATCTCTAGTCCCCTAACTGTTTCTGGATCTCACTCATCTCTCGTCCCCTAACTGTTTCTGGATCTCACTCATCTCTCGTCCCTAACTGCTTCTGAATCTCACTCATCTCTCGTCCCCTGACTGTTTCTGAATCTCACTCATCTCTCGTCCTCTAATTGTTCTTGATCTCACTCATCTCTTGTCCCCTAACTGTTTCTGGATCTCACCCATCACTTGTCCCCTAACTGTTTCTGGATCTCACTCATAGCTCGTCCCCTAACTATTTCTGGATCTCACTCATCTCTCGTCCTCTAATTGTTCTTGATCTCACCCATCTCTTGTCCCCTAACTGTTTCTGGATCTCACTCATCTCTCGTCCTCTAATTGTTCTTGATCTCACTCATCTCTTGTCCCCTAACTGTTTCTGGATCTCACCCATCACTTGTCCCCTAACTGTTTCTGGATCTCACTCATAGCTCGTCCCCTAACTATTTCTGGATCTCACTCATCTCTCGTCCTCTAATTGTTCTTGATCTCACCATCTCTTGTCCCCTAACTGTTTCTGGATCTCACTCATATCTCGTCCCCTAACTGTTTCTGGATCTCACTCTCGGCACCTCACTGTTTAAGAAACTCTCAATTTTCCTATGTATTGTGGACTTCTTTCTTTGTCAATTCCCTACACGAATAAAAGTTCATTTGTCCACAATACAAGGAACCTAAAGTCATGACCATACGTCCATTTCTGGACAAAGTCAAAAGTTGAAAACCTATAATGGTCTTTTTCCCCGCCAGCAACGATTAGCTGAAACTATTTCCGCCGACAACACATTCTCCATAGGACATCGTCCTTTCGTGTCCTATTTAACTGTCCTATTTAAGACGTTATTCTTGTCTATTTATATTCTTAGCTTACCTGTAGCTAAATATGAAGCGACATGTCTATACTGCCACACTAGAGCCCATCTAATTTAACAGTCGACTGTTTATACAACACTCAACTGATATTTGAACGTTTCTGTTTCTGTTACATTGGTTTATGAACTTAATTTTTTTTAAAATTTCATTTCATTAACTATCGTCATTTTTCTTTTAAACACCCCCTTCCAGTAGCACTAATGTATTGTTTGCTTGTTCTGTAAATGCCGATGTTTGACATTCGGTAGCAGAATGTTATCAGGTAGATTATGTAATCTTAAAGACTCAGATCCTAATATTAGATTATCCAACCTTTAAGATTATCTAATCTTAAAGACTCAAAACCTAATATATGAGGACGAAAACCTGCTACAACAACATATAACATCTCTAGATAAAAGTTGCACAAACTACAGTATGAAAATTAACACAGCAAAAACAGAGGCTATGAGAATACGTAAATTAAGACACCCATTAAACATTAAGATCAAAGATAAAGAAATAAAACAAGTAGAGGAATTCAAGTATTTGCGCACAATGTTCACAGAAGATGGAAAACTAGACAGAGAAATTGACATGAGAATATAAAAAGCAAATGCTGTCACATACCAGCTTTCACCATTGCTAAGACATCCAAACATTTCTATGCCAGCTAAACAGAAATGATAAATAGCATTTTCATACCAACTTTGTGGTATGAAAGCCAAACATGGACCCTTTCTAAATCACAATTAAGAAAGATCAATACATGTGAGATGCGATGCTTGAGAAAAGTAACAAACAATACAAGAAGAGATAGAATACCAAATGAAACCATAAGAAAAATGTAGGAACAACAACCCTGCCAAGAATATATAGAACAACAACTTAAATGGGTAGGCCACCTGGTCAGAATGAATCCTCACCAATCACCATCAAGGGCGTTCTTCTCGAGAATGCATGGAAAAAGACCAAGAGGAAGGCCAGAAGAAGATGGATAGATGCAGTGACAGAGACATGTAACAACAAAGGAAAATCACTAATTCAGACAGTTCAAACAGCTCAAGAACGATAAATGATATAAACCACGACACCTTTTAGGTATCAGTGAAAAGAGAAAAGAAGAATAAGAAGAAGAAGAAGAAAGACTCAGATCAAAGTTAGAACATCAAGTAATAGTACCAGACCTGAGCAATAAACATTAATATAGAATGTATAATAGCTCAATAATAAATCTACAATGTCTTTCATATTGGCATATTGCACAATGACTACTAAATATAGCATTGGGTTTTGTTGTTTATGTTCGTTACAGACGAAGAACAGAGCTACAGGGGATCATGGAAGCTGTCTACAGTTCTGGACGCGCCTGTTTGAGAAACGGTTCTTGTTTGGCCTTGGAACCAAGCTTGACTAGCATCATGTCTCGATCACGTGACCCCGAACTTCTGAAAGAAGTCTGGATACAGTGGAGAGACAGTGTTGGACCTAGCATCAAGCAACATTACGTGGAGTTTGTTGATTTGCTCAACCTTGGTGCTGTTGAAAATGGTTATTGTTTGTTTTGTTTTTCTTTCCTTATCAGTAATAGTAACAACAACAATAATGATAACAATAATAATACAATCAACACAATTAAAAACAAACAAACAAAATATATGATGCATGTTGAAGAAACAGAAAAAAAATGACATTTCGTGTAAGTGAAGAATCGATGAGGTATTGAACTGTTGGCTGGTGATGCTGTGGAACTCATGATAGAGTAGTGAATTGCTTGATAGTAGAGGTCGGCTTGTTTCATGATAGAGTAGTGAATTGCTTGATAGTAGAGGTCGGCACGTTTCATGGTAGAGTAGTGAATTGCTTGATAGTAGAGGTCGGCACGTTTCATGGTAGAGTAGTGAATTGCTTGATAGTAGATGTCAGCTCGTTTCATGGTAGAGTAGTGAATTGCTTGATAGTAGATGTCAGCTCGTTTCATGGTAGAGTAGTGAATTGCTTGATAGTAGAGGTCGGCACGTTTCATGGTAGAGTAGTGAATTGCTTGATAGTAGATGTCAGCTCGTTTCATGGTAGAGTAGTGAATTGCTTGATAGTAGAGGTCGGCACGTTTCATGGTAGAGTAGTGAATTGCTTGATAGTAGATGTCAGCTCGTTTCATGGTAGAGTAGTGAATTGCTTGATAGTAGAGGTCGGCACGTTTCATGGTAGAGTAGTGAATTGCTTGATAGTAGAGGTCGGCACGTTTCATGGTAGAGTAGTGAATTGCTTGATAGTAGATGTCAGCTCGTTTCATGGTAGAGTAGTGAATTGCTTGATAGTAGATGTCAGCTCGTTTCATGGTAGAGTAGTGAATTGCTTGATAGTAGAGGCCAGCTCGTTTCATGGTAGAGTAGTGAATTGCTTGATAGTAGATGTCAGCTCGTTTCATGGTAGAGTAGTGAATTGCTTGATAGTAGATGTCAGCTCGTTTCATGGTAGAGTAGTGAATTGCTTGATAGTAGAGGTCGCCTTGTTTCATGGTAGAGTAGCGAATTGCTTGATAGTAGAGGTCAGCTCGTTTCATGGTAGAGTAGTGAATTGCTTGATAGTAGAGGTCGCCTTGTTTCATGGTAGAGTAGTGAATTGCTTGATAGTAGAGGCCAGCTCGTTTCATGGTAGAGTAGTGAATTGCTTGATAGTAGAGGTCAGCTCGTTTCATGGTAGAGTAGTGAATTGCTTGATAGTAGAGGTCAGCTCGTTTCATGGTAGAGTAGTGAATTGCTTGATAGTAGAGGTCAGCTCGTTTCATGGTAGAGTAGTGAATTGCTTGATAGTAGAGGTCAGCTCGTTTCATGGTAGAGTAGTGAATTGCTTGATAGTAGAGGTCAGCTCGTTTCATGGTAGAGTAGTGAATTGCTTGATAGTAGAGGTCAGCTCGTTTCATGGTAGAGTAGTGAATTGCTTGATAGTAGAGGTCGGCACGTTCTCTAGACCAATCGACCTCCAGTTTTATCCAGACATAAATGAGTATTGGAAATTTATTCTGGGACACAAACACAGAGCACTTGACTAAGTGTGCCAATGTTAGGAAAACATATGAGCGGTAACACCAAAACAACACCGCAGGAGTGGTGCAGACGTGTGATCCTCGATGATGATACTGAGACAATTTGTGAGACAATTTGTGAGACAATTTGTGAGACAATTTGTGAGACAATTTGTGAGACAATTGGAGGAGCAAATGTTCAGGAATATGGAGATAGTTTGTTTGAAATAATGGTTTTGTGGGGAAAAAAAAGGATTCTAAAGAACGCGTCGCATGTCAGGTAGTTCTGTAGCCAAGCATGAAGGCCAAAGACTTGTACTGTTGTTATTGAGTTTAAGAACATCTTGATCGTACTCATGATTTTGGTAGCGCGATCTGGTTTGTCTTCCACGTGGTACTTTGTGTGACGGCCATCACTTCAAGAGAGAGTGTCTTCCGCTACCTCTTAATTTGTTGGACTCTGGTTCTTCATGTTTGCAGTTGAAAGATATTTCTGGTCAACAACGTTGCACACCCAAATCTCTGCATGAAATAATTATATTACCAACACTCTTATCGTAGTTTAGTCATTTCTTTTTTGTATCTCTTATTGCTAGTACATTATGTATTCTTCGAAGACATTTTATTTCTATAATTGTGATAATTCTTTTCATCTTTGCTGTCAGAAAGTTAACATGTCATAACCATGCTATGCTACATAATGACATTCGCAGAACAATATTTCAGCTCTTATCTTCTTCTCCCTCTTTATATCAACTTCCTGTGGAGTATAGGTTTTAGCAACTACTTTTCAAACCATCCTGTTTGGTGTCATTTCTTAAAGATCGCTCCATGTCTTTCCCATCTTGTTCATCTCTGCTTCTCGCCAAGTATATTTTGACCTTCACTTGTGTCTCCTCCCCTGGGGATTAAAACTAATGGTTGGCCGTGTGATGCTCTTACCTGGCTCCTGCAGTTGTGATTCCCACTGGTGAATCTATAAGGCAGGCTCCCAAGGACTATGGCTTGAATTCGTGGTCGATACGTTGAGGCAAGCATCCAAGCTTGAACACTTACAAATGCTAGTTTTGACTACGCCACGCAAGGATGGTTTTTGACGTTTTATATATATATATAATAACAACAATAAATGAATATTATAATTCCGAGGCGATAGATCAGCCAATCATTTCAGGGCAAGACGTGTGTTTACAGCAATCGGAAACAAATCACAAACAATCAATTACAGAAAGAAAAAAAAACAAAGAACGATAGATAGTCCGAGGCAGAATCGAACCCGTATCCTAGACACAGCACCTTGCCACGAGAAACCAAGCGCTAGAACACACGACCAACTAGGCTATCTACGTGTTCGATCTTGCTTTGGACCATCTATTGTTCTTTTTTTCTCTTATTGATTGTGGTTTTTTCTGAGTGCTGTAAACATACGTCTTCCCCTAAAATGGTTCGCTGGTTTTTGACGTCCAGCTGGAACAGACCCGGTAGACTTCTATTCTGGCATCACAAATCAACCATGGACTGACCATTTACGAATTACGAAATCTTGCTGACAACTTAGCCGTCGCCAATATAGTAGCTTCAAGTAGAGGAATTCAAATATTTGGGTAGAGGAATTCAAATATTTGGGTAGAGGAATTCAAATATTTGGGTAGAGAAATTTAATTATTTGGGTAGAGGAATTCAAATATTTGGGTAGAGAAATTTAATTATTTGGGTAGAGGAATTCAAGTATTTGGGTAGAGGAATTCAAATATTTGGGTAGAGAAATTTAATTATTTGGGTAGATGAATTCAAGTATTTGGGTAGAGGAATTCAAGTATTTGGGCACAATGTTTGCAGAAGATAGAAAAATAGACAGAGAAATTGACATGAGAATATAAAAAGCAAATGCTGTCACACACCAGCTTTCACAATTGCTAAGACATTCAAACATTTCTATGCCAGCTAAACAACAAATGATAAATAGCATTTTCATACCAACTTTGTGCTATGAAAGTCAAACATGGACCCTTTCTCAATCACAACTAAGAAAGATCAATACATGTGAGATGCGATGCTTGAGAAAAGTAACAAACAATACAAGAAGAGATAGAATACCAAATGAAACCATAAGAAAAATAAAAGACAGAGAAATTGACAGAAAAAGCAAAAAAAAAAAAAAGACAGAGAAATTGACAGAAAAAGCAAATGTTGTCACATACCAGCTTTCACCATTGTTAAGACATCCAAACATTTCTATGCCAGCTAAACAACAAATGATAAATAGCATCTTCATACCAACTTTGTGCTATGAAAGTCAAACATGGACCCTTTTTAAATCACATTTAAGAAAGATTAATACATGTGAGATACAATGCTTGAGAAAAGTAACAAACAACACAAGAAGAGATAGAATACCAGATAAAACCATAAGAAAAATGGTAGGAACAAAACCCTGCCAAGAGTATATAGAACAACAACTTAAATGGTTTGGCCACCTGGTCAGAATAAATCCTTACCAATCACCGTCAAGGGCGTTCTTCTTGAGATTGCATGGAAAAAGACCATAAGGAAGACCTAGAAGAAGATGGATAGATGCAGTGACAGAGACATGTAACAACAAAGGAAAATCACTAATTCAGACAGTTCGAGCAGCGCAAGAACGACAAATGATATAACCACGACACCTTTTCGGTGCCAATGAGAAAAAGAATAGAAAAGAAAAAAGAATAAAGTAGACATAGATATAAATAGATAGACATATCATCATCATCATCATCGTATGCCTTCTCCGCAACGAAGGTTGGCTACCATGGATCGCCATTCTACTCTGTTTCTTGCTTTGATGGTTCAGGCTGACATAGATTGACTTGTCCATCTTTTGATGTTACTCGTCCATGTTAGTCTTGGTCTGCCTCTGCCTCTTTTACCTTGTATTTTTCCTTCCAATATTACTTTTAGTAGGCTGTTGTGTCTTTTAACATGCTCCAAAAATTTCATTTGTCTTGTCTTAATTGTATTTAGTAGTTCTCTTTTATTTTCAGTTGTTTTAAAACTTCATCGTTTGTTATCTTTTCTTTCCATCCAATTCTACCTATTCTTCTATAAATCCACATTTCAAAGGCTTCAATTTTCTGTTCTGTTTTCTTGTCTAATGTCCATGTTTCTGCACCATACAGGAATATTGAGAAGGCGTAACATTTTGCCATTCTTAGTTTCAGCCCTGCTGATATTTGTTTTGTTGTTAGTATATTTTTCATGGCATTAAAATTACTTTTTGCCATACCTATTCTTTTGTTTATTTCAGTTTTGCATTTTCCATCATTGGTTATAGTATGTCCCAGGTAATTGTAGCACTGGACTGTCTCCAGATGTATTCCCTCAACTAGGGTTGCCAGATTTAAAAAAAAAAAAAAAAAGGAGTACTTTTACGCTGAATTTTTTCTTCTTCAATTTTAATTACATATTTACGAACAAATGATTTTGTATATTGTTACCGGTAGTGACAATGAATTCGCCTTTATATTCAAACAAATTTATGAAAAATTATATACAGAAACTAGAAATAAAACAATGCTCATATTCTGCAAAGACAATTTTCTTATTTAAATTTAAAAAAAACTCTCACCTAGTGTTTCTAGAGGCATTTTAATTGTATTTGCTTGAGGATTTGCCAGCTTTCAATAATCTTGCATCAGTTTTGACAAATTTAAAAAAATCAGCACATGAATTGTCAAATTTAATGGGTATAACCCATGAAAACGATTCTTCCCACACTTTATGGTAACTTTGATTGTGTTGTAGTTGTAATTTTAATTTCTTCTTTGGAGGAGACTTCTTTAAATCCATATCACTCATTATAAAATAATGTTAACAAACTTTAAAATAAACTTACTAATAATATGCAGATGCGAGGATTGAATTGGATGGAGCGGTGAACCTGTGTTTACACATCGACGATTGGAAATAAATTGATTCTTGTCGTGGGCTAGGACGGAAATTAAATCGCTTCAATATTTTAGCGCGGAACTACAATTTGCGCACTTAAAAGTATGATCCAGAAACAATTATACAAAACAAACCGCCGAATGGTTTAATTAATATTATTTACTACGAATTTATATATTATTTAATCGCTATAAAAAAAAAATATTTACGTGAGCGTTAAAATACGTGTTTTAGCGACTCCGGGCAAAGATAAAACGGAGTCAGCGAATTACGTGAAAAAAAACGGAGAAATCCGTAAAAAAACGGTGTATCTGGCAACCCTACCCTCAACTGTGATATTTAATTGTAGGTCATGAGAATTTCTTTGTTTATGATAATAGTTTTAGTCTTTTTGATATTCATATAGAGTCCATATTTTTTGGGGGCCTCGGTAGCCTAGTTGGAAAACTGGACTACCGACGTTCGGACAACCCGTGTTCAATCCCGCTGGGAGCAGTGTGAATTGTACTCGTGGTTGGAAAAAAAAAAAATACCCCCACGGTCGACCCAGCCGTTGGCAGAAATGGGTACCAGGGTATATTATCCTGGGAAGGTGAGGAATGTCGCTTCGCATCTGAGTTTCGATGCTTGAGGCTACACTATACAGAAATATCCGAACATTTCTGGATAGGCGGCCGAGCACATATGGGTATATACTCGCGTGCTAAGACGCCGGTTCAAGTCTCGTACTTTACCTTTACCTTTACCTTTACCATATTTTTTGCTTTTCATGTTTATTACATTAAGTAATTGTTGTAGATCTTTAGGATTTTCTGCTATAGTCCGTTCAGATTCGTTTGTCGAGATGTTATGATTTATAATTCAAAAAGTTCTTGATGATTTCACATGATTTTTGGCATACGGTGTTAAAATGTCCATGTCACGAGAACATATGTGTTACTCGATGTCTAGCTATAACGGTTTTCTTAAAGCGGCGAATTCCTTTGATCTTTGCCCATGTAACTATTATTTTGACCCTAATCAAAATGTTTTACAGTAATCTAGTGCAACGATGACCCATAGGCGTGTCCATAAAATTTTACTTGGTGGCAAGTATACAAATTTTAAATTATATATAGAACTTTTGTTCGTAGAGTCAATTTGATATAGTTCCATGCTCTTGGTGTGAGTTTCCCAAATGTTGTCGCTGCCTTTCAAATACGTACATTTAGTTCCTCATCTAAGGAAAGTGTGGCTGTAATAGTGGATCCAAGATAGCTGAACTTCTGTACTGACTCAAGCAGGCTTCCATTCAAAGTAATGGTTGTTGGTTTGCTTATAACATATTTTTGATTGCTTGGGTGGTCTTGAACAATAAACTGTTTAACAAATCAACTAGGAAATTTTGCAAATCAAACTATTTATCTGTAGACTTAATCAGAGTAATGATCATTCAGAATCAGACGAGTCAAATAGGTCGATTACTGCTTTCGGCTGAACAAACAACAAACCATCCTTTTTCCAATATTCCTCTTCTTGTCGTAACACATGATCCTCACATTTTACCCAGTAGTCTTTATTTATATTTGATAGAGCCTGATTTGTAAGTGTCTCAACATCGCATAATTTGAAAGTTTTATTTGTATATGCTACGTGTCCTTTAACTTTTGCCCAAACTAGTTCTATAAGATTTAAGTGTGCATGATATGGAGGTAGTCTCAAACATCTATGGCCATGTTCTTGAATTAACTTGTCTATTTTAAATATCTTTGTACGTTGTGTCTGTTTTACAAGGCTAAGCAATTCGGGTTTCAAGTAGCTGTCGTTAACTTGTATGTGTTCTTTTATGAGCCACGTTTTGATTGCATCTTTTGTACTTGATGATGTTGGGATTCTATCTTCTACGTTAACTACGTTATGGTATGAAGCATTGTCCATTATCAGACAAGAAGGTCGATCTAATATTGGAAGGATACTTTTCTCGATCCAGTCTTTAAATATGTGCCCATTCATTTCGGAGTGGTAGTCTCTATTGTCTATGGATTTTGAAATGAAAACGAGATGAGCATTCTGCAACAACCCATTATGTCTGCTACCTGCATGTGCAACTATCAAACGTTGCCCTTTACTGCTTGGTACTGATCTTTTAATACTTCCATCTGCTAACTGCCATTCCTTTTCATTTGTATGATGAGCGTTGATCCAAGTTTCATCTAAATAAACAATATCATAATCATTTTCGCGCATTTCCTTCACTTCACGTAAATACTTGCTTCTAAGAGCTACTAGATGTGGCTTCTCACAAATAATGTTTTTTCCACCAGCATACTTTCTAAAGGTGAAGCCTGCACTTCTTAATATTTTCCATAATGAAGTTTTTGATATTTCAATGTCGTTGTTAGTTTTCAGCCAAAGCTTCAACTTTCTAAGTGTCACTTCTTCGTTTATATCAAACATTCGACAGATTTCTCTTTTTACTAGGTCCTTATCAAAACTGTCTAACGTTTCTTTCCTTCCTTGCTTTCTTGCATTTGTTGGCAATAAATATCCGCTTCCTTTAACTATTCGATCAAATGAACGTTTACACAAACCTAAAATATGCATTGTTCTCTTCTCAGGGTTTGATAAAGAACAATAAAGATGTCCCTTTTTACGCTCTCTGCAGAAGTATTGATAAATCTTTATAGCAATGTTATGCTCAGTAAAATATTTTGCCTTTATATTCATTCTCACATAGACTTGCAGAAGATAATATGGATAGTGCCGCCTCCTTTCTGTAAATATTGAGATTTGCCTCTGAATTATGACTCGAACTCGAGTCTACGGCCGTGATTTTGACGTCACATAATTTCCGGTTTCGGCTAAAATGTCATTTTGTGCTAAACGGGAAATTTCATATGTAACATTTCTTTATAAAAATTTATAGTGGAAACATAACTATTTTAGGACGGTGCGCATTCAGCCGTGAAGGTCATGCCTATATGTTAAAGAATCAGCTGTGAGATGTAAGCATCTACATAATCCCGCCGGTGTTTATAATATCGATTAACTTTTTTAAATATAGGTTAAATAAGGCATCTTTGAAACTGGATCACATTTCTTTGATAAAAAAATATTTTTATAGCGACATTAGTATTCTAAACCTAACTTCAAAAGATCAATGCAAATGAACAATAAGTTTTTGAAAAAATAAATTAATGTCTAGGCAAACGAATCTGAACGGACTATAGTAGAACAGTATCATCAGCATATCTTAGGTTATTGATTATCTTCCCATTTATGTTAAGGCCTGGCATCTCATTGATGTTTTTAAAGATTTGCTCAGTGATTGAACAAGCTTGGTGATAGGATGCATCCTTGTCTTACTCCTCTTTTTATATCAATGGGTGTAGAGTTCTCCTTGTTATATTTTATTATTGCTGTTCGCTCCCAATACAAATTACATATCAGTCGTATGTCTGTGTTAGTGCTAGATAGACATATACAGAGATATAAATAGATAGGCACATAAAGAGATGTAAATAGATAGACACATACAGATATAAATAGACACATAAAGAGATATCAATAGAAAGACACATACAGAGATATAAATAGATAGACACATGCAGAGATATAAATAGATAGACACATACAGAGCTATAAATAGATAGACACATACAGAGATATAAAAAGATAGGCACATACAGAAATATAAAAAGATAGGCACATACAGATATATATATATATATATAGATAGACACATACAGAGATATAAATAGATAGACACATACAGAGATATAAATAGATAGGCACATACAGAAATGCAAATAGATAGACACATACAGAGATATAAATAGATAGGCGCATACAGAAATATAAATAGATAGGCACATACAGAAATATAAATAGATAGACACATACAGAAATATAAATAGATAGACACATACAGAGATATAAATAGATAGGCACATACAGAAATATAAATAGATAGGCATAATCAGAGATCTTGGAAAGAAAATGGAGTTGAATAATAAGTTGAGAATTGTTACCCCGATGGCGAGACTACAGGGGTAAAATGTTCACATTTTAATTTTTGTCACATTTAATTTTAAATGTCTACCACAATATGTAATTGTTTATATGTTGTAACTTATTCTTAGTTGGAGGGGAAAAGGAGCTTTCAAACGAGTACACATTTCAAACGCTACCATAAACCGTATTGCAGGTATAGAATAAAACGTTCAATGTTAGATTTTTAAGTGCCACCTTCCCCTACATACATATATATATATATATATATATATAAGATTCTACGTCTTGAAGAGTACATATATATAAGATTCTACGTCTTGAAGAGTACATATATATATAAGATTCTACGTCTTGAAGAGTACATATATATATAAGATTCTACGTCTTGGAGAGTACATATATATATAAGATTCTACGTCTTGAAGAGTACATATATATATATATAAGACTCTACGTCTTGAAGAGTACATATATATATAAGATTCTACGTCTTGAAGAGTACATATATATATAAGATTCTACGTCTTGAAGAGTACATATATATATAAGATTCTACGTCTTGAAGAGTACATATATATATATATATATAAGATTCTACGTCTTGAAGAGTACATATATATATATAAGATTCTACGTCTTGAAGAGTACATATATATATAAGATTCTACGTCTTGAAGAGTACATATATATATAAGATTCTACGTCTTGGAGAGTACATATATATATATATATATATAAGATTCTACGTCTTGAAGAGTACATATATATATAAGATTCTACGTCTTGAAGAGTACATATATATATTAGATTCTACGTCTTGAAGAGTACATATATATATATATAAGATTCTACGTCTTGAAGAGTACATATATATAAGATTCTACGTCTTGAAGAGTACATATATATATAAGATTCTACGTCTTGAAGAGTACATATATATATAAGATTCTACGTCTTGAAGAGTACATATATATATAAGATTCTACGTCTTGAAGAGTACATATATCATCATCATCAATACCGGGCATACTGGCGTAGGTGATCATGTCTCTCCACAACTTTCGAAATCTCGACAGTTCTTTATCATTTCTGTTGTTGACCTTCTACCAAGCCATTCTCTTAAGCTGTCTGGTATTTTCTCTCTTTGCTTCACTCTGTCTCTTCGTCCCTCAATTTTTTCAGTTGTTACAATATATTCCAGATGTTCTCTTCTCATTACATGGCCAAAAAATGATGATTGTTTCTTCCTAATATTGGAAATTAGCTCTCTTTTTCCTTTGACCTAATTCAGAACATTTTCATTACTTTTCTTAGTTGTCCGTGGTATTCTCAATATTCTTCTGTAAAACCACATTTCTGCAGACTCCGGTGATTTTCTTGTCTGTTGTCCAATTGTCCATGATTCACATCCATATGTTAGGACTGGCTCTACATAACATTTAAGAACCCTTTTTCTTGTTTCTATTGTCAAAAATGGATTGTACAGTATCTTTCTCATTTTTTGGAAAGCTGCTTTTGGAAGACCTATTCTGCATCTCACCTCTTTTGTACATCTTCCGTCTGAGGTTAACAAAGTTCCCAAATATTTAAATTCATTTACCTGTTTTAATATTGTTCCACTTGTCTTTATTTTGCACTGATGTGATGTCTACATATATATATATATATATATATAAGATTCTACGTCTTGAAGAGGCCTTTATAATTACCTAAAATAGGAGAAGTGGGCAACTAAAAAACGATCAGGGCAAGACATCAAAGATCATTTTAGACTAGACTCAATGAGACAACAGAGCTAATCTACCAAAGAATTGTTGTAATGAGCAACGATCTCGTTTGCACTGGTGATGACAATGGGATAATCTGAATCTAATGTTAATGATAGAAAACACACACATGATGGCACAATTTTAAGTCAATGTATAATTATGTAACAATTAAATTGTGATTCCTAAACAGCGAATCATGTCAAAGCTGTTTCTTTCCTCTCAAGGATATCCGGACTACAGCGTGTTTTGGAAACAAGACCTGTTCTATGATAGTCGACAGTTGGATGGAATGTTGGACAATCTGTGGGCTAGGGTCAGGCCCTTGTATCTGCAGCTGCATGCTTATGTTCGCAGGAAGCTTCGAGAACATTACGGAAGTGAAAATGTTGGAAATGATGGAACTATTCCTGCCCATTTGTTAGGTAGGACATTTTTGTTAATAGACGTCACAGACTTGAGAGATATCAAAAGTGAATGGGAAGATCCATTGAGTGTTTTATATGTGAAGTATAGGAAATGACATTCATAAACTTCGTATTGTAGTCTTAGTCTGTCTCTACCTCTTTAATCTGGTATTTTCCCTTCCAATATTACTTTTAGTAGGCTGTTGTGTGTTTGCTACTACAATTAGCGCTATAACATTTACGGACTGCTATTATATGTAACTGCTACAATTAGCGCTATAACATTTACGGACTGCTATTATATGTAACTGCTACAATTAGCGCTATAACAATTACGGACTGCTATTATATGTAACTGCTACAGTTAGCGCTATAACAATTACGGACTGCTATTATATGTAACTGCCACAATTAGCGCTATAACAATTACGGACTGCTATTATATGTAACTGCTACAATTAGCGCTATAACAATTACGGACTGCTATTATATGTAACTGCTACAATTAGCGCTATAACAATTACGGACTGCTATTATATGTAACTGCTACAATTAGCGCTATAACAATTACGGACTGCTATTATATGTAACTGCTACAATTAGCGCTATAACAATTACGGACTGCTATTATATGTAACTTATATAAATATGGCTTGAGAAGAAAGAAAAGTCCCAGACGATTGGCAAAAAGCTATCATTGTCCCATTTTGGAAGAATAAGGGAAGAAAAAGGGAGTGTGAAATGTACACAGGAATATCCCTATTGAGTCAAGTTGGTAAAATGTTTGCTAAAATATTAGAGAGGAGAGTATGATATGATGTGAAGATCAATGATAGAACCTCAATTAAATAATAACCAATTCGGATTCAGAAAAGGCAAAAGCTGTACTGATGCTATATTTACATTGAGACAACTATGTGAAAAAAACAATAGAATATGATAGAAACCTAAATATAGTGTTTATAGATCAGGAAAAAGTGTTTGATCGTGTGGACAGGAACAAACTTTGGCAAACTTTAGAAACCTACGGGGTAGCAGAACAACTACTAGATAATATAATGGCATTATATAAAAACAGTCAAAGTGCCGTCAGAACATCGGAAAGTCTGTCAGAATGGTTTCAGGTTACAACAGGTGTAAGACACGGATGTGTCCTCTCACCACTCCTCTTCATCATATATAAAGACAAAATAAATCAGGAAACAACCAACAACAAGGAAAAATCAAATAATAACATAGAGGTAGAAAACTCCAACATCAACGAGCTACTCTTCGCAGATGACCAATGCCTAATATATGAGGATGAAAACCTGCTACAACAGCATTTAACATCTCTAGATAAAAGCTGCACAAACTACAGTATGAAATTTAACACAGCAAAAACAGAGGCTATAAGAATAAGCAAATTAAGACACCCATTAAACATCAAGATCAATGATAAAGAAATAAAACAAGTAGAGGAATTCAAGTATTTAGGCACAATGTTCACAGAAGATGGAAAACTAGACAGAGAAATTGATATGAGAATACAAAAAGCGAATGCTGTCACATATCAGCTTTCACCATTGCTAAGACATCCAAACATTTCTATGCCAGCTAAACAACAAATGATAAATAGCATCTTCATACCAACTTTGTGCTATGAAAGTCAAACATGGATCCTTTCTAAATCACATTTAAGAAAGATCAATACATGTGAGATGCGATGTTTGAGAAAAGTAACAAACAACACAAGAAGAGATAGAATACCAAATGAAACCATAAGAAAAATGGTAGGAACAAAACCCTGCCAAGAATATATAGAACAACAACAACTTAAATGGTTTGGCCACCTGGCCAGAATGAATCCTCACCAATCACCATCAAAGGCGTTCTTCTCTTTAATGCATGGAAAAAGACCAAGAGGAAGACCCAGAAGAAGATGGATAGATGCAGTGACAGAGACATGTAACAACAATGGAAAATCAATAATTCAGACAATTCGAGCAGCACAAGAACGACAAATGATATAAACCACGACACCTTTTAGGTATCAGTGAAAGAGAAAAGAAGATTATATGTAACTGCTACAATTAGCGCTATAACAATTACGGACTGCTATTATATGTAACTGCTACAATTAGCGCTATAACAATTACGGACTGCTATTATATGTAACTGCTACAATTAGCGCTATAACAATTACGGACTGCTATTATATGTAACTGCTACAATTAGCGCTATAACAATTACGGACTGCTATTATATGTAACTGCTACAGTTAGCGCTATAACAATTACGGACTGCTATTATATGTAACTGCTACAATTAAAACCACTACCTCTAGAACAATATCGGCCTCAACTACTACTATACTTCATACTCTTACACCTACTACTATACTTCAAACTCTTACACCTATTACTATACTTCAAGCTCTTACACCTGTTACTATACTTCAAGCTGTACACCTACTACTATACTTCAAGCTGTACACCTATTACTATACTTCAAACTCTTACACCTACTACTATACTTCAAGCTGTACACCTATTACTATACTTCAAACTCTTACACCTACTACTATACTTCAAGCTGTACACCTATTACTATACTTCAAACTCTTACACCTACTACTATACTTCAAGCTGTACACCTACTACTATACTTCAAACTCTTACACCTACTACTATACTTCAAGCTGTACACCTATTACTATACTTCAAACTCTTACACCTGCTACTATACTTCAAGCTGTACACCTACTACTATACTTCAAGCTGTACACCTATTACTATACTTCAAACTCTTACACCTACTACTATACTTCAAGCTGTACACCTACTACTATACTTCAAGCTGTTCACCTATTACTATACTTCAAACTCCTACACCTACTACTATACTTCAAGCTGTACACCTACTACTATACTTCAAGCTGTACACCTATTACTATACTTCAAACTCTTACACCTACTACTATACTTCAAACTCTTACACCTACTACTATACTTCAAACTCTTACACCTACTACTATACTTCAAACTCTTACACCATTTACTATACTTCAAACTCTTACACCATTTACTATACTTCAAGCTCTTACACCTACTACTATACTTGAAACTCTTACACCTACTACTATACTTCAAACTCTTACACCATTTACTATACTTCAAGCTCTTACACCTACTACTATAGCTACTTCAGTCACAATTACATGCATACTACTAATAATATCATTACTGCCACAAAGTATATCTTTTATTACTCTTACTACAAATATTACTGCTTTTATTTCTATACTACAACCGGCTTCTACTACTACTACAATTACTACCGACCTCTACTACTACCATAATTACTACCTGCTTCTACTACTACCTAATTACTACCGGCTTCTACTACTACTACAATTACTACCGGCTTCTACTACTACTATAATTACTACCGGCTTCTACTACTACTACAATTACTACCGGCTTCTACTACTACTATAATTACTACCGGCTTCTACTACTACTACAATTATTACCGGCTTCTACTACTACTATAATTACTACCGGCTTCTACTATAACCTAATTACTACCGGCATTTACTACTACTACAATTACTACCGGCTTCTACTACTACTACAATTACTACCGGCTTCTACTACTACTACAATTACTACCGGCTTCTACTACTACTACAATTACTACTACAATTACTACTACAATCACAGCTGTTGTTCCATGTATTTAAAATGACAATATTACTAAAATAGTTAAATGAAAATTAATTCTGAAAAAGTGCCCAAATAATACTGTAGTTGATATAATAAAATGAACATTAACAAATGTTTACAACTGGCCAATAAGGGCTCGTCGCTGACTCTAGATTTGCTGGCCAGATGTTTAAACATTTCAAAACATATTTTGTAAACAAAAAATATGTGCAACATAATAATTTAATGATGAATTACTTTTATTTATTTATAAGCAATGTTAAAATATCGATTAAAAAACATTGTGTATTTGTGTTGATAACAGTAGAAGAAGTAATATTGATGCTATTTGTAACAACACGAATACTTCACTATTGAAAGTTAAATAATGAACAAAAATGAAATAATATAATACAATTTTGATAGTATATATCGATGTTCAGATGTCGAGGACTAAGATGGCTGGGGCACGTCCAGCGAATGGAAGACAAATTCATCCGTAGGCAAATACTATATGGTGAACTAATACACGGAAAAAGACAAATCGGCAGACCTAAACTACGATATAGAGATATCTGTAAATCATCTGTGAATGACTTCTCCATATGTGAAAATGACTGGGAACATCTGGCAAGTGATCGCACATCATGGAGAGCATGTATAAGGAATGGTATAACATCATTTGAGACGGTGCTAAGGCAAAACTGGGTGATTGGGTCTTTATCTCGGCGTATCTGGGTGAGTCAGTCTTTCTCTCGGCATATTTGGGTGAGTGGGTCTTTCTCTCGGCGTATCTGGGTGAGTCGGTCTTTTTCTCGGCATATCTCTGTGAGTCAGTCTTTATCTCGGCGGTAGGTGAGTGGGTCTTTTCTTCAGCGTATCTGGGTGAGTCAGTTTTTATCTCGGCGGTGGGTTAGTGGGTTTTTCTCTCGGCGTATCTGGGTGAGTCAGTCTTTCTCTCGGCGGTTGGTGAGTGAGTCAGTCTCTCTCGGCGTATCTGGGTGAGTCAGTCTTTCTCTCGGCGGTTGGTGAGTGAGTCAGTTTCTCTCTCAGCGTATCTGGGTGAGTCAGTCTTTATCTCGGCGGTTGGTGAGCGAGTCAGTCTCTCTCTCTCAGCGTATCTGGGTGAGTCAGTATTTCTCTCCGCGGTTGGTGAGCGAGTCAGTCTCTCTCTCTCTCTCTCTCTCTCTCTCTCTCTCTCTCGGCGTATCTGGGTGAGTCAGTCTTTATCTCGGCGGTTGGTGAGTGAGTCAGTCTCTCTCTCGGCGTATCTGGGTGAATCAGTCTTTATCTCGGCGGTTGGTGAGTGAGACAGTCTCTCTCTCGGCGTATCTGTGTGAGTCAGTATTTCTCTCGGCGGTTGGAGAGTGAGTCAATCTCTCTCTCGGCGTATCTGGGTGAGTCGGTCTTTCTCTCGGCGGTTGGAGAGTGAGTCAATCTCTCTCTCGGCGTATCTGGCTGAGTCAGTCTTTTTCTCGGCGGTTGGTGAGTGAGTCTTTCTCTCTCTCGGCGTATCTGGGTGAGTCAGTCTTTCTCTCGGTGGTTGGTGAGTGAGTCTTTCTCTCTCTCGGCGTACCTGGGTAGTCAGTCTTTCTCTCGGCGGTTCGTGAGTGAGTCTTTCTCTCTCTCGGCGTATCTGGGTAGTCAGTCTTTCTCTCGGCGGCTGGTGAGTGAGTCTCTCTCACTCTCTCTCTCGGCATATCTGGGTGAGTCAGTCTTTCTCTCGGCGGTTGGTGAGTGAGTCTTTCTCTCTCTCGGCGTATCTGGGTAGTCAGTCTTTCTCTCGGCGGTTGGTGAGTGAGTCTTTCTCTCTCTCGGCGTATCTGGGTGAGTCAGTCTTTATCTCGGCGGTTGGTGAGTGAGTCTTTCTCTCTCTCGGCGTATCTGGGTGAGTCAGTCTTTATCTCGGCGGTTGGTGAGTGAGTCTTTCTCTCTCTCATCGTATCTGGGTGAGTCAGTCTTTATCTCGGCGGTTGGTGAGTGAGTCTTTCTCTCTCTCGTCGTATCTGGGTGAGTCAGTCTTTATCTCGGCGGTTGGTGAGTGAGACTTTCTCTCTCTCGTCGTATCTGGTTCAGTCAGTCTTTCTCTCGGCGGTTGGTGAGTGAGTCTTTCTCTCTCTCGTCGCATCTGGGTGAGTCAGTTTTTCTCTCGGCGGTTGGTGAGTGAGTCTTTCTCTCTCTCGTCGTATCTGGGTGAGTCAAGTCTTTCTCTCGGCGGTTCGTGAGTGAGTCTTTCTCTCTCTCGGCGTATCTGTGTGAGTCAGTCTTTCTCTCGGCGGTTGGTGAGTGAGTCTTTCTCTCTCTCGTCGCATCTGGGTGAGTCAGTTTTTCTCTCGGCGGTTGGTGAGTGAATCTTTCTCTCTCTCGGCGTATCTTGGCGAGTCAGTCTTTATCTCGGCGGTTGGTGAGTGAGTCTTTCTCTCTCTCGGCTTATCTGGATGAGTCAGTCTTTCTCTCCGCAGTTGGTGAGTTAGTCTTTCACTCGGTGTATCTGGGTGAATGAGTCTCTCTCGGCGTATCTGAGTGAATGCATCTCTCTCTCTCTCTCGGCGTATCTTTGTGCGTGTGATTCTTTCTCTCTGTGTATCTGTATGTGTGTGTCTGCGTAAAACTCTCTATTTATATGATGTATCCGGTTTTTCCTATTGTCTATCCGCCCCCGCATTAGTTAATAATACAATTATTTGTTGACCTTGTGTTGTCCTAGTACGCATCGCCTCACTCTGAGTGTCCGTCAGTGTAATCTTGCTTTCCAACTTTATTGATAAACTTCTAAGGAGCAATTCTGGACATCTTTGACTAAATTAAAGTAAAGCGATATTCAACTGTAACATTATCTCTATTCAATATTCTTTTGTAACAGTCTCTTTATTCAATAATCAATTGTAAGTTTATCTTATCTCTTCAAAATTCGTTTAGTAACAGTCTACCTCTTCAACTTTCAGTATTTCGGATGTAAATTTGGGTAAACTTCTTCGTCGCACTCTTCCTTCACATTTGTAAGTACGAGAAGATTTCTTCCAAGGGCATGCCTAGTAGGATGTTGTCGGTGTACCGTACCATGTTCATTATTAAAGAATGATGATTCCTTATTGGTGTACCGTACCACGTTCATTATTAAATAATGATGATTCCTTGTTGGTGTACCGTACCACGTTCATTATTAAAGAATGATGATTCCTTGTTGGTGTACCGTACCACGTTCATTATTAAATAATGATGATTCCTTGTTGGTGTACCGTACCACGTTCATTATTAAAGAATGATGATTCCTTGTTGGTGTACCGTACCACGTTCATTATTAAAGAATGATGATTCCTTGTCGGTGTACCGTACCACGTTCATTATTAAAGAATGATGATTCCTTGTCGGTGTACCGTACCACGTTCATTATTAAAGAATGATGATTCCTTGTCGGTGTACCGTACCATGTTCATTATTAAAGAATGATGATTCCTTGTCGGTGTACCGTACCACGTTCATTATTAAAGAATGATGATTCCTTGTTGGTGTACCGTACCACGTTCATTATTAAAGAATGATGATTCCTTGTTGGTGTACCGTACCACGTTCATTATTAAAGAATGATGATTCCTTGTTGGTGTACCGTACCACGTTCATTATTAAAGAATGATGATTCCTTGTTGGTGTACCGTACCACGTTCATTATTAAAGAATGATGATTCCTTGTCGGTGTACCGTACCATGTTCATTATTAAAGAATGATGATTCCTTGTCGGTGTACCGTACCACGTTCATTATTAAAGAATGATGATTCCTTGTCGGTGTACCGTACCACGTTCATTATTAAAGAATGATGATTCCTTGTTGGTGTACCGTACCACGTTCATTATTAAAGAATGATGATTCCTTGTTGGTGTACCGTACCACGTTCATTATTAAAGAATGATGATTCCTTGTTGGTGTACCGTACCACGTTCATTATTAAAGAATGATGATTCCTTGTTGGTGTACCGTACCACGTTCATTATTAAAGAATGATGATTCCTTATTGGTGTACCGTACCATGTTCATTATTAAATAATGATGATTCCTTGTCGGTGTACCGTACCACGTTCATTATTAAAGAATGATGATTCCTTATTGGTGTACCGTACCACGTTCATTATTAAATAATGATGATTCCTTGTTGGTGTACCGTACCACGTTCATTATTAAAGAATGATGATTCCTTATTGGTGTACCGTACCATGTTCATTATTAAAGAATGATGATTCCTTATTGGTGTACCGTACCATGTTCATTATTAAATAATGATGATTCCTTGTCGGTGTACCGTACCACGTTCATTATTTAAGAATGATGATTCCTTGTTGGTGTACCGTACCACGTTCATTATTTAAGAATGATGATTCCTTGTTGGTGTACCGTACCATGTTCATTATTAAATAATGATGATTCCTTGTTGGTGTACCGTACCACGTTCATTATTAAAGAATGATGATTCCTTGTTGGTGTACCGTACCACGTTCATTATTAAATAATGATGATTCCTTGTTGGTGTACCGTACCACGTTCATTATTAAAGAATGATGATTCCTTGTTGGTGTACCGTACCACGTTCATTATTAAAGAATGATGATTCCTTGTCGGTGTACCGTACCACGTTCATTATTAAAGAATGATGATTCCTTGTCGGTGTACCGTACCACGTTCATTATTAAAGAATGATGATTCCTTGTTGGTGTACCGTACCACGTTCATTATTAAAAAATGATGATTCCTTGTTGGTGTACCGTACCACGTTCATTATTAAAGAATGATGATTCCTTGTTGGTGTACCGTACCACGTTCATTATTAAAGAATGATGATTCCTTGTTGGTGTACCGTACCACGTTCATTATTAAAGAATGATGATTCCTTGTTGGTGATTTATCTGTCACATAATTCTCAGTACCTTTCACTGGTTTGTAAACTTAACAATATTTGTAGACGCTTTCTGAATGTGTAACTTGTCACTACTCAGCGAGATGTGGTCTGCTCCGATCGTCTATCATTTGTTTTCAAGCTCTATACAAGTTTAAAATAAAACTGCATGAACCTAACCTATTGACTTCGCTACCGTTCATGTAACCAACTACATCTGCCTTCTACAAAATTAGCAGTTTGCTGTAGCTTCTCTCTTCGTGATAAAGTGAGTCCCTCGGAGGAATCGTGGAAGGCTTCGTCGTCACACGTCACTTGTTGTGAAACAGAAAGTCGAGCAGCACATGTTCTATACTACGTGTTCTTCCCACATATTTGTTCAATAATCAGTTTACCCTGACACGTGATTGTTGCGTTTGAGGAAGCCAGTGTATAAGCAGTGTTGTAAATATTTCATTGCAGGTAACATGTGGGCCCAGCATTGGTCAAACATTATAGACATCGTCAGTCCCTTTCCAGAGGTTAACGACGAAGCAGAGGTTGAGGCTCGTCTCAAAGCTCGCCTTGATGTCACAGGGATGTTCCTATTGGCCCAGCAGTTCTATAAGTCTTTAGGTTTTTACCGGATGACGTCTACGTTTTGGAAAAAGTCAGTGCTCACAAAACCTAAAGGGCAAAATATCGTGTGCCACGCCGCTGCGTTTGACATGTTCTATCCTGGCGACTACAGGTAATTACTTCTAAGTATTATTCTTGTTATTTTTGTTATTAGTATTACTACTACTATTATTGTTATTATTATTTTAAAATTATGTTCAAGATGGCGTCTGTGCGTGGACAATGCTTTCCGATACAACACGTGTTGTTTAGAAATACGCCGGTTACACACTGTCACTGCTTGGAATAGTGCAGTAGAATCCGGTTATAACGAGATCCTTGGGACCATCTAAATAGTGTCGTTATTACCGCATCTCATAACATCTAGTTTATATTTAACAACAGAGAAATATGTAGCGTTAACTTAGAAACAGATTGAGTGGATGCGTCAGTTGCAAACAGTTTAATATTACCTCTTGTAACCGTCGACATAATGTTGCTTCCGTCATTCATGATTATATGTAGAGTGCTTGAGGAAATATCATGATTATATGTAGAGTGCTTGAGGAAATATCATGATTATATGTAGAGTGCTTGAGGAAATATCATGTTCATCATGATCATCATCATCAAGTACCGGGCCTGCTGGTTTAGGTGATCATGTCTCTCCACAAATTTCGATCTCGACAGTTATTTATTATTTCTGTTGTTGACCTTTTGCCAAGCCATTCTCTTAAGCTGTCTGGTATTATTTCTCTGTGCTTCCCTCTGTCTCTTCGTCCCTCAATTTTCCCAGTTGTTACAATATATTCCAGTTGTTCTCTTCTCATTACATGGCCAAAAAATGATGATTGTTTCTTCCTAATATTGGAAATTAGCTCTCTTTTTGCTTTGACCTTTTTCAGCACGTTTTCATTACTTTTCTCAGCTGTCCATGGTATTCGTTTCTTGTCTGTTGTCCTATTGTCATTGATTCACATCCATATGTTAAGACTGGATGTACATAACATTTTAAAACTCTTTTTCTTGTTTCTGTTGTCAAAAATAGATTGTGGCGATTCATGATTGTACAAAGAAGTTACGACGGTGGTTTTCTGTTGCCTTCGGTCTGTTTCTTTACGATTGGCTCCGCTAGCCTTTGATTAAAAAGTCTCACCCACAAGGCAGTGGGGTTGTTTTACTTCGGGGTATCCTCCCTTGGCCTTTTACTCTCCCGAGCTTACCTGCAAGGCAGCAGGGCAGCCACATGTTGTACTGTTTACTGAATACAGTAGCATTAAAAAATACCCGACCTGACATCATGTAACCTACATATTTCTACTTTTGATTTTAATTTTTTTCCCGCGTTCTCTATCAACATTACTTTTATTTCAAGTAATATACACATTCTATTCTTGCCAGTAATGGAAACCATCGAGATAGCAGATTTAATGACTTAGTAAAGTAAAGTAAAGTAAAGTACCCCCGTCACGCCAAGTGGCGTATAGGGAAATATGGTGTTAGTGACCCTATATTTTACAGACCTTCAGCACATGATTTTTGGGGTAATGTGGTCGGTATTACGCCCGTGCTGATTTACTTTCCCAGAAAAAAATCCGGTACCCATTTAAGGCTCGGTGAACCCGTAAGCCGTCAGTTGGGATCGAACCCTACCCCTTGTCCTTTGTAGTCCAGTTCACTAACCACTGAGCTATCGCGGCTCCCCAATTTAATGACTTGCATATAGAATTTAGCATGCCTGTTTGCTGATACTTAGCTTTAATATTGAAAGCCTATCGACCACTGGCCTATCAAATAAAAGAAAACAGTTCTCCATCCGCACCCACAACTTGTACTGGATGTTTTGGTTCCCCAAACCACACCTCTTTCATCCTCTGCCATGTGAAAGTAAGCCATACTAGTCATGCTAACTTAGCGTGGCCACACAATTTACACACGGTCAAGCAAAGTACACGCCGTTAACAGTTTTTGGGGGGACTAGGAAAATTCCACAAAATGCGTTATAACTGATTTGCACGCTAGGTAACAACGTAATAAAAGATTTTTTTTTAAATATTAGATAAAGAAGAAAAGAGTTAGATGATTTTTATATCAACTACCAACCTTCTATGAAGATGCCAAAGGCAACACACATTACTATTGTTAATAACAGTATTACTGATTAGAAGAATCGACAGTTTTGCAGACAAGCCTTTCTTCTCAACAGATAAGTAAAGTTGCTAATGATTTATGTTGCATATGGTTAGACACACTTCTAATCCGTCGTTTACGTAGATTCCCCCTACCTTTGCTTAGTCTGACTCCCGATATTCATAATCGCATAACTACACCTTCATCAATCACTGTATTACTACTATAATAAACGAACTTAATCTTCTCTTAACCTTTTTAGTTCAGCTCCAACGATCTACTACAGTAAACACGCGTCAGTTGTTTCATTGCCGCTGCTTTCAGTGGCCAGGTCAGCTCATTCACAAGACGTGTACTATTTAACATCTCAATTGGTGGGGTGGGGGGGGGGCGTTCTGAAGGGAAAACGTCGGCCTCGAGACAGAGACGTTGTGGATTCAATTCCCGGCTGCACCAGTTGGGATTTTTATTTATTTCTCTCTGCGGCAACTACCGCTGCGAGGCCCGGCTTGAAACGTCAATTACTCAAGGACAGGTAAAAAAATGAGTACTTCCGAAGACGGAGTTATCTGCCTGTGCGGCGAGGGACCCCTGTGCACATGGCTACCAGGGAAAAACGAATTAACACGCAAAATTCAGTTTCTAGTCTCTAGGGACTTCGTCAGAGGTAAAATGCTGGAGAACGCTAAAAAAAAACCATCTGACAATCTGTTCAAGCAATCCGTGTGATCGTTTGACACGTTTGAAGAAACGCGAAATGGTTTGGCAACACACCTCGATTACCTGGGCTAGGAAAGTCTATTCTGCAAGTAACTTTGGAAGTGGGCAGAAGAAGAGGTAGACAAAAAATTATATGGGAAGGTAACATAAAAAAAACCTGGATTGGCTTCGACTTCAGAGTCCCAAAGAATGAGCGAAGATAGAGATATATGAACCAGAAGAGTGAAGATAGAGATATATGAAACAGAAGAGTGAAGATAGAGATATATGAAACAGAAAAGTGAAGATAGAGATATATGAAACAGAACAGTGAAGATAGAGGTATATATGAATCAGAAGAGTGAAGATAGAGATATATATGAAACAGAAAAGTGAATATAGAGGTATATATGAAACAGAAGAGTGAAGACAGAGATATATGAAACAGAACAGTGAAGATAGAGGTATATATGAAACAGAAAAGTGAATATAGAGATATATGAAATAGAAGAGTGAAGATAGAGATGTATGAAATAGAAGAGTGAAGATAGAGATATATGAAACAGAACAGTGAAGATAGAGATATATGAAACAGAAGAGTGAAGATAGAGATATATATGAAACAGAACAGTGAGGATAGAGATTTATATGAAACACAACAGTGAAGATAGAGATATATGAAACAGAAGAGTGAAGATAGAGATACATGAAACAGAACAGTGAAGATAGAGATATATGAAACAGAACAGTGAAGATAGAGATATATGATACAGAAGAGTGAAGATAGAGATATATGAAACAGAAAAGTGAAGATAGAGATATATGAAACAGAAGAGTGAAGACAGAGATATATGAAACAGAACAGTGAAGATAGAGGTATATATGAATCAGAACAGTGAAGATAGAGGTATATATGAATCAGAAAAGTGAATTTAGAGGTATATATGAAACAGAAGAGTGAAGATAGAGATACATGAAACAGAAGAGTGAAGACAGAGATATGTGAAACAGAACAGTGAAGATAGAGATATATGAAACAGAAGAGTGAAGACAGAGATATATGAAACAGAACAGTGAAGATAGAGGTATATATGAATCAGAAGAGTGAAGATAGAGATATATATGAAACAGAAAAGTGAATATAGAGGTATATATGAAACAGAACAGTAAAGATAGAGGTATATATGAAACAGAAGAGTGAACATAGAGATATATGAAACAGAAGAGTGAAGATAGAGATATATATGAAACAGAACAGTGAGGATAGAGATTTATATGAAACAGAACAGTGAAGATAGAGATATATGAAACAGAAGAGTGAAGATAGAGATACATGAAACAGAACAGTGAAGATAGAGATATATGAAACAGAAGAGCGAAGATAGAGATATCTGAAACAGAAGAGTGAAGATAGAGATACATGAAACAGAAGAGTGGAGATAGAGATACATGAAACAGAAGAGTGAAGATAGAGATACATGAAACAGAACATTGAAGATAGAGATATATGAAACAGAAGAGTGGAGATAGAGATATATGAAACAGAACAGTGAAGATAGAGATATATGAAACAGAAGAGTGAAGATAGAGATATATAAAACAGAAGAGTGGAGATAGAGATATATGAAACAGAACAGTGAAGATAGAGATATACATGAAACAGAAGAGTGAAGATAGAGATATATATGAAACAGAAGAGCGAAGATAGAGATATCTGAAACAGAAGAGTGAAGATAGAGATATATGAAACAGAAGAGTGAAGATAGAGATATATGAAGCAGAAGAGTGAAGATAGAGATATATGAAACAGAAGAGTGGAGGTAGATATACATGAAACAGAAGAGTGAAGATAGAGATATATGAAACAGAAAAGTGAATATAGAGATATATGAAATAGAAGAGTGAAGATAGAGATATATGAAACAGAAGAGTGAAAATAGAGATATATGAACCAGAAGAGTGGAGGTAGAGATATATGAACCAGAAGAGTGAAGGTGGAGATATATGAACCAGAAGAGTGAAGATAGAGATATATGAACCAGAAGAGTGAAGGTAGAGATATATGAAACAGAAGAGTGAAGATAGAGATATATGAAACAGAAGAGTGAAGAAAGAGATATATATGAAACAGAAAAGTGAAGATAGAGATATATATGAAACAGAAGAGTGAAGACAGAGATATATGAAACAGAACAGTGAAGATAAAGGTATATATGAATCAGAAGAGTGAAGATAGAGATATATATGAAACAAAAAAGTGAATATAGAGGTATATATGAAACAGAAGAGTGAAGACAGAGATATATGAAACAGAACAGTGAAGATAGAGGTATATATGAAACAGAACAGTGAAGATAGAGATATATGAAACAGAACAGTGAAGATAGAGATATATGAAACAGAAGAGTGAAGATAGAGATATATGAAACAGAAGAGTGGAGATAGAGATATATGAAACAGAAGAGTGAAGATAGAGATATATGAAACAGAAGAGTGAAGATAGAGATATATGAAACAGAAAAGTGAATATAGAGATATATGAAATAGAAGAGTGAAGATAGAGATATATGAAACAGAAGAGTGAAAATAGAGATATATGAACCAGAAGAGTGAAGGTAGAGATATATGAAACAGAAGAGTGAAGATAGAGATATATGAAACAGAAAAGTGAATATAGATATATATGAAATAGAAGAGTGAAGATAGAGATATATGAAACAGAAGAGTGAAAATAGAGATATATGAACCAGAAGAGTGAAGGTAGAGATATATGAAACAGAAGAGTGAAGATAGAGATATATGAAACAGAAAAGTGAATATAGAGATATATGAAATAGAAGAGTGAAGATAGAGATATATGAAACAGAAGAGTGAAAATAGAGATATATGAACCAGAAGAGTGAAGATAGAGATATATGAACCAGAAGAGTGAAGGTAGAGACATATGAAATAGAAGAGTGAAGATAGAGATATATGAAACAGAAGAGTGAAGACAGAGATATATATGAAACAGAAAAGTGAAGATAGAGATATATATGAAACAGAAGAGTGAAGACAGAGATATATGAAACAGAACAGTGAAGATAGAGGTATATATGAATCAGAAGAGTGAAGATAGAGATATATATGAAACAGAAAAGTGAATATAGAGGTATATATGAAACAGAAGAGTGAAGACAGAGATATATGAAACAGAACAGTGAAGATAGAGGTATATATGAAACAGAACAGTGAAGATAGAGATATATGAAACAGAACAGTGAAGATAGAGATATATGAAACAGAAGAGTGAAGATAGAGATATATGAAACAGAAGAGTGGAGATAGAGATATATGAAACAGAAGAGTGAAGATAGAGATATATGAAACAGAAGAGTGAAGATAGAGATATATGAAACAGAAAAGTGAATATAGAGATATATGAAATAGAAGAGTGAAGATAGAGATATATGAAACAGAAGAGTGAAAATAGAGATATATGAACCAGAAGAGTGAAGGTAGAGATATATGAAACAGAAGAGTGAAGATAGAGATATATGAAACAGAAAAGTGAATATAGATATATATGAAATAGAAGAGTGAAGATAGAGATATATGAAACAGAAGAGTGAAAATAGAGATATATGAACCAGAAGAGTGAAGGTAGAGATATATGAAACAGAAGAGTGAAGATAGAGATATATGAAACAGAAAAGTGAATATAGAGATATATGAAATAGAAGAGTGAAGATAGAGATATATGAAACAGAAGAGTGAAAATAGAGATATATGAACCAGAAGAGTGAAGATAGAGATATATGAACCAGAAGAGTGAAGGTAGAGACATATGAAATAGAAGAGTGAAGATAGAGATATATGAAACAGAAGAGTGAAGACAGAGATATATATGAAACAGAAAAGTGAAGATAGAGATATATATGAAACAGAAGAGTGAAGACAGAGATATATGAAACAGAACAGTGAAGATAGAGGTATATATGAATCAGAAGAGTGAAGATAGAGATATATATGAAACAGAAAAGTGAATATAGAGGTATATATGAAACAGAAGAGTGAAGACAGAGATATATGAAACAGAACAGTGAAGATAGAGGTATATATGAAACAGAACAGTGAAGATAGAGGTATATATGAATCAGAAGAGTGAAGACAGAGATATATGAAACAGAACAGTGAAGATAGAGGTATATATGAAACAGAAAAGTGAATATAGAGATATATGAAATAGAAGAGTGAAGATAGAGATATATGAAATAGAAGAGTGAAGATAGAGATATATGAAACAGAACAGTGAAGATAGAGATGTATGAAACAGAAGAGTTAAGATAGAGATATATATGAAACAGAAGAGTGAGGATAGAGATATATGAACCAGAAGAGTGAGGATAGAGATACATGAAGCAGAGGAGTGATGATAGAGATACATGAAGCAGAAGAGTAAAAACAGAGATACATGACTTATCACTTCTAAGTCCTGCAACAACCCCAATGTTATGAGATGAAGAAGATGCACCATTTATGAAAATTAATAATGTTTTAGTATGGTCAGTTGGTTGCGTTCGCCCGATGACTAAAGTATTCTAGAGTATCGTGGTAGACTACAATATTCCTTTTCATCATCCGCCCTTACAAGGACGTAGTGGACGTGTCTGCGTTGTGTTGTGGTTTGCAGTATAACTGTTATATTTGCGCCTTTCGGCCCAACACATCCGACTTCAGCACGACATTTTTGAGTACCGGGTTGTCTTCCCTCTTCGATCCCTGCACGTTTAGCCAGACTAGACAGGTTAGTCTATTACCGGAGGCACCGCGGAGAGGTGGAGCAGGGTCTGGATAGTTTTGGTTCACCGATCCTGGCGCAAGCCATCAGCTGTGGGTCGCTGACAACTTCCAGCTCTGTTGCTGGGGGCGCGCCTTCGCCTCCACGTTATAATATCATGTCCCTACAACAGTTTTGTGTGGAGCAGAAATAATGGACATTATACTACAATAATGAAGAGAAGAACGAATGAAAATCCCTGCAATGTAGATTTAAAGTAGGATAGGAGGAGTTTTGTGCAAGGTATATTCACACACAAAATATCGACATAAATAGGAGAGTCTAGGTCCGTCTAAGTGAAGGAAATATCAACATAAGTGGGAGAATCTAGGTCCGTCTAAGTGAAGGAATTATCAACATAAGTGGGAGAGTCTAGTGAAACTGCTTTTGTATGTCAACATCTACAATAATGACAGGTCTTGGTGTAGACACGTTGTTCATGAACGCATGTTTTCTTGCTTCCCACAGAATAAAGATGTGCTCAGATCTAACATATGCCAACTTCAGAACAGTCCACCATGAGATGGGTCACATTGAATATTACATGTCATATGCTGATCAACCCACCATTTACCGCGTGGGAGCAAACGCAGCTTTCCACGAAGCAGTTGGTGACACGATCGGGCTGTCGGCGATGTCTGTAACTCACCTCAAGATGCTGGGTCTGATTGATAACGATGACATGAGACAGTCAAAACTCTTTCAAAATGCATCAGAGGAGCGACAACGATACATTACACGGCAAAGTGAGTATGTTTTAGTACATCGGTTCATCATGATTCAACATGTCTCGTCTTGAAGGAAACAGTTGATCCTCTAGTTCGTCAATATGTAGTGCTGGCAAGTTGACCACATTGTTAGCGCTCTTGTCTGCTGGAAAGTAAGGTAACAAAATGTGTTGCTTACCACGTGACTTATAAATGCGTTCCCCTCCCACTAAAAGTGTCAACGCTACTTTAGCTTTGCATGTTAATGTCTATACACTAGAATCATTAACATAGATTATATTATACTATATATTTATATATATATATAAATTGACACCCGCATTGGTAAAGCGGCTACCACCTTCGTCCGTCTTTCTAGGCGTGTCTGGGGAAAAAAAAAACTGACAATTAAAACAAAGGTCACAGTTTACAATGCCAGCATAATTAGTATCCTCCTGTATGGCATTTCATATATGCGCAGTCTGAGCCGTATTCTTGTTATCACCTGGAAGGATAAAGTGACAAACGTGGAGGTCATGACTCGCACAGACCTCCCGAACATCTACACGCTGCTCAAACGATGTAGATTACGCTGGCTTGGCCACGTACACCGTATGAAAGATGGTCGCATACCAAAAGATATACTCTACGGACAACTGACAACTGACAGATGGTAAAAGGACTAGTCGGCGCTGAAAACTTCGATTTGTAGATGTGTGTAAACGTGACATGAAGACTCTGTTTGAACATAAACCCTGCAGCCTGGGAAGAAATAGCTACAGATCGCAATCTTTGGAAAAAGCACTCTAAAGTTCCAACTCAAGCAAGAAGCAGACAGATTCATAGAAAAAGAGAATATACTGCGAAAGAAAATAAAACAGTAGCATTTCTAGGGGCACTGCAAAATCCAGTCAACTGTAATTGACGGAGGCTACATATATGTATATATAATAGTTAAGTAAAGTACCCCGTCACGCCGACGTATAGGGAATATGGTGTTAGTGACCATAAATTTTACAGACCTTCGGCACATGTTTCTTGGGGTAATGTGGTCGGTATTACGCCCGTGCCGCTTCACTTTCCCAGAAAAAAATCCGGTACCCATTAAAGGCTGGGTGAATCCGGAAGCAGTCGGTTGGGATCGAACCCTACCTCTTGTCCTTTGTAGTCCAGTTCACTAACCTCTAAGCTATCGCGGCTATATATATATATATATATATATATATATATATATATATATATATATATATATATATATATATAATACCATGTAAAAATCTGTGTGTGTGTGAAATATAATATGTCTGTATAACTTTCCTATTTTTTTCAAAAACTGTTTTATGAATGAACACAAAAAGAACATTATTGACTGCCTTTGAGAACATTGCAGGGCACTTAGTATTGAACATAATGGTCACCGTACTGTATACATTTGCGTCATCTGTGAAGTTGTTGCCAGCACTTTCTCCGTTAATCTTGTAAACCGTAGTTAAGTTGCAAGGCATCCACTATACACAACCTATCCTGTGGTCAAGATCATCTTGTTACCAAGTGCTCAATACCAAAAGCACGACTCAGCTCATCTTGTGGGAATCGCCGGCTCTCGTGCATCAATTATTGACTCAGTGTGTTTGTGTCAATTACTGTAAATGGGCAAGCACATAGGGCTTTATCAGTAACTCATTTTATTTTACCACATTTTAAGAGATGTATCCACCTTCTAGCAGTCTCCATCACATCCACACAAACTTTTCCGACTGGTGTCAATCACATTAGCCCTTATCTGCAAGAGATTCAACCACAACTGTTTGTATCTCGTGTGTGTCTTCTGATGTTTGTGTGTGTGTGTGTGTGTGGGAGTGCGTGCGTGTGTGTTGATGTGTGTGTTGATGTGTGTGTGAGTGCGCGCGCGCGTGAGTGTGTATGTGTAGTTCAACAGCCATTTTGAAAACTAATGCATTCTGGAGCCGATTGCTGCAACGTTTTTAAAAGTGTCAAGAACAAAAATATGTGTCCATACAAGTGTGAGAGTAGTGCTGTAACCATTGATAGTAATGTCCATACAAGTGTGAGAGCGGTGCTGTAACCATTGATAGTAATGTCCATACAAGTGTGAGAGCGGTGCTGTAACCGTTGATAGTAATGTCCATACAAGTGTGAGAGCGGTGCTGTAACCGTTGATAGTAATGTCCATACAAGTGTGAGAGCATCGCTGTAACCGTTGATAGTAATGTCCATACAAGTGTGAGAGCATTGCTGTAACCGTTGATAGTAATGTCCATACAAGTGTGAGAGCATTGCTGTAACCGTTGATAGTAATGTCCATACAAGTGTGAGAGCGGTGCTGTAACCGTTGATAGTAATGTCCATACAAGTGTGAGAGCATTGCTGTAACCGTTGATAGTAATGTCCATACAAGTGTGAGAGCAGTGCTGTAACCGTTGATAGTAATGTCCATACAAGTGTGAGAGCGGTGCTGTAACCGTTGATAGTAATGTCCATACAAGTGTGAGAGCGGTGCTGTAACCGTTGATAGTAATGTCCATACAAGTGTGAGAGCGGTGCTGTAACCGTTGATAGTAATGTCCATACAAGTGTGAGAGCGGTGCTGTAACCGTTGATAGTAATATCCATACAAGTGTGAGAGCAGTGCTGTAACCGTTGATAGTAATATCCATACAAGTGTGAGAGCAGTGCTGTAACCGTTGATAGTAATGTCCATACAAGTGTGTACAAGAACCTCTGGGGCCGCGTTATGTTGCTAATTGTTTTTGTAATTAATTGTCCAGTTGTCCAGCCTTATGATTTGTACTGTGAGCACGGACTGGATTAAGGATCTCTTGTTGTTTGGTGTTATAAACAAGGAGCTGTGCGTTGCTGATGTCTATGTAATCATTCATTATTACATCAAATATATTTTCCCTACAGAGTCCACAATAAACACTCTTCTACATATGGCCTTGGAAAAACTTGCCTTTCTACCGTTTGGGCTGTTGGTTGACACTTGGAGGTGGGCTGTCCTGCAAGGGACCATAACTCCCGAGTCGTACAACGCAAAGTGGTGGCAGCTGAGGTAAATGGATTCTACAATTGCTGCCATTATTACATGCTAGTATTCTTCAAACAGTGTACTTGATGCCATCTACATATGGAGTCTGACGGAGAGATTGGGCGACGTGTGGGCTTTTCATGTTAACCTGTCGACTGTTATTTGTTTTTTGTGAACTTTGTCATCGAGCGACAACATGAGAGTTTAGTTACAATTGTTGGAGAACAGTAGTCCCAGATTATGAGATTTAATTAAATGAAGGTGACTTTTGAAGATATATATCTGCAGAAGGAAGTCACAGACTTCAACGTTAGATAGATTTGGAGACATGAACTTAGGGTACTTTTGTATGTTTAGTCATGCTCAACTCTTCTATTTATACGTGTGGTTCCTGACAAGACAAGATGTGACCACTCCTCACAAGACAAGATGTGACAACTCCTCAACAAGACAAGATGTGACCACTCCTCAACAAGACAAGATGTGACCACTCCTCAACAAGACAAGATGTGACCACTCCTCAACAAGACAAGATGTGACAACTCCTCAACAAGACAAGATGTGACCACTCCTCAACAAGACAAGATGTGACAACTCCTCAACAAGACAAGATGTGACCACTCCTCACAAGACAAGATGTGACCACTCCTCAACAAGACAAGATGTGACCACTCCTCAACAAGACAAGATGTGACCACTCCTCAACAAGACAAGATGTGACAACTCCTCAACAAGACAAGATGTGACCACTCCTCAACAAGACAAGATGTGACAACTCCTCAACAAGACAAGATGTGACCGCTCCTCACAAGACAAGATGTGACCACTCCTCACAAGACAAGATGTGACCACTCCTCACAAGACAAGATGTGACCGCTCCTCAACAAGACAAGATGTGACCACTCCTCACAAGACAAGATGTGACCACTCCTCACAAGACAAGACGTGACAACTCCTCACAAGACAAGATGTGACCACTCCTCACAAGACAAGATGTGACCACTCCTCACAAGACAAGATGTGACCACTCCTCACAAGACAAGATGTGACCGCTCCTCACAAGACAAGATGTGACCACTCCTCGACAAGACGTGACCACTCCTCACAAGACAAGATGTGACCGCTCCTCACAAGACAAGATGTGACCGCTCCTCACAAGACAAGATGTGACCGCTCCTCACAAGACAAGATGTGACCGCTCCTCACAAGACAAGATGTGACCGCTCCTCACAAGACAAGATGTGACCGCTCCTCACAAGACAAGATGTGACCACTCCTCACAAGACAAGATGTGACCACTCCTCACAAGACAAGATGTGACCACTCCTCAACAAGACAAGATGTGACCACTCCTCAACAAGACAAGATGTGACCGCTCCTCACAAGACAAGATGTGACCACTCCTCACAAGACAAGATGTGACCACTCCTCACAAGACAAGATGTGACCACTCCTCAACAAGACAAGATGTGACCGCTCCTCACAAGACAAGATGTGACCACTCCTCAACAAGACAAGATGTGACCACTCCTCAACAAGACAAGATGTGACCGCTCCTCACAAGACAAGATGTGACCACTCCTCAACAAGACAAGATGTGACCGCTCCTCACAAGACAAGATGTGACCACTCCTCAACAAGACAAGATGTGACCACTCCTCAACAAGACAAGATGTGACCACTCCTCAACAAGACAAGATGTGACCACTCCTCAACAAGACAAGATGTGACCACTCCTCAACAAGACAAGATGTGACCACTCCTCAACAAGACAAGATGTGACCACTCCTCAACAAGACAAGATGTGACCACTCCTCAACAAGACAAGATGTGACCACTCCTCAACAAGACAAGATGTGACCACTCCTCAACAAGACAAGATGTGACCACTCCTCACAAGACAAGATGTGACCACTCCTCACAAGACAAGATGTGACCACTCCTCACAAGACAAGATGTGACCGCTCCTCACAAGACAAGATGTGACCGCTCCTCACAAGACAAGATGTGACCACTCCTCACAAGACAAGATGTGACCACTCCTCACAAGACAAGATGTGACCGCTCCTCACAAGACAAGATGTGACCACTCCTCAACAAGACAAGATGTGACCACTCCTCAACAAGACAAGATGTGACCACTCCTCAACAAGACAAGATGTGACCACTCCTCAACAAGACAAGATGTGACCACTCCTCAACAAGACAAGATGTGACCACTCCTCAACAAGACAAGATGTGACCACTCCTCAACAAGACAAGATGTGACCGCTCCTCACAAGACAAGATGTGACCACTCCTCACAAGACAAGATGTGACCGCTCCTCACAAGACAAGATGTGACCACTCCTCGACAAGACGTGACCACTCCTCACAAGACAAGACGTGACCACTCCTCACAAGACAAGACGTGACCACTCCTCACAAGACAAGACGTGACCGCTCCTCACAAGACAAGATGTGACCACTCCTCACAAGACAAGACGTGACCGCTCCTCACAAGACAAGATGTGACCACTCCTCACAAGACAAGACGTGACCGCTCCTCACAAGACAAGACGTGACCGCTCCTCACAAGACAAGATGTGACCACTCCTCACAAGACAAGACGTGACCGCTCCTCACAAGACAAGACGTGACCACTCCTCACAAGACAAGATGTGACCACTCCTCACAAGACAAGACGTGACCGCTCCTCACAAGACAAGACGTGACCACTCCTCACAAGACAAGATGTGACCACTCCTCACAAGACAAGATGTGACCGCTCCTCACAAGACAAGACGTGACCACTCCTCACAAGACAAGACGTGACCGCTCCTCACAAGACAAGATGTGACCACTCCTCACAAGACAAGACGTGACCGCTCCTCACAAGACAAGACGTGACCACTCCTCACAAGACAAGACGTGACCACTCCTCACAAGACAAGACGTGACCACTCCTCACAAGACAAGACGTGACCACTCCTCACAAGACAAGACGTGACCACTCCTCACAAGACAAGACGTGACCGCTCCTCACAAGACAAGATGTGACCACTCCTCACAAGACAAGATGTGACCACTCCTCGACAAGACGTGACCACTCCTCACAAGACAAGATGTGACCACTCCTCACAAGACAAGATGTGACCACTCCTCGACAAGACGTGACCACTCCTCACAAGACAAGATGTGACCACTCCTCACAAGACAAGATGTGACCGCTCCTCACAAGACAAGATGTGACCGCTCCTCACAAGACAAGATGTGACCACTCCTCGACAAGACGTGACCACTCCTCACAAGACAAGATGTGACCACTCCTCACAAGACAAGATGTGACCGCTCCTCACAAGACAAGATGTGACCACTCCTCGACAAGACGTGACCACTCCTCACAAGACAAGATGTGACCGCTCCTCACAAGACAAGATGTGACCGCTCCTCACAAGACAAGATGTGACCGCTCCTCACAAGACAAGATTTGACCACTCCTCACAAGACAAGACGTGACCACTCCTCACAAGACAAGATGTGACCGCTCCTCACAAGACAAGACGTGACCACTCCTCAACAAGACAAGATTTGACCACTCCTCAACAAGACAAGACGTGACCGCTCCTCACAAGACAAGATGTGACCACTCCTCACAAGACAAGATGTGACCACTCCTCACAAGACAAGATGTGACCACTCCTCACAAGACAAGACGTGACCACTCCTCACAAGACAAGATGTGACCGCTCCTCACAAGACAAGATTTGACCACTCCTCAACAAGACAAGACGTGACCACTCCTCAACAAGACAAGACGTGACCACTCCTCACAAGACAAGATGTGACCACTCCTCAACAAGACAAGATGTGACCACTCCTCACAAGACAAGATGTGACCACTCCTCAACAAGACAAGATGTGACCACTCCTCACAAGACAAGATTTGACCACTCCTCAACAAGACAAGACGTGACCACTCCTCAACAAGACAAGATGTGACCGCTCCTCACAAGACAAGATTTGACCACTCCTCAACAAGACAAGATGTGACCGCTCCTCACAAGACAAGATTTGACCACTCCTCAACAAGACAAGATGTGACCACTCCTCACAAGACAAGATGTGACCACTCCTCACAAGACAAGACGTGACCACTCCTCAACAAGACAAGATGTGACCGCTCCTCACAAGACAAGATGTGACAACTCCTCAACAAGACAAGGCGTGACCGCTCCTCACAAGACAAGATGTGACCGCTCCTCACAAGACAAGATGTGACCACTCCTCAACAAGACAAGACGTGACCACTCCTCAACAAGACAAGACGTGACCACTCCTCAACAAGACAAGTTGTGACCACTCCTCGACAAGACGTGACCACTCCTCAACAAGACAAGATGTGACCACTCCTCACAAGACAAGTTGTGACCACTCCTCGACAAGACGTGACCACTCCTCACAAGACAAGATGTGACCACTCCTCACAAGACAAGATGTGAACGCTCCTCACAAGACAAGACGTGACCACTCCTCAACAAGACAAGTTGTGACCACTCCTCGACAAGACGTGACCACTCCTCAACATGACAAGACGTGACCACTCCTCAACAAGACAAGTTGTGACCACTCCTCGACAAGACGTGACCACTCCTCACAAGACAAGATGTGAACGCTCCTTTTCCGCCGATCGTTCATTCCTGGAGAGAAAAGAAAATTCAGTTAGTTACTGACGTCATCAACAGTTGAGAGTTGTTTCCCTTGGACAACGTTAAAACTAGCAGTGAGCCTTTCCCGTCCATCTGGTCATGAGAAAACATTACAAATATTCCGGAGATAAGTCTTCCTCAAACTTGTTCTACTAGATACCAAAGTCTTGTTTTGTAGCCAAGCTGTAAGTGCAACCAAGTCTACTGTCCAATTCTCCCATTTCTCCAATTAGAGCGTTTTCAAACAAAAAGCTAAGTGTTATAATTAAACTGAGTTATTGAGCTATTTGCTGGTCATCTTCAGTGCACTCCGAACATGTCCATGGGTGCTCAGATCCCCTCCTCAGCTAGTCCCGCTGTTGTCGTTACCAGAAACTTTCACACTTGAGAATTCGTGGATAAAGTTCCTTTTCAGTGGGTTCATTGTTCAGTTCAGTCAGCACTGAGTATTTTAGGATCAGCTGGTCTAGGAGTGGGCTTGCTGGTCTAGGAGTGGGCTTGCTGGTCTAGGAGTGGGCTTGCTGGTCTAGCTTCAGAGTAGAGACTTTAGTAATGTTCGCCTCATCTTTCCAGCTGTTTAGTTTTGTCACTGAAAGGCTCGCCGTTTGCGTCTGTTAAGGGAGCAATGTTTGAGATGCCGGGGCCTAGAGCATCTTTTATATTGTTATACATTATGTCTGAATCTACCAATTGTTATACATTATGTCTGAATCTACCAATTGTTATACATTATGTCTGAATCTACCAATTCAGCAAGTTTCTGGAACTTTGAACACAGATTTGATCAGTTCTCGTTCGCACATCTCCTTGGTCCCCGTTGTTCTTCTGCCCTCGCTTCTTTGGACTGGTCTTTTGTGTTCTGGCTTGGGTAATTATTTAAGGTTAAGAAAGTCTTGTTCTCCATAACAAAGAGGCAATAAATAGATGAAAAAAGTAAGTAGATTACAACTACGACATTCCACCAAGTGTCATTTAGATACGATATTGTAATAAGTCAACGCGAATTAGGGCACTTTCTCATTTCATTCTTTAGGTATCCTCTCAATATCGAAGGTTCGCCACCCTGGGGTTCCATTTTACTCTGTCTCTTGCCTTGATAGTGCACATTGTCATAGTTCACCTGTCTCTTACCTTGATAGTGCACATTGTCATAGTTCATCTGTCTCTTACCTTGATAGTGCACATTGTCATAGTTCATCTGTCTCTTACCTTGATAGTGCACATTGTCATAGTTCACCTGTCTCTTACCTTGATAGTGCACATTGTCATAGTTCATCTGTCTCTTACCTTGATAGTGCACATTGTCATAGTTCACCTGTATCTTACCTTAATAGTGCACATTGTCATATCTCACCTGTCTCTTACCGTGATAGTGCACATTGTCATAGTTCATCTGTCTCTTACCTTGATAGTGCACATTGTCATAGTTCACCTGTCTCTTACCTTGATAGTGCACATTGTCATAGTTCACCTGTCTCTTACCTTGATAGTGCACATTGTCATAGTTCACCTGTCCACAGCATGTCGTATTTATAATTTACTTAATCAAATGTCGTAACTATAAAGTCCGAAATACAAAGTCATAATATTAAGTTATGAACGTATTGACCTAAAGTCTAAATACGTTATCATTGGCTACTGATGACACGTATCACAGAAGACACTCGATAAAATCTGTGTCCTTTGTTGACTCGCAAATATTATCTATAGTTTGGCCATCTTGTCGGGACTGCCATTTATTGACACATAGATATTATCTATAGTTTGGCCATCTTGTCGGTACTGCCATTTATTGACACACAAATATTATCTATAGTTTGGTCATCTTGTCGTTACTGCCATTTATTGGCACAGAAATAGTATCTATAGGTTGGTCATCTTGTCGGGACTGCCATTTATTGACACACAAATATTATCTATAGTTTGGTCATCTTGTCGGTACTGCCATTTATTGACACACAAATATTATCTACAGTTTGGTCATCTTGTCGGGACTGCCATTTATTGACACACAAATATTATCTATAGTTTGGTCATCTTGTCGGAACGGCCATTTATTGACACATAGATATTATCTATAGTTTGGCCATCTTGTCGGGACTGCCATTTATTGACACATAGATATTATCTATAGTTTGGCCATCTTGTCGGTACTGCCATTTATTGACACACAAATATTATCTATAGTTTGGTCATCTTGTCCTTACTGCCATTTATTGGCACAGAAATAGTATCTATAGGTTGGTCATCTTGTCGGGACTGCCATTTATTGACACACAAATATTATCTATAGTTTGGTCATCTTGTCGGTACTGCCATTTATTGACACACAAATATTATCTACAGTTTGGTCATCTTGTCGGGACTGCCATTTATTGACACACAAATATTATCTATAGTTTGGTCATCTTGTCGGAACGGCCATTTATTGACACATAGATATTATCTATAGTTTGGCCATCTTGTCGGGACTGCCATTTATTGACACATAGATATTATCTATAGTTTGGCCATCTTGTCGGTACTGCCATTTATTGACACACAAATATTATCTATAGTTTGGTCATCTTGTCGTTACTGCCATTTATTGGCACAGAAATAGTATCTATAGGTTGGTCATCTTGTCGGGACGGCCATTTATTGACACATAGATATTATCTATAGTTTGGTCATCTTGTCGGGACTGCTATTTATTTACACAGAAATATTATCTATAGTTTGGTCATCTTGTCGGGACTGCTATTTGTTGACACAGAAATAGTATCTGTAGTTTGGTCATCTTGTCGGGACTGCTATTTATTGACACAGAAATATTATCTATAGTTTGGTCATCTTGTCGGGACTGCCATTTATTGACACAGAAATATTATCTATAGTTTGGTCATCTTGTCGGGACTGCCATTTATTGACACAGAAATATTATCTATAGTTTGGTCATCTTATCGTGACTGCAATTTGTTGACACTAATTGTGAAACAGTAAAGGCCCATTTCCGACAAATATCAAGACAGCAGATAATGTATCATTACAGAACTAATGGGCGGTGTGCACTTATCTTTGATGGAGGGAAAGGGTGAAATAAGAATATCAGTAGAGACTCTAACGCTCCTGCCAGTTAACAAGATTGGCCGAAACTGCAATCAGTTTTTTATTTCCTGCGAGATCCATTAAATGTCACAGCCATCATCCCCTGCTCAGATTAAAGTTCATGGAAAATGGCTGGAAACTGTATCGATTATCACTGGAATTATGAGTCTTAATAATTATTATTTACTTCAGACAGAATCGATAATTTAAATAACCTTTCATCATACAAAAACAATATTGCACGCGGAACATGAAATGTGGCCATAAGCATCGATCAAGTGTCTCAATATATGGCCGCCTTATGTCGAGTGCTACAATGACGTTCTATGCGCAATTTAAAATAGGTTCTTTATTAACTCTTCGAGTCCGCTTTATAGAAATAGCTTTTATTGATGGACGAGCAACCCATATACATTTAGTAGATTACAATAAGCAACAAACAATAAACTGGATTGACTTGTCTGTGATGACATTTTGTCTTACAATGTACATGTCTGCTGCATTCAGCGTAGATGATTATTATGGTTGCATTGACAGGCTGAAGCAATGTCTTCATTGTACTCTCAAATTTTGCTCGTTTATTCATACCTGGCATAATCCCATATTTGCATATTTCAGGTTACAGTTTCAAGGAATTAGGTCACCAGTGCCGCGATCAGAAAATGACTTTGACCCAGGCGCTAAATACCACATCCCGGCCAATTCTGCTTACATCAGGTAGGCCACTCAAACAGATCACGTGTTTGCATTACTTTGATCATTACAACATTTTCCAGATTGACTGATGCACTGTCAGTACTATCAGCTTTAAAATGCCCCAGAAACAATGAACTAGATGACTTGAGAATATCCCTGGACCAACTATACAATAACTTCCAGAGAGTAGTCATTCAGTGGATACCATCACACTGTAATATACATGGAAACGAACGCGCAAGACAAATTAGCTAAAGAGGGAGGGAGATTACCACAAGAGAACCATCCGTTCAGTTATGATGAAACCAAATCCATCCTCAAAGATCAGTACCATGAAAAATGGAAACGAGAACACCTAAAGCATAACGAGAGGGACGGATACCACCAACTATCAAGGAGGGATCAAGTCATTATACTTCGCCTACGCACTGGCCACAATAGAATGAGAAATCACATGTTCACCAAATTCAAAATAGGTACAACCAGCCTACGACACTGTACACTGGACAATATGACTACATAACATGTTCTACAGGATTACCCCAGTGCACAGACCTGAGAAGAGCAATGTGGTCCACACCCACCTCCCTGGAGGAGAAACTATATCGAATCATCGAATCACTTAAACTGACAGCTGACTTCATGAGAGAGTCTGGAATCCTGCTCTGATTGAGTCTTGATCGCAGAAAGAGACTTTCTAGATGTAATCGAAAGAAAAAAGAATCCATTCTGTCAAAATGACTTCAATCTCAAAACCAAAGGGCAGACCAGTGTTGATATAAAAATGTGTGTTGCAATGCTTCTTTCAGTGAATTCTTTATCAGAGTAATGGATCGGGAGAATCCGGCGACAGATCATAGAACATGGAGAACAAATATAAGAAACAGCACAGCAACACTAACAGGGAGAGACGATTAAATTCAATAGACTAAAGTGGGAATGAAAGAAGATGAAGCCAGACACCAATAAATGCACCTCGCTCATTCTGAGGTCGAATCTGTCGATCCGAAACTGGTAGAATCGACAATGAGAGAAGCTGTTCAGTAAAACAGTGTCCAGCATAATACATTCATACATATGCTGCTAAATTACTGATCAGTTAGGACTGCTTGCTACCAACCGTCTGTCAAAAAGCCAAAGGCCGTACATATAAATACATATAGTATAATCGTCCGTTCTTCTAACAGTTTGATGTAACACTGGCTAAGTGTCAGAAGAGAAATTTCAAATAAAAAAAAACAAACGTGTTATTCATCATCAACATGTGTCATGCCGGTTGGCGTAGGCGATCATGTCCTTCCACAATCTTCTATCGACAATGGCTCGTATCAGTTCTGTTGTTGACTGTTTCCTTGCCGTGACACCAACCTATCAAATATCTTCTCTCTTTGTCATCCGCGATCTCTGTTTCCTTTTATTTTGCCATTTGTAACCAAGTATTCCAACTTTCCTTTTCTCGTGATGTGCTCGAAAATTGCTGATTATTTCTTTCTAACGTTTTAATAGCAGCTCTCTTTTTGTGCTGACCTCAATGAGAATGTCTTCATTGGTTTTTTTTAGCTGCCCAGGGAACTTTCAACATTCTTGTGAGAAATCGTATCTCATATATAATTCGTATCATTATTTTTAGTTCATTTGGTATACCAAATGAACTAAAAACATCAACTTTTATTGCATTGCCTAAAAAGAATGGTGCAGTTGAATGCAGCGATTTTAGAACAATTAGCCTCAATGAGCCAGGTAACCAAAATTTTACTAAAAGTTATACAAGGAAGGATTCAGAATAAAATAAATACTGAACTAGATGAGCAGCAATTCGGATTCAAGAAAAACAGTGGGGCAAAAGAAGCCATATTCAGCATGAGGACATTGATTGAAAAGTACATGGAAGTAAACAAACCAATATATGCCTGCTTCACAGACTACACCAAAGCTTTCGATAGAATGCACCATGAGCAACTTATAGACTGCCTAAAAGATATAAATCTGGATGACACAGACATACGACTGATATGTAATTTGTATTGGGAGCAAACAGCAATAATAAAATATAACAAGGAGAACTCTACACCCATTGATATAAAAAGAGGAGTAAGACAAGGATGCATCCTATCACCAAGCTTGTTCAATCTATACACTGAGCAAATCTTTAAAAACATCACTGAGATGCCAGGACTAAACATTAATGGAAAGATAATCAATAACCTAAGATATGCTGATGATACTGTTCTACTAGCAGAAAATCCTAAAGATCTACAACAATTGCTTAATGTGATAAACACAACAAGCAAGAAATATGGACTAGATATGAATATCAAAAAGACTAAAACTATGATCATAAACAACGGAAATTCTAAAGACCTACAATTAAATATCAAGGTTGAAGGAATACATCTAGAGACAGTCCAGAGCTACAACTACCTGGGACATACTATAACCAGTGATGGAAAATGTACAACTGAATTAAATAAAAGAATAGGTATGGCAAAAAGTAATTGCAATGCCATGAAAAAAATTCTAACATCAAAACAAATAACAACAGGGCTAAAACTAAGAATAGCAAAATGTTACATCTTCTCAATATTCCTGTGTGGTGCAGAAACGTGGACATTAAACCAGAAAACAGAACAGAAAATTTAGGCTTTTGAAATGTGGATTTACAGAAGAATAGGTAGAATTGGATGGAAAGAAAAGAAAACAAACGAGGAAGTTTTAGGACGACTAAGGGTGAAAAAAGAACTACTAAACACAATTAGAGCAAGACAAATGACATTTTTTGGTCATGTTAAAAGACACAACAGTCTAATAAAAGTAATATTAGAGGGGAAAATACAAGGTAAAAGAGGCAGAGGCAGACCAAGACTAACATGGACGAGTAACATCAAAAGATGGACAAGTCAGCCTATGACAATCTGCACCATCAAAGCAAGAGACAGAGTGGAATGGCAGCCAACCTTCGATGCTGAGAAGGTACCCAATGATGATCATTATTTAATAACACTGAATTTGTTGCCCTTGTTTGGAGAATTTTTAATATTTACGTCTTTCAATATAAAGATTAAGAATACGTAGAATTTGTAGAGGAAAACATAAAAACAATGTTTATTCTTATATATAATTAATTTGAGCCCGATTATAGCCTACAGGAATATATTTGTTTTGTTTCGGGTGGGGGGGGGGGGGGTGAAGTTATAACAACCAGGTTGCATTCAAATAAATTCAATATTGTTTGTGTTAAATAATAACAAAATATTCAACCATAATAAAAGTACATTACAATGAAAAGGACATAAAAATGTTTTTTTTCCCCTTATGTTATTTCTTAATTAATTAACTGAGCAATATTTGATTCTATAATTATAATAAAAACATTTTTATAAACAATATTCATATTCATTATTTTAAAAAAGGGGTCTCTTGCAAAACACAATAATCACATTAATACATTAAAATGTGTATGTGTATGAGAGAGAGAGAGAACAAGAGAGAAGGAGAGACATAAATGATGAACAGTCAAGTAACACAGATAATTGTAACATTTCTCTGTTCTGGCCTGGAGTGAAATATTGTAAGACCGTCTCAAATATCTCCCTGCTATTTACACCTGGGTTTTCACAATATATATTCAATGTGGCGGAAAGCGTGCTAAACTCATGGAAAGACAATCGTGCACGACCGGGTGTAGACATTCGATCAGTTGCACAGAATAAGTGTAGTTGTTGTATGCCGGATATATTGTAAACCTTCGAGTTCAATGCAACAGGAGGTCGAGGCCTGGGAGTCATGACCCAGGAGGGCCCACCCCCTAGAGTATCAAGAAGCTAAAGGGCCGAAACACTCGCTGGTGATCAGGTTGCCTTCTGCTGCGAAGAGTTTCCTATAAATGGGAAAGAGCTAACGTGCAACACGATATAGATCACACAGATAGATCACACAGATAGCATGTGTGTGGTTTCTAAAAATAACATGTCCAAACCTGGTGATTGCAGTGGAAACTCATACGTTAGTGTAGATGAGTGTAGTATTCTACAAGTTGTTTGTGGTGTACTCTATCAAAAGCTTTGGACTATGAAGCAGGCATATATTAGTTTGTTTACTTCTGTGTACTTTTCAATTAATGTTCTCATGCAGAATATGGCTTCTTTTGTCCCACTGTTTTTCCTAAATCCAAATTGCTGTTCATCTAATTCAGCATTGATTTTATTCTGAATCCTTCCTTGCATAACTTTTAGCAAGATTTTTGTAACATGGCTCATTAGGCTTATTGTTCTAAAGTCACTGCATTCAACTATACCATTCCTGTTAGGCAATGCAATGAAAGTTGATGTTTTTAGTTCATTTGGTATGTATCATGTATGGTATATGTCGTTGCATATGTTTGTAATCACTTCAATGCCAAAATCTTCTAGTGCCTGTATCATCTCTATCTGTATGCTGTCCGGTTCTGCTGCTTTTCATTTTTTCATTGTTTGTACAGCTTTTTCCACCTCAGATTTTAAGATTTTATGGCCTGATGTACATTTTATAACTGGTTTCTTGTCCCTTTGATCCTGAAATAGTTCTGTTATATATTCCTGCCTTCTATCTATTATATCTTTATTGTCTGTTAGCATATATTCCTTTTTTGTCTGCAATGCATCCGCTTTCTGTGGTTTTTTTTATTTATATAAGTCATTCTCTTTATGTCTGTGTGCATTCCTCTTAAATCTTGTTTCCTTAGTTTCTATTATTATGAACAATTATTACTATGAAAAACTATTAATATATTATATATAAAAACTATTACTATTATTATGACTGACTGAGCCAGTCTTCTTTTGCCTTTTTGCACATTTTGCGTATTTTATTATCTATTTTATTGTATTGGGCAGTGTTCTTTGCTTGTCTCCTTTCTTCCATTTTTTCTAAGATGTTGTTAGATATCCATTTTTTTTTGGCTCTTATCTTTTTTTGGATAAGGTGTCACAAATTTCATGTATGCTTTTCTTTATGCATTGCCATTTGGTTATAACTTTTTCATCAGGATTTTCTCTTCTGTATTGCTCAATTCCTTCTTCTGGCAGTTTCTGATATGTGTTCTTTACTTGTATTGTTTAAGTATCTTTAACATCTTTTTTTAATTTAAAGCTGTTATATCTAGTGGTATTGTTGATGAATTAGTCTTTTGCTTGTTTCTCTTTAGCTTAACTTTCATTTTAATCATTACAAGATTGTGATCTGAGTTTATATCTGCTCCAGGATAGGTTTTGGTTTTCTTGACGCTTTTAGGGAATCTATCTTTTATCATTATGTAATATATTTAATCATCAGGAGGCTACTGTGTCTTATAATATGGTTGGGATTTTTATTTATGATTTCTCTCTGCGATAACCACCCCTGGTCTCAGCAGCGAGGCCCGGCTTGAAACGTCAGTTACTCATCGACAGAAAACACATGAGTACCTCCAAAGTCGGAGTTATCTGCCTGTGCGGCGAGGGACCCCTGTGCACGCGGCTGCCAGGGAAAAATGGATTAACACGCAAAACTCAGTTCTTAGTCTCTAGGGACTTCATCAGAGTTGAAAGCTGGCGAGCGCAACAACGACTTAACATGGCTCATATTATCATTTGTCTTGTTTGAATTGTGTTTAATAGTTCTCTTTTCATTTTTAGTTGTTTTAAGACTTCATCGTTTGTTTTCTTTTCTTTCCATACATTTCTACCTATTCTTCTATAAATCCGCATTTCAAAGGGTTCAACTTTCTGTTCTGTTTTCTTGTCTAAAGTCCATGTTTCTGCACCAAACAAGAATATTGAGAAGATACAACATTTTGCTATTCTGAGTTTTAGTCATAAAAATAACAATAATAAAATATATAAATGATCAATAATATACAAATAATAAATATATTTGCCATGTTAAGCTTGTATTTCTGTGTTCTCAGCTACTTCATAAGCTACATCCAACAGTTCCAGATGTACAAAAGTTTGTGTCGGGAAAGTTCTTTTCTTGGACCGTTGCACGAATGTGACTTTTATGGCTCTAAGGCAGCAGGGAATAAGCTGAGGTACTGACTGATACTTTACATTACATAAACACACACATGTATGCACGCAAGCATTCACACACAAACACACGAACACAAGCAAGCACGCACACATCCACACACACACACGTACGCAAGCATGCACCCACACACACACACACACGTACGCAAGCAAGCACACACACACACACACACACATACAACACACGCACTTGAAATAAGAAGAGATGCTTTACCATCAACATTGTCCTAGATTGTATCGATGAAATCAAACATAAGCGGCATTTGATTCAACAAGATGGCAGGAGACATTCACTCCATGATAAGTGATTATTTATTTATTTTTTAAATTTTATTTAATGTTTTCTATACCCTGCTGAGAGAAGTTGGGCAACATGATGATGGCGATGACAGATAACAAGAGAATCTTAAGGCAATCATTTACAGGCCTAAGGTAAGCAGTGGGCACAAGAAGTTTCATCTACCGATCAGAACACTGAAGCAACAACAGCGGGCTTCAGCTCGGCTACTGTAATTAAAAAGTTTGCCTCGAGCATGTAGCGGGTTCTGTGCAAATTCTGACAATATAGGAAGGATAACAGCTAAACAGCATTGAACATTTTATTTTAAAAATGTATGTCTTAAATGTTATCTCGGACTGAGAAGGAACTGAGATAATAAGTTCAGTAGGTCACTATGACCTCGTGTGACGTGCGGTTTGACTGCAGTTTAAGACTAGATTAAGGTACACACAAAACTCGATAACTGCGCTAATAGAAAACGTAATTTATTGATTGAAAGTGAGATTTCATCACCTTACAAGTTTTATAACACACATGTTCTATCGCACCTCCTCCCCAACCACCCCTCCCCCTCCCCAACCACCCCTCCCTTTCTAACCCGATATGCATTTTAAAAATGTATACCTTTGCTTCGTGTGTCATGTGTAATCCATTATGACAATTGTTACAGTTTTCTGGACTTATTCTATGTATTCGTAACAATGATTTCTGGGAAAAGATAGTCTCATCTTATCTTATTGTGTTACACTTGTGGTGAATAATTACAGGAAGTTGCAATGTTCTATCACTGGCACACAAAATGACACTTAGACCGTGCTGAGGAGATTTGATGTCTTACCATTAGTTTCTTAGTTCACCAGGACTGTTACAGCGCTTGTAAGCTAGGCTGCCTTCACATCAAATGTCTAAAACATCTATGTTGAATGCAAAATGTCAGTCATGGTTTCTTACTCTGTGACTTCTGCTGATATTAAAAGTTCCTTTCACAAACATTCTATTTAACTTGTGATCTTGTTTCTACCACCTTTGATTTCTAGCCATATCTGGCATTACAAGTTGAATAGAGAGTATTCGTTGAGGCAGTACTAAGTGGAGAATACAGTATATATGTTAGTGTCAATAATTATCTGTGATTATATGCACATTTATCTCTCTCTCTATCTATCTCTATCTCTCACTTGTCAGTCAGTTCTTTTATGTACCTGAAAAAGACCCCGTGTTTCAGTGTTGTGAATTGTATATTTCCTGGATATATTGTTTGAGACCACTTCGAAGTTCGATAAGGTGTAAGACAGGGTGCGTACTATACCCTCCCCCCGCCTTAAAGTTAGCTAACCCACTCAGAGACAAATGAGACAAACGAACTTCTATTTGCAGACAATCAGGCACTAATACATGGAAAAATAAAAGACCTACAAGAACACTTTAATAGACTTACCAGCACAAGTACAAAATACAACATTAAAATCAACATCAACAAAACAAAAGTGATGAATGTCGCAAAGGAGAAACAGAACATCAACATAACTATAGATGGTAGACAACTAAAACAAGTAGAGGAATTCAAATACCTAGGAAGTTTAGTGACAAGCAGCAGAAATACACTCAAGATGCAAAAAAGCTTGTCAAATTATTGGACAGCTATCACCACTATTGTCCAACAAGGAAATAACTCTTGAGGCAAAACGGGCACTCAACAACACAATCTTCGTCCCAAAGTTGTGGTACCAACGCCAGTCATGGACCCTAGATGCAAGAACAACAAGAAAACTAACAACTACTGAGACGAAATTGTATCGAAGAAAGACAGTGAACAGCCAGAGAGATAAGATCAGAAATGAAGAACTGAGAAAAAAGCCAGGAATAGCCCCCTTCATAAAATATATAAATAAACAACATATAAAATGGTTTGGCCACATGATAAGGCAGAAAGATCAAAACACAACACAACGAGCCTTCAATAAACGTTGCAGGAATACCAGATCCAAGGATCGACCACAAAAAGGTTTGACTGACGGAATATTAGAAACACTAGGAAGCATAATATCAGCAGAGGCGAAAAGAAGTGCAAAGGACAGCAAATGATATTTCCCCTCGACGCTGAAAGGCAAATGAGGAAGAAAAGAAGAGTTGTTTGATACACGGATGTATAATTGAATGTCATGAAATAAATGTCAGTGCCTGAGTTCACGGAACGTTGAGAGTGGTGATTGAAGTGTGATGCAGCGCGTTGTCAAGGTTAATCAGTCAGCCCCTCAACCATGTCTCTGTCTTGTAGCCCGTGTGAGGTTTCAACCAGTATAGACTGGAATCGAACCATCATTATTGTGTATATATTATCTTGCAGTTGATGTCCAGTGTGTTGCCGTAGGGTTGTCTAGTATGTTTGTCTAAAAAACAATCGATCTTAATGGTCAATACAAGCTTGATCTGTCATTATTTATACTTTCTGTGCACAGGCATATGTTGAGTGAAGGCATCAGTGTGCCATGGCAAACACAGCTGAGGTATTTAACTGGTAGCGCACAGGTAACTACGGACGCCATCCTGGAATACTTTCAACCTCTGTACGATTGGCTTGTTCTGGATAACTCCCTCCATCAAGAGCAGGTAGGATGGGACAATGCCAGCATCAACTGGAACAACGAGTTGCTATAGCGGAGCAGGTTGCTAAGCAACGAGCTGTGTTTACCATCTGAACTTTCAACTCAAGACCATGGTTGTTACTGCCAGACTGGTCACATGTGTGTGCGCGCGCGTATGTGTGTGTGTGTGTACATTAAAAATTAACAATATGTCTGCAACACAAACATGCTCTCCGTGTTTGATTGCTTGCTACTTTCAGTCCACAACTTTCTTTTAAAGCGACTGTAAAAGAAAGTATGTTTAGAACTATTTATCCAAATTATTAATCAATTAACAGTCATTAGGAAAGGGAATCGAGAGTAGGTTGGGGAGGGTGTATTAATCCACTAATGTTTATTGGTAGATGAGGGTTGGTGTGCTGTTGCTATGGTAACACATATAGTTATCAAGAAAAAGTTTTTTTCTGTTTTTTTTTTTTACACAAGAACGTCACTAAAATGTTGTGATATGCCCCTTGCCAGAAGACAAAGCCTAATGATGGAGTGTGTTGTGAGATTGGGAGTTCGTGGGTGAGACAACATACAAATGAAACCTAAAATAAAATAAAATAAACTACTTTATTTGATTGAATTATTTTGGTATTTATTTTATTTTATTTATTATTGTCAAGCAACTGTTTTCTGTTTGTTTATCATCAAAGAAGGTCCAGAACGGATTGAACTCTGTTCAAATACTTGAGCAAATATATATATATTGTTGGGTGTGAGTGACAGGCGTTCTGCTAGTACGTGACATGAAATACATTTCTTCTGCTTATCTTATGTCGTTTGCCATAGAAGAGTTTCTTAGCGACGATCTTAGCACGGCTAACCACATATTCAGCACATTTCATCTACCATGAACATAACATATGGAGCGTATCCTTATACAAAAAAGCACTTCGTAGATTAGATAGACCCGGGTATCCCAATCAAGGGGTTAAGGCAAAGAAATGCAAATGAAGGCACACAAATGCGAAGCTGCAGTAAAGTTGAATGTATGTATGTCAGGTGCAAACATATACTGACACCTATTGTCTGGACGAGCATTCTTGGTCGTTTCGTGCAATGTCTAGTGGGTGTAGTAAAGGCTGCAACGCCATCATCGGTATGTGTCACGGCAACTGTTCACATGGAATCTATGGACACGACTGTTCCGGGTCTTGTCTTAGTGTCTGTCCTTTATTTGAGGAAAAATCCGGAAAATGCCTACAATGTAAACATCCTGGCTATACCTGTAATGACACTTGTCCCGATGGTAATTTTGGGATACAGTGTGAACAGACGTGTTCTGATGACTGTGACATCATATGTGACCCGGAAAGTGCAGACTGTACGCGCTAGGAAACGTACTACGAGTCAGATTGCACTCTTAAATGTCCGGAAAACTGTTTCAACGACACCTGTGAAGAGTCAATCGGGAACTGTACATGCAAGAGAACGTTCTATGGGCCAGACTGCACTCTCAAATCTCCGGACAACTGTTTGAACGAAACCTGTGATTCCCACGTTCAGAAGAGTCTGCCGACTACAACAAGCCCAAGCATATGGGCACTTTAATGTGTTTCTGTGCTAGACATGGTTCATTTCTTGGTATTTTTCCGTGAAGCCATGGCTTATATCTTGATGTGTTTCTGTGCTAGCCATGGCTCATATCTTGGCTTGTGTGTGCTGGCCATGGCTCATATCTTGGTGTGTGTCATGTTAGTCAATCTCATATCTTGGTGCGTCCGTGTTAATCATGTCTCATATCTTTATGTGTGTCTGTGTTTAGTCATATCTCATATCTTAGTGTGCACCAGTGTTAGTCATATGTCATATCTGTGTGTGTGCATGTCTGGGTTAGTGATATCTCATATCTTTGTGTGCATGTTTATGTTAGTTATATCTCATATCTATGTCTGTGTTTGTCACATCTCATATCCTTGTGTGTGCATGGCTATGTTAGTCCCATCTCATGTCTTTGTGTGTGCATATCTATGTTAGTCATATCTCTTATCATGCCTCGTATCGCTGTGTGCATGTCTGTGTTAGTCACATCTCACATGTTTGTGCGTGCGTGTCTGTGTTAGTCACATCTCACATCTTTGTGTGTGCATGTCCGTGTTAGTCACCTCTAGTGACTCGGGCAGATGGTGCTCGTAAACCTGGGAGGGCCGACCATCTAAGGGCAGAATCCCCCATACAGAAAAGACAACCTGCTGCCTTGCAGGAAGATTGGGGACAATCAAAGGCTAGGGAAAGCAAACCCGAATAAAATGCTGGCTGAAATCTGATGTACTGGGCCACTGGCGCAGAACACAGTGCAACGTATTAACGGGTGTTCAATCAGAGTGGATCTGGCGAACTCTACTTGTGATGTTCTGTCTGTGGGGGCGATCAACACACTTAGCCTGACAGCTGACTTCTTGTGAGAGTCTGGAATCCTACTCTGATTGGGTCCTGATCGCAGAGAGAGAGAGAGAGAGAGAGAGAGAGAGAGAAATGAAGACACAGGACTGAAATAATGCAGAGTGAAGTGGAGGACGCAATTCAACACATGAAAAGAGCCATATGACTAAAATATTACTAAGAATAATCATGAGACGTGTTAGGAACAAAATAAAACCAGAAATAAGTGAGGAACAATGTGGATTTGTGGAAGGAAAGGGCACCAATAAGGCAATATACATCTTAAGGACATTGATAGAAAGATCTATAGAGGTAAACAAAGATCTATATATGTGCTTTATAGACTACACAAAAGCATTTGACAAAGTAAAGCATGTGAAAATAATCAATATGCTGGAGAAATTAAATATTGATGGCAAGGATCTGCGAATCATAAAAAAACATGTACTGGCAACAAACAGCAGCTATACGAATTAACAACCAAACAGGACAATTCCAATATATAAAACAAGGAGTCAGACAAGGCTGTGTTCTGTCACCGGATTTGTTTTCACTTTACAGCGAATATATTATGAGATCAATAGTAGACAAAAAAGGAATTGAAGTCAACGGTCACAACATAAATAATTTGCGATATGCGGATGACACAGTCGTAATAGCAGAGACAGAGAACGAACTACAAGAAATGATAGACATAATAGTGGAAGAAAGCAACAAGAAAGGTCTCAGTCTGAATAGTAAGAAAACAGAAGTAATGGTTATATCGAAGAAACAATCATCACCATCATGCAGCATAAAAATAAACGAGACAAACCTGAAACAAGTACAACGTCTCAAATACTTGGGCACAATAATAACATCAGATGGGAGATGCACCACAGAAATAAAAAGCAGAATAGCTCAGGCCAAAATAGTATTTCAGAAAATGAAAAATATCTTATGCAACAAATCTATGTCAATAAAAATGAGAAAGAGAGTTCATCGGTACTATATAGAACCAATTCTGACCTATGGAGGCGAATCATGGACAGTAGACAAACAAATGAAAAGACGATTAGAGGCCACAGAGATGGGATTTCTCAGAAGAATGTTGAAAGTTCCCTGGACAGATAAAAAGACCAATGAAGAAGTTCTCAAAGAGGCCAACACAAAAAGGGAGCTCTTAAAAAACATCAGAAAGAAGCAATCAACATTTTTCGGGCACATCATGAGAAGAGGAAAGTTGGAATACTTGGTTACAACTGGCAAAATAAAAGGAAAGAGAGATCGCGGACGACAAAGAGAGAAAATACTGGATAGCTTAGTGTCATGGCATGGAAAACAGCCAACAACAGAACTGATACGATGCACTGTAGATAGACGCCAATCGGCAGGGTGCATGATGATGATGAATCACACAGAAATCTAAATGGAATGAGATTAAGTGTTGGGCGACTTTTTTGTGTGCTACCTCATCGTAATGGTTACCTACACCGGCCGTGCGCAAATCTTACGGTCTGCTGTTTGATGTTCGACGGGGATAATTTGACGACTGACTGTGTGTCTATATGATCAGAACTGGAGTCATCAACGATGGCCTAACATCATCTAGTGCTACGACGATCATCATTTTCAAGAGGTCGCGACTTACCGGTATATGGGGATAGGCGGCAGGAACAATTGAAAGCTATGCATGAAAAGCGTTCCTTGTTGCAGTTTCCTCATATTACAAGTCACATGGCTGGATTAGTCACCTCTAGTGACTCGGGCAGACGGTGCTCGTAAACCTGGGAAGGCAGACCATCTAAGGGCAGAATCCCCTACAAAAAAGATCAGCTGCTGCCTTGCAGGAAGATTGGGGACAATCAAAGGCTAAGGAAAGCAAACCTGAATAAAATGCTGGCTGAAATCGGATGCACTGGGTCACTGGCGCAGAACACAGTGCAACATTTTAACGGGTGTTCAGTCGGAGTGGGTATGGCAGACTCTAATTGTGATGTTCTGTCTGTGGGGGCGATCAACACACTTAGCCTGACAGCTGACTTCATGTGAGAGTCTGGGATCCTACTCTGACTGAGTCCTGATCGCAGAGAGAGAGACAGATTGTGTCAGATTAGAAGATAAGGTGCATGCTCTGGATCGTAACATGCAAAACATAAAACAACATGTTAATGACAACAACAACAAATGACTACAGAAATGTTAATGAAAAAAGCAGATATAGAAGTATAACTTCCTTCCTTAAAAAAAAAAAAAACAACGTGCATAAAATATTAGCCACTCACAAAGAACTTGTAGAAAATAATAAAATTATGCACATCATTATAAAAAAAAAGTAAAGTACCCCCGTCACGCCAAGTGGCGTATAGGGAATATGGTGTTAGTGACCATAAACTTTACAGACCTTCGGCACATGATTTTTGAGGTAATGAGGTCAGTATTACGCCCGTGCCGCTTTGCTTTTCTAGAAAAAAATCCGGTATCCGTTAAAGGCTGGGTGAACCCGGAAGCCGTCGGTTGGAATCGAACCCTACCTCTTGTCCTTTGTAGTCCAGTTCACTAACCACTGAGTTATCGCGGCTGCCGCACATCGTTATACTTGCCGAGTTATCGACGTTTAACAACGAAACCGGTGCATCATAAAATGTGAACGTCCATTTGAACTATAATGTGCAGAATTGAGACTCTTGGCTAATATTCGTCAAAACTCCGCTCACGTGAAAGTAGCATGGAATTAAGAAGGCTGATACACCCATATATCATAAATATCATCGCAGATATAATTACTAATGGATGCACTGAACAAGGTTCAAAACAATTTCAGCACATAAAAAGTCAATATAAAATGAACGAAGATGAAGCTACAAAGACTATTCAAAAAAGAGTCGCACTTTTACAATAAAGTTTGCGTTACCTAATTTATATCCTCGTAAGATCTGTTTCCCTCAATAAAGTCCCTTGACTGCCAACAGTTGTTTCTTCCAATCTTGGAACGCTTCCTCAAATGCACTTTCTATGATGCCAAACCACAAACCATTCTCCCCCCCCCCTCCCCCAATATTTCTCTTTCTCGCTTGAGCCTCACATTGTGCCCAGTGAAAGTATCTCCAGTACGGTCTCTATCTTTGCCTAGCTGAAATTTGCCATCGCATAATTTCACAGTTCTATTTTCAGCTGCTACTTGTTCTTTGACTTTTGCTCAGATGTGTTCTATTGGGTTTAAGTATGGATGGTAAGGTGGCAGTATCAAATATCTATGACCATGGACTCAAGATGGTGGTGTCTTTTTGCCAGCTCGTCGGCAAGGAAGTGTGATTTCATTGCTGTGGGATTCTGAATTAAGAAAATTAAAATCTCATGGTACATCCACGTGCCGAAGAGCTGATTGACTGGGGTTGGCCAACTATAACATGGAAACAGGTTCTGGACCGTGCGACTGAGTGAGTGCACGTGTGTCTAGACCATCCACAACCATCGACTTTCAACGACACAATTAACAATGACGACAAGAAGTATACAGATGAAACCTAAACGGCAACATCGAAGAAGAGAAACAAAAAATGGCAAACGTGACGGTTGAAGTGCAAGAGATTAGAGCTAAAGTATGTGATCGTTGCGTACTGGAACTGTTCTTTCATAGATCAACGACGGCCTATTCTTGATTAGCTTCTATAATATAAAAAAGTAAAGTACGCCACGCCAAGTGGCGTATAGGGAATATGGTGTTAGTGACCATAATTTTTATAGACCTTCGGCACATGATATTTGGAGTAATGTGGTCGGTATTACGCCCGTGCCGCCTTACTTTCCCAGAAAAAAATCTGGTACCCTTTAAAGGCTGGGTGAACCGGAAGCCATCGGTTGGAATCGAACCCTATCTCTTGTCCTTTGTAGTCCAGTTCACTAACCACTGAGCTATCGCAGATCCTATATATATATATATATATATCATCATCATCATTGAGTGCCATCTCCGCAACGAAGGTTGGCTACCTTGGAGGGCCATATATATATATATATGGGCACCGATGTAATGATTTTACAAGAAACACTTCTTGGTGTGGACAGTTAGTGCCCCTGGATTTCATTGTTTCTACAATAGGCGACACCTTGGGCAGGCCATCCTTGCGCGTAACAATTTGGCGGCAACTGAGGTTAATATGCCTGCATGCGATAGTGAAGATTTGCAGGTACATGTGATTAGGCCGCAGACCCCAGTCCCTTTCCTGGCTGTAAATGTGTACGCATGTAATGGGAAGGTGGACACTCAACAATGGCAGATCTCTTCGCGTTCGAGTAGGAGAACGTCAATTTATGAAGAGAACTCTAGTGAAGGTAATTAAGGAATTAATGCTAGAGGAAATCAGGGGTGTAACGTCATAACCAACAAGCAGGCAGATGACCTAGAGAACGCACTGGTGTCTGTCGATTTAGTGTGTTTCAATAATGGAAAGTCAACCAGAATGGCCACTCGAACAGGGGACTCTGATAGTGTCATAGACCTGGCACTGGTGTCTTCCACCTTAGCACCGGTTTGCAGGTGGAGTGCACTGGGGTTCCACGGACGTGATCACTATCCATGTGTCCTACTAATTGTAAAAGGCAGAAATAGAAACCAGTAAAGCAAGCTCAACACATTCCACTATAAGAACACAGACCAGGACGTCATTAGCAAAATCAAAGATAGGAAAAGGACGCCCCTCGCAGGAGGCAGGAGAGAAGCACGTAGCCGCCCTGGTGGAATGTAGAGGTCGAAGAAGCATGGCGGAACAAGAAACGGCCAAGACATGTCAGAAAGCCAGAAAGAATGGAAGAACACAACCTCAGCTTTTGAAGCGACTCAACGAAGAGGTCGACCATAAAATGATGAGCTTTAAACTATGTGCTAAACAGTCTACGGATGACAAGTTGGATAATTTCTGCTAAAATGTGTGCTCAGAAAAATCGCTAGTCTCATTCTGGGTCCGTAATCAGAGCATTAATGCCACAACATGACACAAGGACAAACCAGACTTCCAGAGCACAGGTCATATATGGCACAAATCTGATGAAAGCAAAATAAAGGCCCTGCTTGCCCGCTACATTGAGCAGACGGACCAAAGAAATGAGGCTGTGAGAATGAGGATACGGGGATCGCTGTCAAAATTGTGTAAGGATGTAGGGCTGGAAGAAGATCTCACAATCACAACTGATACCATTCGCACGACACTTAAAAGGTCACACAACACAGCTCCTGGTCCAGATGGTGTTCGGTACGACGACATAGGCGATTTAGCTGACGACGACTTGACAAAAACTGGCCAAAGAGTTAATGCCAGCATTCAGAGTGGCCAGTATGAGTGGCTACACAGCTACTTACCACCGTTTACCGAAGCAAAACAAGGACCGTTCTCAGATCAGTGCCTACAGAATCATCACGATGCAGAACATTGTGGTCAAGCTACAGGAGAAAATAGTTGCCCATGTACTCATCTGTCACCTTGAACAGATACGCGCATTCCTACCCATACTCGGAGGTCCAATAACAATCACGGAACAGCAGCTGGATGGGAGGAGAAGAACTATGACTTTTGCTGATTAAATTCTGGTGTATCGGCAGGGAAGAGACTGACGGGAAATCGCCTGCACACTGCAAAACGAACTCAATAGCATCTCTTCCTAGTGTGGAGTATCAGGTGCCTAGGTCCTGGCAATGAGGTATCTTTTTGATTTTCCAACCATGGATGACAGGGAGAAGATCTGGAGGGCATGGGCATACCTGAAGATAAGTGCAGATAAAGGGCATCCATTGCACCATGAACTCAACACAGGGAAAGGTGCCAGGCTAAAAAGAGGCAAATGATAGGTGGGCCGAGCAGAAGATGTCATGAAACAGGTCTGTAGGCGTACCAATATCAACGCCGGCGAGGAGTGGATACCGGTGCCTACGTCATTTAGGAGCACATTCTCGTGTATTGTTACACTCGACAGGAAATGTAGGGAACATAACTCAGTTGTGGACAATGTGGAGGTCAACGGTCTCATCTGAGATAACACCGATGAGAAAGATGCAGTTATCTATACAGACGGATCTGTAATACAACACCAAAGGGGTGCATGGGCATTTACATCACGCTCGGCAGGCAGAATAGTAAAAAAAGACAGTGGTGCATACTTTATAACCACGAGCAGCATGACGATGGAGATGATGACAGTGACCAGGGCATTCGTCAGGTTATAGTCACGAGACTACACCCACGCCTGCATACAAAGTGATTCGATGAGCATGATAAGAAAATTGGAGGTGGCCTCTGAACGCAGGTAATGGGTAGAGTCATTGCAGAAGTAGAAAATACGTAAGGTCACCTTTGTCTATGTCCTTGGACATGCGGAAGTATGGGGAAATGAAAGTGCGGACAGGTTGGCTAGCTGTGCTGTCGTTGAGGACGGGCAACCAATGGATCGGACGAACATTATCAATGCCCTCCGAGATGTGAGAGGGGGCACAGGACTTCGACAACCATGAGTCTACGTCACTTCTTCGGACGATAGAGATGGGAGTTAGAATGGGCACAGCCAGAAACGAAACAAAGTGTGTTTTGACAAAAGTCTCCTCCCCAATATGTCCCCAATGTGTGTATGGAGACTGACAACCCCACTTCCGTCTGATTTGTTATTCTTCTGTGTCTGCCCGCATTCTTCTGATATCTCCGATATTGACCTGATGTTTGTGCAGTCTGGAGATGGTTGTAGATTCATGATTTAAATCATTAGGCAACTCTACCTCCAGTCTGGAGATGGTTGTAGATTCATGATTTAAATCATTAGGCAACTCTACCTCCAGTCTGGAGATGGTTGTAGATTCATGATTTAAATCATTAGGCAACTCTACCTCCAGTCTGGAGATGGTTGTAGATTCATGATTTAAATCATTAGGCAACTCTACCTCCAGTCTGGAGATGGTTGTAGATTCATGATTTAAATCATTAGGCAACTCTACCTCCATGAGTACAATCAGAAGGACAGCCCGGTCTACTGCATGTCAGCCATCTATATGTTCCAACCAGGCTGTCAGCTCGTTCGTTTCCTGAGCGCCCAAGTGGCCAGGTGCGATATAGAAACAGATCAGTCCTGAGCTCTTTAGTGACACCAACAACTGTCTTCGAACCCAATCCCCTTAGACTTCTTGAGCATGGTCATCGAGTCACTCAGAAAAAATACATAAGTCAAAGCTTGTGTTTCTAGTCAGGTCGACGCTTTAATTAATGCCATGAGTCTCCACGGTCAAACTACTTGTAGTTACCGCTCTCCTCCGTTACTGTTTCTCCTTTGATTTGAGCCATGAAGGCCCATGAGTTCGGACAGTGACGGACCCATTAGTGTAGATGACTGCCTAACAGGCGGGCACATTCTCACAGATCAAGGCCTGCACCACTGCCTCCACAACCACAGGGCTTTGTTGTTTGCTTTTTCTGTTCAAAGTGAACTGTACTCTTCCTAAAGATGCATTCTTGCCCGGACTCAATGTCCTCTAGTGAATAAATCTGTTGAACAATATATTCTAGTGAATAAATCTGTTTAACAATGTCCTGTAGTGAACAAATCTTGTTGAACAATGTCCTCTAGTGAATAAATCTGTTGAGCAATGTCCTCTAGTGAACAAATCTGTTGAACAATGTCCTCTTTGAATAAATCTGTTGAACAATGTCCTCTTTGAATAAATCTGTTGAACAATGTCCTCTTTGAATAAATCTGTTGAACAATGTCCTCTTTGAATAAATCTGTTGAACAATGTCCTCTAGTGAACAAATCTGTTGAACAATGTCCTCTAGTGAATAAATCTGTTGAACAATGTCCTCTAGTGAATAAATCTGTTGAACAATGTCCTCTAGTGAATAAATCTGTTGAACAATGTCCTCTAGTGAACAAATCTGATGAACAATGTCCTCTAGTGAACAAATCTGTTGAACAATGTCCTCTAGTGAATAAATCTGTTGAACAATGTCCTCTAGTGAACAAATCTGTTGAACGATGTCCTCTACTACTGAGTGAAAACAAGACTTTATATACTGAATGCAGGCAAGACTTTATGTACTGAGTGAAGGCAAGACTTTATGTACTGAGTGAAAGCAAGACTTTATGTACTGATGAAAGCAAGACTTTATGTACTGAGTGAAACAAGACTTTATGTACTGAGTGAAAACAAGACTTTATGTACTGAATGAAGGCAAGACTTTATGTACTGAGTGAAGGCAAGACTTTATGTACTGAGTGAAAGCAAGACTTTATGTACTGAGTGAAAACAAGACTTTATGTACTGAATGAAGGCAAGACTTTGTGTACTGAGTGAAAGCAAGACTTTATGTACTGAGTGAAGGCAAGACTTTATGTACTCAGTGAAAATAAGATTTTATGAACTGAATGAAGGCAAGACTTTATGTACTGAGTGAAGGCAAGACTTTCTGTAATGAGTGAAACCAAGACTTTATGTACTGAGTGAAGGCAAGACTTTATGTACTGAGTGAAAGCAAGACTTTATGTACTGATGAAAGCAAGACTTTATGTACTGAGTGAAACAAGACTTTATGTACTGAGTGAAAACAAGACTTTATGTACTGAATGAAGGCAAGACTTTATGTACTGAGTGAAGGCAAGACTTTATGTACTGAGTGAAAGCAAGACTTTATGTACTGAGTGAAAACAAGACTTTATGTACTGAATGAAGGCAAGACTTTGTGTACTGAGTGAAAGCAAGACTTTATGTACTGAGTGAAGGCAAGACTTTATGTACTCAGTGAAAATAAGATTTTATGTACTGAATGAAGGCAAGACTTTATGTACTGAGTGAAGGCAAGACTTTCTGTAATGAGTGAAACCAAGACTTTATGTACTGAGTGAAGGCAAGACTTTATGTACTGAGTGAAAACAAGACTTTATGTACTCAGTGAAAGCAAGACTTTATATACTGAGTGAAAACAAGACTTTATGTACTCAGTGAAAGCAAGACTTTATGTACGGAGTGAAAACAAGACTTTATGTACTGAGTGAAAACAAGACTTTACGTACTGAGTGAAAACAAGACTTTATGTACTGAGTGAAAACAAGACTTTATGTACTGAGTGAAAACAAGACTTTATGTAATGAGTGAAAGCAAGACTTTTTGTACTGAGTGAAGGTAAGACTATATGTACTGAGTGAAAGCAACACTTTATGTACTGAGTGAAGGCAAGACTTTATGTACTGAGTGAAAGCAAGACTTTATGTACTGAGTGAAAGCAAGACTTTGGTCAAACTGTGTTCCAACATATCGTATTGTGTGGGTCCTCACAACAACTGTGTTCCAACATATTGTATTGTGTGGGTCCTCACAACATCTGTGTTCCAATATACCGTATTGTGTGGGTCCTCACAACAACTGTGTTCCAACATATCGTATTATGTGGGTCCTCACAACCAACATCTAACCACACGTTTTAATCACTAATCTAACCACACGTTTTAATCCCTCATCGAACCACACATTTTAATCTCTGATCTAACCACACATTTTAATCTCTAATCTAACCACACATTTTAATCACTAATCTAACCACACATTTTAATCACTAATCTAACCACACATTTTAATCACTAATCTAACCACACATTTTAATCACTAATTTAACCCCACATTTTAATCACTAATCTAACGACACGTTTTAATCACTCATCTATAGCTTTTTTCATAACTCGTGCCCAACTTTTAAAATCGATAGCTTTTTAAACGCTTGTTGTAAGTTGTTCAAAATTTGCATGTAAAGTTATAATGATTAGAACCCAACAGGGAATTAATTTCATTAAAAAAAAACATTTGGTTATTATTGTTGCTTATTTGATTTATATAAATTTATAACGACCCATTGATGTGGTCAAAACTTAATGTTTACAGTATTTTAAGTTAAAAATAGCGAGTAAAAATCCATACACGGTAAAATTGACGTGTTTGCACGTTTTCCCCGTGGTTTTTTGACACAATTAGACACTTTTAAAAACACGAGAAATTGTGTGTTCCATTTCCGTTCATTCATAGGTGGAGACGTGGAACGATAACATTTATCATGAGTCTTAAAATCAAATTCTGCAGTTTACAAAACATCGCAATAAAAATGTATGACTATTTTTGCAAAGAGGCTAAACGAGGAAGATTATTTCATTCTTTAGAAAACCCTGAGAATAGGACAAGACACATTTTGGATTTATCTAAACGGTCATTTAATCGCTGGATTCAAGCACGTGACCGTCAATGTTCAAAATATACAAAATCACAAGGAAGAGCAAAAATGTTGGATAATTTCGACAGTGAACTTATTAGAAGTGAAATTCGCAAAATTGTGGGTATGAATGAAACTGTTACAATAAGAAAATTAAAAGTATCGCTGAAAAAGAACAACAGTATTGAAATATCAAAGTCTACATTATGGAGGAATGTGAGAGCTGCAGGCTTTACATTCAGAAAGTATTCCAATGGACGAAACATCATCTGTGAGAAGCCACATATAGTAGTCGTTCGTTCGTTCGCTTTCGTCAGCTTTGACCTCTGACGAAGTCCCACCCACTCAATTTTGTGGGACTGAATTTTGCGTGTAAAGTCTGTTTTATCCCATTACAGGATGCCCCTCGCCATGTAGGCAGATTTACTCCGACTTCAGAGGTACTAATTTTTAGGGAATAATTAGTAAAACCCAGGTGTCCTCGCCAGGGTACGAACCCCGGCTGTTGCCGTGGTAAGCCAACCGCCTATCGATTGCGCTAACCGGACACCCTGTAGTAGTCATGAGAAGCAAGTACTTACGTGAAGTAAAAGAGGTGCGCAAGCAAGGTTATGATATTGTGTACTTGGATGAAACATGGATCAATGCTCACCACACTAACCAAAGGGAATGGCAGTCATCAGATGGAAAGATTAAGAGATTAATACCTAGCAGCAAAGGACAGCGCTTGATAATTGCTCATGCAGGTAGTCGACAACATGGACTAATACAGAATGCAGAGCTCATTTTTCTTTCAAAATTCATAGACAATCGGGATTATCACTCTGAGATGAATGGTCACATATTTAGACATTGGATTGAAAATTCTATTCTCCCATCACTAGATCGACCATCTTGCCTAATAATGGACAATGCAGCGTACCACAACATTGTTGCACTTGAAGATAAAGTCCCGACGTCATCCAGTACAAAAGATGTTATTAAGATATGGCTCACAAAGGAGCACATACAATTTAATAACATGTACTTAAAACCTGAATTACTATCTCTCATCATCATTGAGTGCCGTCTCTGCAACGAAGGTTGGCTACCATGGAGCGTCATTCTGCTCTATCTCTTGCTTTGATGGTGCAGGTTGTCATCGGTTGATTTGTCCATCTTTTGATGTTACTCGTCCATGTTAATCTTGGTCTGCCTCTGCCTCTTCTACCTTGTATTTTCCCCTCCAGGATTACTTTCAGTTGGCTGTTGTGTCTTTTAACATGGCCCAAGAATCGCATTTGTCTTGTTCTAATTGTGTTAAGAAGTTCTCTTTTCATTTTTAGTTGTTTTAAGACTTCATCGTTTGCTTTCTTTTCCTTCCATCCAATTCTACCTATTCTTCAATATATCCACATTTCGAAGGCTTCAATTCTCTGTTCTGTTTTCTTGTCTAATGTCCATGTTTCAGCACCATATAGGAATATTGAGAAGATGTAACATTTTGCTATTCTTAGTTTTAGCTTTGGTGTTATTTGTTTTGATGTTAGTATGTCCTTCATAACATTAAAATTACTTTTTGCCATTCCTATTCTTTTGTTTATTTCAGTTGTACATTTTCCATCACTGGTTATAGTATGTCCAAGGTAGTTATAGTTCTGAACTGTCTCAAGGTCTATTCCTTCAATGTTGATATCCACTTGTGGGTTTTGAGTATTTTCTTTGTTTATGATCATAGTTTTAGTCTTTTTGATAATCATATCTAGTCCATATTTTTGCTTGTCGTGTTTATTTCATTAAGTAATTGTTGTAGGTCTTTAGGATTTTCTGCTATAGTCCGTTCAGAATCGTTTGCCGAGAAGTTATGATTTATAATTCAAAAAGTTCTTGATGATTTCACATGATTTCTGGCATACGGTGTTAAAATGTCCATGTCACGAGAACATATGTGTTACTCGATGTCTAGCTATAACGGTTTTCTTAAAGCGGCGAATTCCTTTGATCTTTGCCCATGTAACTATTATTTTGACCCTAATCAAAATGTTTTACAGTAATCTAGTGCAACGATGACTCATAGGCGTGTCCATAAAATTTTACTTGGTGGCAAGTATACAAATTTTAAATTATATATAGAACTTTTGTTCGTAGAGTCAATTTGATATAGTTCCATGCTCTTGGTGTGAGTTTCCCAAATGTTGTCGCTGCCTTTCAAATACGTACATTTAGTTCCTCATCTAAGGAAAGTGTGGCTGTAATAGTGGATCCAAGATAGCTGAACTTCTGTACTGACTCAAGCAGGCTTCCATTCAAAGTAATGGTTGTTGGTTTGCTGATAACATATTTTTGATTGCTTGGGTAGTCTTGAACAATAAACTGTTTAACAAATCAACTAGGAAATTTTGCAAATCAAACTATTTATCTGTAGACTTAATCAGAGTAATGATCATTCAGAATCAGACGAGTCAAATAGGTCGATTACTGCTTTCGGCTGAACAAACAACAAACCATCCTTTTTCCAATATTCCTCTTCTTGTCGTAACACATGATTCTCACATTTTACCCAGTAGTCTTTATTTATATTTGATAGAGCCTGATTTGTAAGTGTCTCAACATCGCATAATTTGAAAGTTTTATTTGTATATGCTACGTGTCCTTTAACTTTTGCCCAAACTAGTTCTATAGGATTTAAGTGTGCATGATATGGAGGTAGTCTCAAACATCTATGGCCATGTTCTTGAATTAACTTGTCTATTTTAAATATCTTTGTACGTTGTGTCTGTTTTACAAGGCTAAGCAATTCGGGTTTCAAGTAGCTGTCGTTAACTTGTATGTGTTCTTTTATGAGCCACGTTTTGATTGCATCTTTTGTACTTGATGATGTTGGGATTCTATCTTCTACGTTAACTACGTTATGGTATGAAGCATTGTCCATTATCAGACAAGAAGGTCGATCTAATATTGGAAGGATACTTTTCTCGATCCAGTCTTTAAATATGTGCCCATTCATTTCGGAGTGGTAGTCTCTATTGTCTATGGATTTTGAAATGAAAACGAGATGAGCATTCTGCAACAACCCATTATGTCTGCTACCTGCATGTGCAACTATCAAACGTTGCCCTTTACTGCTTGGTACTGATCTTTTAATACTTCCATCTGCTAACTGCCATTCCTTTTCATTTGTATGATGAGCGTTGATCCAAGTTTCATCTAAATAAACAATATCATAATCATTTTCGCGCATTTCCTTCACTTCACGTAAATACTTGCTTCTAAGAGCTACTAGATGTGGCTTCTCACAAATAATGTTTTTTCCACCAGCATACTTTCTAAAGGTGAAGCCTGCACTTCTTAATATTTTCCATAATGAAGTTTTTGATATTTCAATGTCGTTGTTAGTTTTCAGCCAAAGCTTCAACTTTCTAAGTGTCACTTCTTCGTTTATATCAAACATTCGACAGATTTCTCTTTTTACTAGGTCCTTATCAAAACTGTCTAACGTTTCTTTCCTTCCTTGCTTTCTTGCATTTGTTGGCAATAAATATCCGCTTCCTTTAACTATTCGATCAAATGAACGTTTACACAAACCTAAAATATGCATTGTTCTCTTCTCAGGGTTTGATAAAGAACAATAAAGATGTCCCTTTTTACGCTCTCTGCAGAAGTATTGATAAATCTTTATAGCAATGTTATGCTCAGTAAAATATTTTGCCTTTATATTCATTCTCACATAGACTTGCAGAAGATAATATGGATAGTGCCGCCTCCTTTCTGTAAATATTGAGATTTGCCTCTGAATTATGACTCGAACTCGAGTCTACGGCCGTGATTTTGACGTCACATAATTTCCGGTTTCGGCTAAAATGTCATTTTGTGCTAAACGGGAAATTTCATATGTAACATTTCTTTATAAAAATTTATAGTGGAAACATAACTATTTTAGGACGGTGCGCATTCAGCCGTGAAGGTCATGCCTATATGTTAAAGAATCAGCTGTGAGATGTAAGCATCTACATAATCCCGCCGGTGTTTATAATATCGATTAACTTTTTTTAAATATAGGTTAAATAAGGCATCTTTGAAACTGGATCACATTTCTTTGATAAAAAAATATTTTTATAGCGACATTAGTATTCTAAACCTAACTTCAAAAGATCAATGCAAATGAACAATAAGTTTTTGAAAAAAATAAATTAATGTCTAGGCAAACGAATCTGAACGGACTATAGAAGCGTATCTACATAGTGCTTAATTGTGGGTGTTGTTCGTTATGTGTATTTGCAAACATGAATTCAATTGGTTACAATTAGTGTGGCCGTATTTCTCAATGATTTTGTCAACATGGTACACCTTTTTCTTATTCGTATTCTTCACAAGTTGTAACAATTCGGGTTTTAAATATGTGTCGTCAAATTTGACATTTTCATTCGCAAGCCATGTCCTAATTTGCTCTTTTGTATTTGATGCAGTAGGCACTTTGTCCCATCTTGAATTCCCTAAGGAAGTGCTGATATAGTAAAACAGTAACCTTTTGCATAGTTATAAATTTGCATTTCAAACTCATTGTAATTTAGATATAAATGTTGGTATTTAAAGTCAACAAATTGTCTACTGAGTCTTCACAAAATTAATAAAGATACGCCTTCCCTTCGGTAATTAATGCCCAGGCCGTGGTGCGTCATGTCGTTCAATAACAATTCAGTTTTGTGCACGGGATTTTCCTGAACTTAGTGTTTCTGCAATAGCCAAACTATTTTACGTGAACGACCGCACCAAATTAATGTATATATCCTAAAATGGTGTCAAATTCGAACAGGGTGAACTTAATATAGCCTAAAGAAGAAAACTTTTAAACTAGATCAAATTTCTCAGAGCAAAAAATATTTCTATAACGACATCAATATTATAAGATTACATGCAAAAGTTGAAAGCAAAATAACAAACGGTTATCACGTAAAGCTAATTCAAGTGTGGTTATGAATTTCTGAACGGACTATAGTAGTACAGTATCGTCAGCATATCTTAGGTTATTGATTATCTTTCCATTAATTTGTAGGCCTGACATCTCTGTAATGTTTTTAAAGATTTGCTTAGTGTATAGATTGAACAAGCTTGGTGATAGGATGCATCCTTGTCTTACTCCTCTTTTTATATCAATGGGTGTAGAGAACTCTTTGTTATATTTTATTATTGCTGTTTGCTCCCAGTATAGATTGCATATTAGTCGTATATCCATGTCATCTAGATGTATCTCTTTTAGGCATTCTATAAGTTGTTTGTGGTGTACTCTATCAAAAGCTTTGGTGTAGTCTATGAAGCAGGCATATATTGGTTTGTTTACTTCTGTGTATTTTTCGATTAATGTTCTCATGCAGAATATGGATTCTTTTGTCCCGCTATTTTTCCTAAATCCAGATTGCTGCTCATCTAATTCAGTATTGATTTTATTCTGAATTCTTCCTTGTATAACATTTAGCAAGATTTGTGTAACATGGCTCATTAGGCTTATTGTTCTAAAGTCACTGCATTCAACTGCACCATTCCTTTTAGGCAATGCAATGAAAGTTGATGTTTTTAGTTCATTTGGTATGTATCCTGTGTGGTATATGTCGTTGCATATGTCTGTAATCACTTCAATGCCAAAATCTTCAAGTGCCTGTATCATCTCTATCTGTATGCTTTCAGGTCCTGCTGCTTTTCCCCTTTTCATTGTTTTTATAGCTTTTTCCACCTCAGATTTTAAGATTTTATAGCCTGATGTACATTTTATAACTGGTTTCTTGTCCCTTTGATCATGATATAGTTCTGTTATATATTCCTGCCATCTATCTATGATATCCTTATTGTCTGTTAGCATTTTTCCTTTTTTGTCTGCAATGCATCCACCTTCTGAGGCTTTTTTTATTTTTATTAGTCATTCTCTTTATTTCTGTGTGCATTCCTCTTAGGTCTTGTTTGCTTTCCATAGTTTCTATTTCTATACATTTTTGGCTGAGCCAGTCTTCTTTTGCCTTTTTGCACATTTTGCGTATTTCATTATCTATTTTATTGTATTGGGCAGTGTTCTTCGCTTGTCTCCTTTCTTCCATTTTTTGAAGATGGTGTTAGTTATCCATTTTTGTTTTTTGTTCTTTTCTCTTTTGGGTAAGGTGTCGCAGGCTTTTTGTATGCTTTTCTTTATGCATTGCCATTTGGTTGTTACTTTTTCATCAGGATTTTCTCTTCTGTATTGGTTCAATTCCTTCCTCTAGCAGCTTCTGGTATGTGTTCTATACTTGTATTGTATAGGTATCTTTAATATCTTTTTGATTTAAAGCTGTTATATCTAGTCGATTTGTTGATGAATTAGATTTTTGCTTGTTTCACTTTACTTTGATTTTCATTTTAATCTTAAAAGGATTGTGATCAGAATTAATATCTGCTCCTGGGTAGGTTTTGGCTTTCTTTACGCTGTTACGGAACCTTTCTTTTATCATTATGTAATTTATTTGATTCCTCTTCCTATTTCCAGGGCTTTTCCATGTGTACAGTTTCCTTTTCTCTTGCTCAAAGTAGGTGTTACATATTATCAGCCTGTTTTCTTCACAGAATTGTATTAATCTTTCTCCTCTGTCATTTCTTTTTCCTAACCCATGATTTCCTAAAATGGTCTTATATCTACCTTTTCCTACTTTAGCGTTCATGTCACCCATTACAATCAAGATGTCTGAAGATTTCACTTGCTTCATAACTTTATTTAGGTCTTCATAGTATGCCTCTATTTGTTCATCTGTGTAGTCTTGAGTAGGTGCATATGTCTGTATTATTGCTATGTCGAATGGTTTTGCTTTCAACTTGAGTAGTATAATCCTATCACTGTATGTCCAGTGGGTACTTATATATTTTTGTAGCTCTCTTTTTATCAGTATTCCTACCCCCCTTTGATGTTCTGTTGTGTTTCCTGAGTATATAAATGTATATTTTTCGTCTTCAATGTACCCACATTCTTTCCATCCAGTCTCTGATATGCCTAAAATATCTATATTTATTCGTTCTGCTTCTTGAATTAGATTTTCCAATTTCCCTTGTTGATAAAGAGTCCTAACATTCCAAGTACTTATTTTAAGATCTTTCCTCCGACATAAGTTCGAATTTCTCCGACTCTCCATGGCTTCCTCTGGACTAGTACGTGATGAGGCTCCAATCTCTTTCACGGTGGTCAGCCATATTCGTCTTTCGTGTTCTGAACATGCCTCTTGTGTACCACACACTTTGCTGTTTTCGCTTTCTGGGCCGTTGATCATTCTTGATTCCTCCGCCTCCATCCACCGTCACAGACTTTTCACATACGGGTTGAACATACCCGGTTTGCCGGCGACATTTTGTCGAACCATGTGCTTGCCTACTATCTCTAGTAAAGCAAAAACAAAGGACAAAGATTTTTCAAATAGATAAGATTATCCAAGAGCACGGTCATATAAGTTTGAGGCTGCCACCTTACCATGCTCATTTAAATCCAATAGAACTAATCTGGGCAAAATTAAAAGGACAAGTGGCAGATGAAAATACAACATTCAAAATATGCGATGTAAAGACTCTTGCTAATCTCGCTTTATTAAATATAGACAAAGATTATTGGGCTAAATGTGAAGACCACGTCTTAAAACAGGAAGAGGAATATTGGAAAAATGATGGATTGTGGAATGTTCAACCCCAAACAGTTATTAATCTTTTAGACTCGTCTGATTCAGAATGAAAGTATATAGCCCCCACAATATTGGCCCCTATATTACCTTAAATGAGTTCAACAAACGGTCCTTATCAGGACCACACAACAATGAAAATTGGACATACAGGTATACCTTGATATTATCGTCCGTCCTCGTACTGAGAAGACAATAATTCTCCTGGTGTTTTGTCTTATTAGGTTATTTCCCCATTACGGCCACGCCTTTACCTAGTGAAAATTAATCATAGACCAGTAACTACGGTAATTTCTATTATTTAGGGGTTCACAGTTTACAATTTTGACAAACATCAAAGAAATTCGCCGCTTTAAGAAAACTGCAGCTGCAAGATATTTGTTAAATATACATTTAAAGGGTCTTTTGCATTCTAATAACATTTGGAAAATTTCAACAGTTTTTAACAAACGGTTACTGAGTAATAGCGTTTTGAAGTTGGGCACGTGATTTGAAACGAGCTATAACTACAGGTTTTGCTCATTAAATCGATGTTGACAATGTATATGTTTATTGTTCGCAGTTTTCTCCATTTTTGCATCTGGTCCTTGACTGTACATGGAAAGAGCAGCCTGGCCAACACGTCTTACATGGACACATCAGCCTGGCCAACACGTCTTACATGGACACATCAGCCTGGCCAACACGTCTTACATGGACACATCAGCCTGGCCAACACGTCTTACAGGGTCTTGTTAGACATGCCTTTATGTTTTTGACAATCAAACTGTACATATCTGCTGTCACTGAGGCTGTATTGAGTATTTCACTTGGGATACTCCATACAACAGTTTCTGTGACCCTGTCCCATCTCATCTAAATGATAAAAACAATCTATCAAATTCATTTTCTTGTTCTACTTCTTCCTGTTGTCTGCTGCGTTGAATTACAGAAGATTGCACAATCAGATGAGTCGTTTCTATGAATCTCATTACTTGTAGAATTTCGCTTTAACTGCTACATCGTTCGTCTTATTTCTTAAGTGTCACCTTGCTGCGTTTCATCTTGATTTTATTTGCAAAGTAATACTGGATGATTAGTCTGTTTAACCATTTTCTGTCAATTCTCTTGAAATATTCTGTATGAGATTGTGTGAAACATGAAGTGAAATATGATGTGAAACTTGATGTGTCCTTTATTACTATTCTCCATAATTCACATCCACATAAAAGCGTTGAAAGTAAGCTAAATACGACACGTGTTCATAAATGTGGCTTACAAAATTGTGGTACGTAGATGATGATTACGTCATTTACTGAATATTAGAAATATTCACTGCACTGCGACTTTAAAAACACCCTGTAGTTCTAATAGATCCACCAAAGGGAAAGAACTCTTGAAAAAATCCAAGGCTTGAAAGCTTCCTCAATCTGGTAAGAGTACTCTCCTAGGAAAGAAACCCAGAATGCAAAGATCTATCTGGACAGATCAAAGTAAACATATACAGCTATAGAACCCTAAATATATACAAGCTGAAAATTAATGGACTGGGCCGTAAAGTGCGAAATAAAGTTCATTACAATCTCTAAGCAAATGAAGAGAGCAAATATATTTTCACACAAACATATAATGTCATTTACAAAAGCTGGGAAACTTTTACCCGCTAGTCAATGTCTAGATTAGTCTTCGATGTATCTTCCTCACTGATTGAAACATTCTGAGTATCGTGCTAACTGTTCATCTATATCAATGGTTCACACAACTTTAACGGACTAATTTTTAACAAAAAAATCTGCTCAGCTCTCCTCTAAAAATCCACCTTCTTTAAGCAAAAAAAGTTAAAATTCAGATAGGAGATGCACCACAGAAATAAAAAGCAGAATAGCTCAAGCCAAAATAGCATTTCAGAAAATGATAAATATCTATGCAACAAATTTATGTCAATAAAAATGAGAAAGAGAGTTCATAGGTGCTATATAGAACCAAATCTCACCTATGGAAGCGAATCATGGACAGTAGACAAACAAATGAAAAGACGATTAGAGGCCACATAGAAGGGATTTCTCAGAAGAATGTTGAAAGTTCCCTGGACAGCTAAAAAGACCAATGAGGAGGAAGTTCTCAAAGAGGCCAACACAAAAAGGGAGCTCTTAAAAAAACATCAGAAAGAAGCAATCAACATTTTTCGGGCATATCATGAGAAGGGAAAAGTTGGAATACTGGCAAAATGAAAGGAAAGAGAGATCGCGGGCGATAAAGAGAGAAAATACTGGATAGCTTGGTGTCATGGCATGGAAAACAGTCAACAACAGAACTGATACAATGCACTGTAGATAGAAGATTGTGGAGGGACATGATCGCCTACGCCAACCGGTATGGCACATGATGATGATGAATCTATTTGATTCCTCTTCTTATCTCCAGGACTTTTCCATGTCTATAGTTTTCTTTTCTCTTGTTCAAAGTAGGTGTTACATATTTATTTTCCTGTTTTCTTCACCGAAATGTATCTTCTCCTCTGTCATTTCTTTTTCCTAAACCATGATTCCCTATAATTGTCTTATATCTACCTTTTCCTACTTTAGCGTTCATGTCACCCATTACAATCAAGATGTCCGAAGATTTCACTTGCTTCATAACTTTATTTAAGTCTTCATAGTATGCCTCTATTTGTTCATCTGTGTAGTCTTGAGTGGGTGCATATGTCTGTATTATTGCTATGTCGAATGGTTTTGCTTTAATCTTGAGTAGTATAATCCTATCACTGTGTGTCCAGTGGGTACTTATATATTTTTGTAGCTCTATTTTTATCAGTATTCCTACCCCCCTCAGAAAAACGCATTCCTAGGCAAATACTATATGGCGAGCTAAAACACGGAAAACGACAAATCGGCAGACCTAAACTACGATATAGAGATATCTGCAAATCATCTCTGAAAGACTTCTCCATCTGTGAAAACGACTGGCAACATCGGGCAAGTGATCGCACATCATGGAGAGCACGTATAAGGAACGGTATAACAACATTTGAGACTGTTCTAAGACAGGACTTAGAAGAGAAGAGACTCATGAAAAAGGATGGTAAACCCTGTGGACCAGCGAGCCTGACCTGTTCATTATGTGACCGCGTGTGTTTGTCAAACATTGGTAGAATTAGCCACGAGAGAAGCTGTTCGGCAAAAACAATACCTCAAAAAAATACGCAATAGCCTCCACTAGACCGTCTGACAAGACGAAAAGGGCCATATATACCCCCCTTTGATGTTCTGTTGTGTTTCCTGAGTATATAAATGTATATTTTTCGTCCTCTATGTACCCACATTCTTTCCATCTTGTCTCTGATATGCCTAAAATATCAATGTTTATTCGTTCTGCTTCTTGAATCAGATTTTCAATTTCCCTTCTTGATATAGAGTCCTAACATTCCATGTACTTATTTTAAGATCTTTCCTCTGACATAAGTTCGAATTCCTCTCCATGGCTTCCTCTGGAGAAGTACGTGAAGAGACTCCAATCTCTTTCACGGTGGTCAGCCACATTCATCTTGTGTGTCCTGAACCTGCCTCTTGTGTACCACACACTTTGCCTGTTTTCGCTTTCTGAGCCGTTGATCATTGCTGACTTCTCCGCCCCACCCACCGTCACAGACTTTGTACATATCGGAGTGGACGAATATTCCCGTCTGTCCGGAGCGACGTGAAAAAATATTTAAAAACATCCCAGTTTTCTGTGCAGCTATGTGAGATAGGTCAACTTTTGCCTGGAAATGCAGGCTTGCTTTTAGCCTTTTACACGATTCATAAAAGAAGAAGAACAATTTGCAAAGTTTTTGTTAGTACAAATTTGTTGATACAAGAGGAGAATCAATATTTCATGTTTTGTAAGAGATTTTAAAGAAACCAAATCCCCATGAGTAATATATTGTCCGTTGCTATTGATGGCGCTCCGTCGATGATAGAGCACTGAGGGAGTTTTCATGCATAAAAAGAAGAAAAAAATCTGTTACAAAAGTATTCGCTGTCCACTGTATCATTCATCGTCAACATTTAGTTGTCAAAAAGCTGAGTAATGTTTACATAGGTCATTATAATAAGTCATTAACGTAAGCAAACATAATAATAAGACATTATTTAAAGGACGGTTGTTTAGACAACTTTGTAATGGAAACGATGAAGAATTCAATCTCTCGCTTCATAGGAAAGTTTGTTGACGATCAAATTGTATGCTTGTATCGGTTGTATCAACTCTTTAACTGAATGCTGGGGGTCCTAAAAAATGATGTTGCTTCACGAGCAATCTTAATTGATTCCAAAACTGACATACCTTATTTAAAAGCCATGTTTCATACATTTCATGAAACAAATCTACAGTTCCAAAGCGTTTAGCTAAATTTAAGCAAAGCAAGAGCTATTTTCATGTTTTTTGCAAAACTTCAGTAGAAACGTAACTTAAGACCAGGAAGAATTCATTCAGTTTTCAAATATATCAACAATGAAAAAATATGATGAAGACATGCTTACCTAATATCAGTACTTGGCCAACGACTGATTTGAAGATATTCTTACAATGAACATACCTGACTGGGGTTTCGACCATTTTTCAATTACAAACAGAAGAACATCTACCACTATAAGAATTAGTGAATGAAGTAACAATAAATAAGGAATTACAAATGTAATTCAAAGACAGCTAGTAATAGTTCTTGCTGCAAAAGCAGATACCAAACCATTATTCTGGATAATAGACAATAGTGCAAAAACTGTTGACTGCACTTCATTATATTAAGTAGAACATGGATTCTGTGTGGTAACAAATCTGTTAACATTGGTAACATATTATCATCATCATCATCATGTGCCATACCGGAGCGTAGGCGATCATGTCCTTCCACAATCTTCTATCTACAGTGCATCGTATTAATTCTGTTGTTGACTGTTTTTCATGCCATTACACCAAGCTATCCAGTATTTTCACGCTTTGTCGTCCACGATCTCTCTTTCCTTTCATTTTGCCTGTTGTGACCAATGTATTCCAACTTTCCTCTTCTTATGATGTACCCAAAAAATGTTGAATGTTTATTTCTGATGTTTTTTTAAGAGCTCCCTTTTTGTGTTGGCCTCTTTGAAAATTTCCTCATTGGTCTTTTTAGCTGACCAGGGAACTTTCAACATTCTTCTGAGAAATACCATCTCTGTGGCCTCTAATCGTCTTTTCATTTTTTTGTCTACTGTCTATGATTCGCTTCCATAGGTGAGATTTGGTTCTATATAGCACCGATGAACTCTCTTTCTTATTTTTATTGACATAGATTTGTTGCATAAGATATTTTTCTTTTTCTGAAATGCTATTTTGGCTTGAGCTATTCTGCTTTTTATTTCTGTGGTGCATCTTCCATCTGATGTTATTATTGTGCCCAAGTATTTGACACGTTGCACTTGTTTCAGAGTTGTCCTGTTTATTTTTATGCTGCATGATGGTGATGATTGTTTCTTTAATATGATCATTACTTCTGTTTCCTGACTATTCAGACTGAGACTTTTTTTGTTACTTTTTTTTTAGTATTATGTCTATCATTTGTTTTAGTTCATTCTCTGTCTCTGCTATTAAGACTGTGTCATCCGCATATTGCAAATTATTTATGTTGTGACCGTTGACTTCAATTCCTTTTTTGTCTACTCATCATCATCATCATCTCATAATATGCTCGCTGTAAAGTGAAAACAAATCCGGTGACAGAACACAGCATTGTCTGACTCCTTGTTTTATATATTGGAATTGTCCTGTTTTGTTGTTTTCGTATAGCAGCTGTTTGTTGCCAGTACATGTTTTTGATGATTCGCAGATCCTTGCCATCAATGTTTAATTTCTCCAGCATATTTATTATTTCCACATGCTTTACTTTGTCAAATGCTTTCGTGTAGTCTATAAAGCACATATATAGATCTTTCTTTACTTCTATAGATCTTTCTATCAATGTTCTTAAGATGTATATTGCATTATTGGTGCCCTTTCCTTCTACAAATCCACATTGTTCCTCACTTATTTCTGGTTTTATTTTTTTCTTACCGTCTCATAATTATTCTTAGTAATATTTTAGTCATATGGCTCATGAGACTAATAGTGTGATGGTCTTCACAATCAGTGGCTCATAGATTACATAATGATAAAAGATAGTGCCGTAACAGTGTCAAGAAAGCCAAAACCTACCCAAGAGCAGCTATTAACTCAGATCACAAACCTGTAATGATTAAAATGAAAATCAAACTAAAGAGAAACAAGCAAAAGTCTAATTCATCAACAATACCACTAGATATAACAGCTTTAGCTCTTTCCCTACGTTTCGACGCACCATGCGCCATGCCGATTTCGGTCGTGTACGTTTAGCCGCACAAAGCGTCACTCTCAATTTGATTAGTGTGAACTATCATCAAACCATATTCTTGTTATATGTCTTGTATCATCTTGGTAATGGTGAAATATAATTCCTTGTTCAATTACCTAAACAATTCATATATCATATGTTAAGTGTTAGATAAATATAAATATGTAGATTAATATTTAAAAACTCGAAAAGATTTTTCTCTGAAATCTCTACCGCTAAATTGATTAATACCTTCGGTACTGAAAGAGTTAAATCATAGAGATATCTCTCTCTTTCTCTCTCTCTCTCTCTCTCTCTCTCTCTCTCTCTCTCTCTCTGTCTGCGTTCAGGACTCAATCAGAGTAGGATTCCAGACTCTCACATGAAGTCAGCTGTCAGGTTAAGTGTGTTGATCGCCCCCACAGGCAGAACATCACAATTAGAGTCTGCCAGATTGAACACCCGATATTAAAGATATTAAAGATACTTATCCAATACAAGTAAAGAACACAAACCAGAAGCTGCTAGAAGAAGGAATTGAGCAATACAGAAGAGAAAATCCTGATGAAAAAGTCACAACCAAATGGCAGTGCTTAAAGAAAAGCATACAAGAAACCTGCTACACCTTACACAAAATAGAAAGGAACAAAAAACACAAAGTGTTAATAACACCATCTTAGAAAAAAAATGGAAGAAAGAATACAAGCGAAGAACACTGACCAATACAATAAAATAGATAATGAAATATGCAAAATGTGCAACAAGGCAAATAAAGACTGGCTCAGCCAAAAATGTATATAAATAGAAACTATGGAAAGCAAACAAGACTTAAAAGGAATGCACACAGAAATAAAGAGAATTACTAACACAAATTTAAAAAAACCCACAGAATGCAGATGCATTGCAGACAAAAAGGAAAAATGCTATCAAGCAATAAAGATATAATAGATAGATGGCAGGAATATATAACAGAACTATTTCATGATCAAAGGGACAAGAAACCAATTATAAAATGTACATCAGGCTATAAAATCTAAAATCTGAGGTGGAAAAAGCTATTAAAAAAACAATGAAATAGGGAAAAGCAGCAGGACCTGAAAGCATACAGATAGAGATGATACAGGCACTAGAAGATGTTGGCATTGAAGTGATTACAGACATATGCAACGACATATACCACACAGGATACATACCAAATGAACTAAAAACATCAACTTTCATTGCATTGCCTAAAAGGAATGGTGCAGTTGAATGCAGTGACTTTAAAACAATAAGCTTAATGAACCATGTTACAAAAATCTTGCTAAAAGTTATACAAGGAAGGATTCAGAATAAAATCAATACTGAATTAGATGAGCAGCAATTTGGATTTAGGAAAAATAGCGGGACAAAAGAATCCATATTCTACATGAGAACATTAATCGAAAAGTACACAGAAGTAAACAAAGCAATATATGCCTGCTTCATAAACTACACCAAAGCTTTTGATAGAGTACACCACAAACAACTTGTAGAATGCCTAAAGGAGATACATCTAGATGACATGGATATACGACTAATATGTAATCTATACTGGGAGCAAACAGCAATAATAAAATATAACAAAGAGAACTCTACACCCATTGATATAAAAAGAGAAGTAAGACAGGGATGCATCCTATCACCAAGCTTCTTCAATCTATACACTGAGCAAATCTTTAAAAACATTACAGAGATGTCAGGCCTACAAATTAATGGAAAGATAATCAATAACCTAATATATGCTGATGATATACTGTACTACTAGCAGAAAATCCTAAAGATCTACAACAATTACTTAATGTAATAAACATGACAAGCAAAAAATATGGATTAGATATGAATATCAAAAAGACTAAAATTATTATCATAAACAATGAAAATACTCAAAACCAACAAGTGGATATCAAAATTGAAGGAATAGACCTGGAGACAGTTCAGAAACAAATATGGACCAAAGCAGTCTACAACGCAAGTATTCAGCCCTACCCTATCCGGGAGATCCTTGTCTGAACAGGAAAAATACAGATACACTATGTATTTCCGAGCTGTGATCGCAACCCTATGTTATAGTCATGAGAACACCTGCGGGAAAGACATTGCCTACGAAGCTAATTTTTTTAGTTAGCTGAGTGGCAGTGTTCCCTAGCGTTTGGCTTTTCGTGGCAAGGCACTGTGCCATTGAGTACGGGTTCGATCCTGCTTTGGTCCATATTTTTTCTGTTGTTGATTATTTGTCAATTTTTCCGAGTTCTGTAAACATACCTCTTCATCTGAATTGATTCGCTGATAATCGCCTCCGAAGATTCCCTCTATAATAATATTCATTTATTATAATTTGTCTCCAGACAGTTCAGAACTACAACTACCTTGGACATACTATAACCAGTGATGGAAAGTGTACAACTGAAAGAAACAAAAGATTAGGAATAGTAAAAAGTAATTTTAATGTCATTAAAAATATAGTAACATCAAAACAAATAACACCAGTGCTAAAACTCATCATCATCAAGTACTGGCCCTGCTGTAGTAGGTGATCATGTCTCAGCACAAATTTCGATCTCGACAGCTATTTATCATTTCTGTTGATGACCTTCTGCCAAGCCTTTCTCTTAAACTGTCTGTTATTTTTTTCTCTTTGCTTCCCTCTATCTCTTCGTCCCACAATTTTTCCAGTTGTTATAATATATTCCAGCTGTTCTCTTCTCATTATATGGCCAAAAGAGAACTGTTTCTTAGGAGGCGAAGGCGCGCCTGCAAGCACCAGAGCTGGAAGTTGTCAGCGACCCACAGCTGATGGCTTGCGCCAGGATCGGTGAACCAAAACCATCCAGACCCTGCTCCACCTCTCCGTGGTGCCTCCAGTAAAGACTAACCTGTCTAATCTGGTCAAGCATGCAGGGATCGAAGAGGGAAGACAACCTGGTACTCAAAAATGTCGTGCTGAAGTCGGATGTGTTGGGCCGAAGGGAGCAAATATAACAGTTATACTGCAAACCACAACACAACGCAGACACGTCCACTACGTCCTTGTAAGGGCGGATGATGAAGAGGAATATTGTAGTCTACCACGATACTCTAGAATACTTTAGTCATCGGGCGAACGCAACCAACCAACCATATGGCCAAAAAAATGATAATTGTTTCTTCCTAATATTGGAAATTAGTTCTCTTTTTGCTTTGACCTCACTCAGAACGTTTTCATTACTCTTCTTAGCTGTCCATGGTACTCTCAACATTCTTCTGTAAAACGACATTTCTACAGACTCCAGTGATTTTCTTGTCTGTTGTCCTATTGTCCATGATTCGCATCCATATGTTAAGACTGGCTCTACATAACATTTAAGAACCCTTTTTCTTGTTTCTATTGTCAAAAATGGATTGCATAGTATCTTTCTCATTTTTTGGAAAGCTGCTTTTGCCTGAGCCTTTCTACATCTCACCTATTTTGTACATCTTCCGTCTGAGGTTAACAAAGTTCCCAAATATTTAAATTCATTTACATGTTTTAATATTGTTCCACTTGTCTTTATTTTGCACTGAGGTGATGTCTTTTTCTTTGTTGTTACCTTTACCTCTGTGTTTTTGCTATTAAGGCTGAGTCCTTTATTTTTGCTTTCTGTCACTATAATGTCAAACATTTCTTGTAACTCATTTTCACTCTTAGCGATTAAGACTGTATCATCAACATAAAAAAAAGTAAAGTACCCCCGTCACGCCAAGTGGCGTATAGGGAAATATGGTGTTAGTGACCCTATATTTTACAGACCTTCAGCACATGATTTTTGGGGTAATGTTATCGGTTTTACGCCCGTGCTGCTTTACTTTCCCAGAAAAAAATCCGGTACCCATTTAAGGCTGGATGAACCTGGAAGCCGTCGATTGGGATCGAACCCTACCCCTTATCCTTTGTAGTCCAGTTCACTAACCACTGAGCGATCGCGGCTCTGTATCATCAGCATACCTTAGATTATTTATATTATGACCTCCAATCGTTATTCCAGGCATGCCCCTTATGGATCTTAAAATAATCTCACTATAAAAATTAAACAAATCTGGTGACAAACCTCAGATAAAATTTAGAAAAAAATGGAAGCTTGTTCGCGTCCGAGCCGTGGTGTAAACAATGTTGACTTTGAACATCACGATATATGTTATCACAGCGAGTTGGCGGATTTTTAGAAATGTAACCACGGGTTTGATAATAAATGTTTGTACACAGTTCGTTAACCACCGCTGTAGATCAAGTCTTTATTCTGCTGGCTTCGTTCGCGACCTAGGAAGTTAATGACCTAATTTATGCAGCCGGTTGGTTTGGGGCGAATTGTACGTTACAATGTCACTGCTATAATGACTCAGTTTGTGACAAAACTACAGGGACATGCCCAAACAATGACAGTTGTCAGCACGTATATTTCGGACCCCAGTGTCAGTACTTGGATCTCGTTTACAAATACGCCCAAAAATCTGAACCTACTTTCCTGTTTGATAACAACGACACCCCATGTAATCCGGACACAGATTCTACATCAGTTGAGGCAACTCTCAATCAATATTTGCCGTTCTCCTGGTTTATGATTTATGTGAATTACTTAACGATCCGGACAGTTTCACGATAAAACTAAATAGTTCTGCCTCATGTAACAATGAATCACGGTTTGTACCTCTACTGAGATGAAATGTTACAGACACCTATTGTCTGGTCGGGCATTCTTGGTCGTTTTGTGCAGTGTGTAGTGAGTGTTGCAAAGGCTACAACGTCATCATCGGTACGTGTCACGGCAACTGTTCACATGGGATCTATGGACACGACTGTTCCGGGTCTTGTCTTAGTGTCTGTCCTTTATGTGAGGAAAAATCCGGAAAATGCCTACAATGTAAACGTCCTGGTTACACCTGTAGTGCTGTAGTGACACTTGTCCCGGTTATAATTTTGGGCTACAGTGCAAACAGACGTGTTCTGATGGCCGTGACATCATATGTGACCCGGAAAGTACAGACTGTACGTGCAAGGAAACGTACTACGGATCAGACTGCACTCTCAAATATCCGAACAACTGTTTCAAGGACACATGTGAACAATCAACCGGGAACTTTACATACAAGGTAACGTTCTACGGGTCAGACAGCACTCTCAAATCTCCGGTCAACTGTTTGAACGAAACCTGTGAACAGTTAATCGGGGCCTGCGTCTCGTATGTCGATGACTCCCACGCTAAGAAGAGGCTGCCGACTACAACAAACCCAAGCATATGGATACCTTAATGTGTTTCTGTGCTGGACATGGTTCATTTGTTGGTTTTTTTTTCAGAGAAGCCATGGCTCATATCTTGATGTGTTTCTGTGCTAGCCATAGCTCATATCTTGATGTGTTTCTGTGCTAGCAATGGCTCATATCTTTGTGTGTGAGTGTGTGTGTGTGTGTGTGTGTGAGAGTGTGTGTGTGTGTGTGAGTGTGTGTGTGTGTGTGAGTGTGTGTGTGTGTGTATCATGTTAGTCATATCTCATATCTTGGTGTGTCCGTGTTAATCATGTCTCATATCTTTATGCGAGTCTGTGTTTAGTCATATCTAATATCTTAGTGTGTATCTGTGTTCTGTGTTAGTCATGTGTCATATCTTTGTGTATGCATGTTTGGGTTAGTGATATCTCATATCTTTGTGTGCATGTTTATGTTAGTCATATCTCATATCTTTGTGTGCATGTTTATGTTAGTCATATCTCATATCTTTGTGTGCATGTTTATGTTAGTCATATCTCATATCTTTGTGTGTGCATGTCTGTGTATGTCACATCTCATATCCCTGTGTGTGCATGGTTATGTTTGTCACATCTCATATCTTTGTGTGTGCATGTCTATGTTGGTCATATCTCATATCTTTGTGTGCATGTCTATGTAAGGCATGTGTCATATCTTTGTGTGTGCATGTATATGTCAGTCATTTCTCTTTTCTTTATGTGCATGTTTATGTTAGTCATGTGTCATACATCTTGATGTGTGTCAGTGTTAGTCATGCTTCATATTGTTGTGTGCATGTCTGTGTTGGTCACATCTCATATCTTTGTGTATGCATGTCTGTGTTAGTCACCTCTAGTGACTCGGGCAGATGGTGCTCCTAAACCTGGGAGGGCCGACCATCTAAGGGCAGAATCCCCCTACAGATAAGATTATCTGCTGCCTTGCAGGAAGATTGGGGACAATCAAAGGCTAAGGAACGCAAACCTGAATAAAATGCTTGCTGAAATCGGATGCACTGGGCCACTGGCGCAGAACACGGTGCAACGTTTTAACGGGTATTCAATCAGAGTGGATCTGGCAGACTCTAATTGTGATGTTCTGTATGTGGGGGCGATCAACAAACTTAACCTGACAGCTGACTTCATGTGAGAGTCTGGAATCCTACTCTGATTGAGTCATGATCGCAGAGAGAGAGAGAGAGAGAGAGAGAGAGAGAGAGAGAGAGAGAGATAAACTTTAGTGGAAGTTACCAAGTGTATATGTTAGTCATAGCTCATATCTTGGTGGGTGTATGTGCTGGCCATGGTTAATATCTTGGTGTATTTCCGTGCTAGCCATGGCTCATATCTTGGTGTGTGTCTGGGCTGGTCATGGTTCATATCTTGGTGTGTGTCTGTGCTGGCCATGGTTCATATCTTAGTGTATATCCGTGCTAGCCATGGCTCATATCTTGGTGTGTGTCTGGGCTGGTCATGGTTCATATCTTAGTGTGTGTCTGTGCTGGCCATGGTTAATATCTTGGTGTATTTCCGTGCTAGCCATGGCTCATATCTTGGTGTGTTTCTGTGCTAGTCATGGTTCATATCTTGGTGTGTTTCCGTGAAGCCATGGCTCATATCTTGGTGTGTTTCTGTGCTAGCCATGGCTCATATCTTAGCTTGTGTGTGTGTGTGTGTGTGTGCTGGCCATGGCTCATATCTTGGTGTGTGTCATGTTAGTTATATCTCATATCTTGGTGTGTGTCCGTGTTAATCATGTCTCATGTCTTTGTGTGTGTCTGTGTTTAGTAATATCTCATATCTTAGTGTGTATCTGTCTTAGTCATGTATCATATCTTTGTGAGCATGTATATGTTAGTCACATCTCATACCTTTGTGTGTGCTTTTCTATGTTAGTCATATCTCATATATTTGTTTGTATGTCCATGCTAGTCACATTTCATCTTCGTGTGTGTCTGTCTATGTTAGCCATGTCTCATATCTTTGTGTGTTTGTGTTTAGTCATATCACATAAATTTGTGAGTGCATTTCTATGTTAGTCACATCTCCTATCTTTATCTTTGTGTGTGCATGACTGTGTTAGTCATATCTCATATTTTAGAGTAAGTCTGTGCTAGTCACATCTCATATCTTAGTGTGTGTGTGTGAGTGTGTGTCTGTGTTAGTCGTATCTCATATTTTGGTGTGTGTCAGTGTTAGTCATGCCTCATATCGTTGTGTGCATGTCAGTGTTAGTCACATCTCATATCTTTGTGTGTGCATGTCTGTGTTAGTCACCTCTAGTGACTCGGGCAGATGGTGCTCGTAAACCTGGGAGGGCAGACCATCTAAGGGCAGAATTCCCCTACTGAAAAGACAATCTGCTGCCTTGCAGGAAGTTTGGAGACAATCAAAGGCTAAGGAAAGTAAAACTGAACAAAATGCTGGCTGAAATCGGATGTACTTGGCCACTGGTGCAGAATACAGTGCAACGTTTTAACAGGTATTCAAGCAGAGTGAATCTAACACTCTAATTGACTCTAATTGTGATGTTCTGTCTGTGGGGTTGATCAATTCACTTAAACAGACAGCTGTCTTCATGTGAGAGTCTGGAATCCTACTCTGATTGAGTCATGGTCTCAGAGAGAGAGAGAGAGAGAGAGAGAGAGAGAGAGAGAGAAATCTTGTGACAGCATACAACCTTGTCTAACACCCTATTTTATCTGTTGAAGCATTCCCAATTGGTTTCCAGTTCTTATAGCCGCTGTTTGTTGCCAGCACATGTTCTTTATTATTCTTAGATCTTTGCTGTCTACGTTTATGCTTTCTAAAATTTTGATTATTTCTTGGTGCTTTACTTTGTCAAATGCCTTGGTTTAATCTATGAAACATAGGTATAGATCTGTTTTCACCTCTATGGCTCTTTCTACTAAAGATCTTATGGTATATATGGGTCACTAAAGAATTGCAACAAGCGGGGAAATATAGAAGGCTCTTCGCTGCAATTGCCAATGAACTAACTACTGGAGACCCAGTACTTTTCCAAAAATATATCGAAACCCTTGGGCCCATCTGATATGTCTCCTCATGGAAAGCATAAAAACCAGAACTTAAGGAAAATATAACAGGAATTATGAAAAAAGGCACTCATCAGACACAGAAAGAAAACACGTAGCAGAAAAACACATCACGATACCTATCCACAGGACTCTTGGTCCCACATATACACAGATGGCTCTGCTACAAATGCCACCAGAAATGGAGGGGGAGGTGTGTTCTTGACGCTGAACAATCAGGACGAGATCAACAAGTCAATAGCTACTGGAACATTCTCAAACAACTTTAAAGCAGAAACTGGGGCCCTCAGAGATGCTGCAACACTGGCTACTCAACACAAAAATAACATGCACAATACATTGGTGATTCTGACTGATGCACTGTCAGTATTATCAGCTCTAAAAAGCCCCGAGAACAATGAACTAGATGACTTGAGAACAGCCCTGGACCAACTATGCAATAACTTCCATAGAGTAGTCATTCAGTGGATACCACCACACTGTAATACACACGGGAACGAACGCGCAGACAAATTAGCTAAAGAGGAAGGGAGATTACCACAAGAGAACCATCCGCTCAGTTATGATGAAGCCAAATCCATCCTCAAAAGTCAGTTCCATGAAAAATGTAAACGAGAACACCCAAAGCATAACGAGAGTGACGGATACCTCCAACTATCAAGGAGGGATCAAGTCATCATACTTCGCCTACGCACTGGCTACAATAGAATGAGAAATCACATGTTCACCAAATTCAAAACAGGTACAACCAGCCTATGCCACTGTACACTGGACAATATGACAACAAAATATGTTCTACAGGATTGCCCCCAGTACACAAACCTGAGAAGTGCAATGTGGTCCACGCCAACCTCCCTGGAAGAGAAACTTTATGGGGCAATTGATTCGCTTAAACAGACTTTTCATAAGAGAGTCTGGAATCCTACTCTGATTGAGTCTTGATCGCAGACAGAGAGAGAGAGAGAGAGAGAGAGAGTATATGGCATTGCTTGTTCCTTTATCTCTAACAAAACCACACTGTTCATCACTAATTTCTGGACTGATTTTGTTTCGCACTCTTCGCATGATGATTCTTAGTAATATCTTAGTCATATGACTCATAAGGCTTATTGTGCGATGATCATCGCATTCAATCGCATAGATTGAATTCTTTTTCTTGATGAAAATGATTGATTTCTTTTGTAGGGCTATGAATATTGATTTGAGCAGGTCGTCTGGTATATATCCGCTGTTGTAGATATCATTCAATATTTTTGTTATTATTTCTATTCCAAAATCACCCATGGCTTCAATCTCTTCTTTAGTTATATTATCTGGTCCAGGAGCTTTACCTGCTTTCATATTGCGCAAGGTGTCTTCCACTTCTTCTCTGAGTATTTCTGGTCCTTCTCCATTATCCTTATATTTACTTCCGTTCGTTCATCATTATAAAGATCTTTAATGTATTCTGTCCACCATTCCCTTATGTTTTCTTGATCAATCAATAGTTCTCCTTTCTTTGATCTTAAACATCCAGTTTTTGATTGCGTTTTTCTTCCTGTTAATTCCTCAATTTGTTTGTATATAGCTTTAGTATCTCCTTTTTGTTGCAATTCGATCTCTTTGCATCTCTCTTTTAGCCATGCTTCTTTTGCTTCATTGCATTTTATTACAATTTCTTTATTTAATCTCTTATACTCATCTTTATTTTCTTTATTTTTTCTTCTTGTATCCATTAGCTGCAAAATATCATCTGTCATCCATTTCTTTCTTGAATTTGTTCTCACTGGAAGTATGAACTCTTTTGATGTTTGTTGCATTGATTCTTTTAGCAATTCCCACTGTTCATCTATGCTCTGTATCTTCTCTGTTGCATTGTACCTGTTCTGAATTGTGATTTTATATTTATCTTGCAGCTTCTTGTCTAATTTTAGTAAATCTAAATTTAAATTGATGTTAACTGAGGCTCGTTTTGTTCTTTTTAATTTTACTCTAAGCTTTCCCACAACTGGTACATGATCACTATTGCAATCTGCCCCTGGTCTAGTTTTCACACACACCAGACTGTTTCTAAATCTATTGCTTATCATTATGTAATAAATTTGATTACGTGCGTTGTTCCCTGGGCTTTTCCATGTCCACAGACGTCTTGGATGTTGCTTAAACCAGGTGTTTATTGGGTAAAAGCCTTTCACTGTTCTTGCTCTTTCTGCATCTAAGATGATACCTACTCCTCTTTGGTGTTCAGTACCTCCAGAATAGATTATTTTATGTTTATCAGAATAAATCTCCCCTGATCCGATGTATCTCATTTCGCAAAGTCCCAGTAATTGTAAACCCATTCTTTTCATTTCTTGTATGATATTTTCTAGTTTACCCTTCTGCATGAGTGTTCTCACATTCCAAGTACCTATCTTTAGAGTTTGTTTTATCTTTATTTTGCTTACAGTTGCTTGCTGACGATCGGGTATCACCTGTAGCACATAATGTCCCCTACCGAAAGAGGGTTTTCCATTGGAATCCCCCTTAACTTTGTTGTTATTTCTATTGTTGTGGCGATTCATGATTATACAAAGACGTTACGACGGTGGTTTTCTGTTGCCTTCCGTCAGTTTGTTTACGGTTGGCTCCGCTAGCCTTTGACTAAAAAGTCTCACCCACAAAACAGTGGGGTTGTTTTACTTTGGGGTACCCTCCCTTAGCCTTTTACTCTCCCGAGCTTACCTGCAAGGCAGCAGGGCAGCCACAGGTTGTACTGTTTACTGCATACAGTAGCGGGTAAAATTACCCGACCTGACCATCATCTGTGCTAAAACTAAGAATAGCAAAATGTTACATCTTCTCAACAATCCTATATCGTATCCAGAAACATGGACATTAGACAAGGAAACAGAACAGAGAAGTCTTAAAACAACTAAAAATGAAAAGAGAACTACTAAATACAATTCAAACAAGACAAATGAGATTTTTACTACTAAATTGTTAATTTAGTCTACTAAAAGTAATCTTAGCTGGGAAAATAAAAGGTAAAAGAGGTAGACCAAGACTATAATGGACGAGTAATATCAAAAGATGGAAAAGTCAGCCTATGAAAACATGCGCTATCAAAACGAGAGACAGAGCGGAATGGTGCTCCATGCTAGCCAACCTTCTATGAGGAGACGGCTCAGGGACGATGATGCAAGGAGATCGGGGCTTAGACTTATGAACCAGCTTATCGCTTCACACTGCTGGTCTTGCTGGAGAGGTCAACTCAGCTCATCATCAACGCGCTATTTGTAAAATTGTCTTTTCTTTTCTTCTCTTCATCTCTTTCTTTATACCTCCACTGCTTGCCGTATTCACTTCTCCAAAATTGCACATGAGACTGCTATCGCCCTCCTGGATCGTTCCACAGCAGCCCCCCTCCCCCTCGCCCTGCATGGATGCAATAGCGCCCCCACTTTAAGAAACTTGTCTACATTTATAATGTTCCGATCTCAGCCTCTGGCTATGAGACACCAAGAAAATGTCAAACATTCTGCCTTTATTTTCATTTAAGTTTCCCTGTTTTATGGAATTGTCAGAAACAAACAAAACAATGGTTCAAACATAATGTTCGCAAACAGAACGACCAAAGAAGTTCTACTTTATTGCTTTAAAAAAAAAACAGAGAAAATGCAGAAAAGTACTTAGCATGCACGCCACAAAGACATTTGCAAATTCAGTTCTTTGTGGATTATATGGGAGCGAAAAGCTTGGGACATCTGGTTCAAATTGTTTTATTAGGGGGTGGGGGAGGAGGTTCAATTTTTTTCATAGAGGTCCTCTGAAGTTTGAATATCTGCAGCAACAGCTTGAGTAGAGACTTTGTCTGAGAGGTCGAATAACATCGCGATACCTTGACGTTTGCAACCCGAAGTTTGGGCAGCGGGCATCAAATGACAAGAGGGTTGCAAGCAGGAATAAGGGCGCACTATAGATCCACACTCGTGTAGGGAACTTGATCCTCGATCCAAGTATTTGGAGTAGATTTCTGGGCAACCATTACAGGTTACTGACTTGTCACAGTAACTAGTTTCTACTACGCGGTCATTTACTAATTTTGGTTCTGATGTGGCGTCTGTAGTGTTACTTTGCACTTGTACTCCAGTGTCCTGCATACCTTCCAAGATCGGTGACGGTTCTGTGGTGAAATGTGTCTGGGAAACTGACGGAACCTCGGATATCGGTGCTGGACTGCGAGAACCCACTTCTTGGAGTTGAACTTTTAGAGATTTTGTATCCACTTCTTGAGATGAAAGCGGTGGAGTTTGAGTTTCTAATACCACTCTAGACGGTTGAACTGACTGGGCTGTAGTAGCCACTGCAGAAGGTTTGGCTGTTGAGACTCTAGAGGACGCTGCAGATGGTTGGTCTGGTGAGTCTCTAGAGGCCACTGCAGAAGGTTGGTCTGTTGAGGCTGTAGGGACCACTGCAGATGGTTGGTCTATTGAGGCTGTAGGGCCACTGCAGAAGGTTTGTCTGTTGAGGCTCTAGGGCCAACTGCAGACGGTTGGTCTACTTGAGGTCTTGGGGACATTATAGAATTATATTTTATCGAAGGTCCAGAAATAAAGCCAGCACATTCATATAACACCGACTTCGATCTGTCTACAGTTGGTTGCTCAGTCGACAATTGGTTTATTGAGGTCGGTGGTGGGAGACATGATAATAGAACTGAAGATTTGTCTAGCGCTAGTTTCTGGTAATGCTGGCAACTCGAAGTAATCCTGCAGCAATTGGCACCTACAGCATGGCAGAGAAAAGACGGGTCTATGCAGGTTTGTGTGAATTTGGCCGAGGCCAAAGAGCAAGGCACATGTAGATATGATGATGTTAATTTACACGATGCCAGACAGGATGTCCTTCGTCGATTTGAAAACATGCGGACGATTATAGGATAGTATAAATAGCTTGATGAAATTCTGCTCTGTAGCAATCCATTCAGTTTGGACAATTATGAGTTGTCTGTAATTCTTGTGTGTGGAGACAATAAGGAAGATTAATTCTCACCATCGAGAGATGCTATTCCAACATCGAAGTGAGAAGTTTATTCACAGAATTATCTCTGCTAGGTCTTGGGAATTCAATTTGCCACCGAACCTGTGGGTAGATCATTAACAACAACTAATATTTTATTATTCAAATAAACATGAAACAACCGATGGTGATGATTAATACGAAAATGCTTTGGAGTAAAATTAATCCTGCATTATTATGTCCCTTGCTTGATAGGAATCCACAACAGAGAAAAATAGAAAGGGGAAGGGCAATCCGCGTGTAATATATTATAATGAGAAGATCAATCCGCGTGTAATATATTATAATGAGAAGATCAATCCGCGTGTAATATATTATAATGAGAAGATCAATCCGCGTGTAATATATTATAATGAGAAGAGCAATCCGCGTGTAATATATTATAATGAGAAGAGCAATCCGCGTGTAATATATTATAATGAGAAGAGCAATCCGCGTGTAATATATTATAATGAGAAGATCAATCCACGTGTAATATATTATAATGAGAAGAGCAATCCGCGTGTAATATATTATAATGAGAAAAGCAATCCGCGTGTTTTATATTATAATGAGAAGAGCAATCCGCGTGTATTATATTATAATGAGAAGAGCAATCCGCGTGTAGTATATTATAATGAGAAGAGCAATCCGCGTGTATTATATTATAATGAGAAGAGCAATCCGCGTGTATTATATTATAATTAGAAGATCAATCCGCGTGTATTTTATTATAATGAGAAGAGCAATCCGCGTGTATTATATTATAATGAGAAGATCTGCATGTCAAAGAGACCTGGCCCCGTCAGCCTATAAAAAGTTAAAGAGATCTGATTTTAAAAAAATGGCATAAGGAAATCTCTTTATTAAAGGGTGGGAGGGGAGAATAGGAATATAAAAGAAAAGCAACTGTAACTACGGTTAAACCTAGATTACGTTACATATCTGTGGGTCCATAGGTGCTCAGATCCCCACCTCAGCAATTCCCGCAGTGTCCAGCGACTGTCGACTACAGTTCTATGATGATTGATACATCTTCTCATATGCCCACTGAGTCTCTCGTTTATGGCTGTGCTAATTTTAATTCCCATCTCTTTCATTCGGAGGAGAGACATGGACACAAGGTAGTTGAAGTCCTGTGCCCTTCCCACATCTCAGAGGGCATTGATGATGTCCGCCCGTTCCATTGGTTGACCGTCTTCAACGACTGCGCAGCTGGAAAACCTATCCGCTTTTTCATTTCCCCCTACCCCCGCATGACTAAGGACGAAGACAAAGGCGACACTACGTATTTGTTTACCTCTGCAAGGACTCTACCCATTGCCTGCCTATAGAGCCCGCCTCCACTTTTTTTTATCATGCTCATCGAATCACTCGGTGTGTAGGCGTGGGTGTAGTCTTGTGACTCTAACCAGATGAATGCCCTGGTCACTGCCATCACCTCCATTGTCATGCTACTCGTGGTCATAATGTATGCACCACTGTCGTCTTTGACTATTCTGCTTGTCGAGCGTGCTGTAAATGCCCATGCACTACTTTGGTGTCGTATTACAGATCCGTCTGTATAGATGACTGCACCTTTCTCATCGGTGTTATCCTAAATGAGACCGCTGATCTCCGTACTGACCACGGCTAAGTTCTGTTCCCTACATTTCTTGTCGAGTGTGTGACAATACACGAGAATGTCCCCCTGAATGAAGAAGGCACCGGTATCCACTCCTCACCAACGCTGATATTGATAAGCCCACAGACCTGTTTGATAACATCTTCTGCTCGGCCCACCCATGATTTGCCTCTTTTTGCCTAGCACCTTTCCCTGTGTTAGCTCAAGGTGCAATGGATGCTCTTAGTCTGCACTTATCTTCAGGTATGTTCGTGCCCTCCAGATCTTGATCCTATCATCCATGGTTGGAAAGTCGAGAAGATACCTCATTGCAACACTGGGAGTGTCTCTCGTACACTCCAAGATAATGCGCCCAGTTTCATTCTGTATTTTCGCCACCTTGTCAATTTGCGCCTTACTGACAGTAAGAATTTCTAAGGCCAACTAGATTAATGCGAGGACTAGTCCCTGGAACAGAAGGGTAAGTAGCCTGTGCTCGATGATGGCAGCTACTATGTCATTTCAAAGTGGCTAATTCTTTGCGGGTTAGTATTTTCACATTGTCGGCGTTGTCCCGAAAACACGGACTGAGATCAAACTTAACTTTGATGTACGTCATCAACCTGTCCCTGGTCACCTCATCAGCTCCCATTCGTACCACCGGTGTTTCCGCGTTAACGGTATGATTGTTAAGGGAGAACCATGCAACTGATGCTTTCTTGTACTTTGGAAGTCTAGTATGCCTCTGGGTCGTGTTGTGCCATTCATGCTCTGATGAAGGCGCCAGAATGCGGCTAGCAATTTTTTTAGCACACTTTTTTGTAAACCATCCCACTTGGCATCCTTGGCCTGCTTAGCACATAGTTTAAAGTGCATCATTTTTTGGTCGACCTCTACTTTCAGACGCTTCAAGAGCTCAGGCTGTGTTCTTCCATTCTTTCTGGCTTTCTGCTATGTCTTGGCTGTTTGTCTCTTGTTCCGCCAAACGTTCTCAACTTCTACATTCCACCAGGGCGGCTGCGTCCATCTCTCCTGCCTCCTGCGAGGGTCGTCCTTTTCCTATCTTTGATTTTGCTAATGAAGTCCTGGTCTATGTTCTCATAGTGGAATGTGTTGAGCTTACATTTCTGGCTTCTATTTCTGCTTTTCTCAATAGGATGACACATGGATAATGATCACTACCGTGGAATCCCAGCACACTCCACCTACAAACCGGTGCGAAGTTGGAAGACACCAGTGCCAGGTCTTTGACACAATCAGAGTCCCCTGTTCGAGTGACCATTCTAGTTGCCCTTCTTTCATTCAAACACACTAAATCGGCCGACTCCAGCGCGTTCTCTAGGTCTTCTCCCTGCTTGTTGGTTATGACGTTACCCCACTGGTTGCCTCTAGCATTTAAGTCTCCGCAGAAAATGATGTTCTCCTCCTCGAACGTGAAGAGATTGTGCCATTTGTGTGTGTCCACCTTCCCATTACAGGCGTACACATTTACAGCCACGAAAGGGACTGGGGTCTGCAACCTAACCGCGTGCAGCTGCAAATCTCCACTGTCCCACGCAGACAAATCAACCTCAGCTGCCACCATGTTACAGGTGAATGTATGTCCAAGGTGTCGTCTATTGTAGAAACAGTGGAATCCAAAAGCACTAACTCTCCTATCACCAAGAAGTGTTTTTTGTAAAATCCTTTATACCGGAGCCTCATAATAGCTTATCAAGAATGGGCCGTTGTTGATTTATGGAATCAAAGTTTCAGTATGTAATGCGCACATATTTTAGATCTAGCCTCTTGCGCTTCAAACGTTTCGTGCACACTCCAGAATGTTTGCCATTTCTTGTTTTTCTTCTTCAATGTTATTGTTTAGACTTCATCTGAATACTTCGTGTCTTCATTGTTGATTTGTCGCTGAAAGTCGATGGTTGTGGATGGTCTAAACTCACGTTTACTCACTCAGTCGCACGGTCCAAAACCCGTTTCTACCTTATAGACTGGCCAACCGCAGACAATCAGCTTCTCTGCGCGTGGATACACTGTGAGCTTTTTTATTTTCTTCATTCAGAAGCACTCATCAAAGAAATTACCCTTCCTTGTCAAAGAACCGGCGATAGGACACTGCCATCTGGTCGCACCGTAAGAGCAACTCTGACAAAGAAGTACTACTTGATAACAAAACATCGTGAACTTGCTGGTGAAAATGTACACCTGCTGGATAACTAAACATCATGAACTTGCTGATGACAAGGAAGAAATACTGGATAACTAAACATTATGAACTTGCTGATGAAAAGGAATAATTACTGGATAACTAAACATCATGAACTTGCTGATGACAAGGAATAATTACTGGATAACTAAACATCATGAACTTGCTGATGACAAGGAAGAATTACTGGATAACTAAACATCATGAACTTGCTGATGACAAGGAAGAATTACTGGATAACTAAACATTATGAACTTGCTGATGACAAGGGAGAACTACTAGATAACTAAACATTATGAACTTGCTGATGACAAGGAAGAATTACTGGATAACTAAACATTATGAACTTGCTGGTGACAAGGAAGAATTACTGGATAACTAAACATCATGAACTTGGTGATGACATGGAAGAACTACTAGATAACTAAAGATTATGAACTTGCTGATGACAAGGAAGAATTACTGGACAACTAAACATTATGAACTTGCTGGTGACAAGGAAGAATTACTAGATAACTAAACATTATGAACTTGCTGATGACAAGGAAGAACTACTAGATAACTAAACATTATGAACTTGCTGGTGACAAGGAAGAATTACTAGATAACTAAACATTATGAACTTGCTGATGACAAGGAAGAATTACTAGATAACTAAACATTATGAACTTGCTGGTGACAAGGAAGAATTACTAGATAACTAAACATTATGAACTTGCTGATGACAAGGAAGAACTACTTGATAACTAAACATTATGAACTTGCTGATGACAAGGAAGAACTACTAGATAACTAAACATTATGAACTTGCTGATGACAAGGAAGAATTACTGGATAACTAAACATTATGAACTTGCTGATGACAAGGAAGAATTACTGGATAACTAAACATTATGAACTTGCTGATGACAAGGAAGAATTACTGGATAACTAAACATCATGAACTTGCTGATGACAAGGAAGAATTACTGGATAACTAAACATTATGAACTTGCTGGTGACAAGGAAGAATTACTGGATAACTAAACATTATGAACTTGCTGATGACAAGGAAGAATTACTGGATAACTAAACATTGTGAATTTGGTGTTGACAAGGAAGAACTACTGGATAACTAAACATCATGAACTTGGTGATGACAAGGAAGAAATACTGGATAACTAAACATCATGAACTTGGTGATGACAAGGAAGAACTAATGGATAACTAAACATCATGAACTTGGATGACAAGGAAGAAATACTGGATAACTAAACATCATGAACTTGGTGATGACAAGGAAAATACTGGATAACTAAACATCATGAACTTGGTGATGACAAGGAAGAATTACTGGATAACTAAACATCATGAACTTGCTGATGACAAGGAAGAACTAATGGATAACTGAACATGAACTTGGTTATGACAAGGAAGAACTACTGGATAATTAAACGTCATGAACTTGGTGATGACAAGGAAGAACTACTGGATAATTATACATTATGAAACTGATGCCAACAGTGAGCAGTTGCTGGATAACGAGGTATCAAGAAACGGGGCTGAAGTTATCAAGACAAAGTTGGTAATGAGTTAGCTTATCTATCTATCTATCGTCCTTTCGAGCCGAAGACGGCACATAGGGCAGAACCATAATATCAAAAACAGAAACCTTGCGTGGCACATATTGCAGAGATCACTGCTTCCAAAATGTATGGCTCTGTTTCAATAACAATACTTTTTACAATGACAGCTTGTCAAGCCATCGATCAACCTCCTTTGTCGCCTCTTACGACATGCCTGGAAGGTCACACTGTGACTATTCTTTACTTCCCTCATAATGAGGCCCCGGTAACACACAGGAGAAAAGCATAGTTAGCTTATCGCTGACTCCATTTTTTCCGACACACTACGAATTACCATCAATGACTGGCTGGCTTATTTACTAATTTGATTAGAAAAATGCAACTCTGATGAGACCAATAGATGCCCATCACGTTCAAAAGTTAACAGCATGTTATCGTAATGACTGATCACATACCTCATATGTTGGAAAGAAGATGAATCATGTGGCAGCTACACTCGGGTATGTGCCCTGTTGTATTCAACACAACAGAAACATCTCACCCCCCCCCCCCTATTTTCCCGACATCACAGAAACATCTCATTCCCTCTACTTTCCCGACATCACAGAAACATCAGTTCCCCATCCCCCTACTTTCCCGACATCACAGAAACATCTCAGCCCTCCCCCCCCCCTACTTTCCCAACATCACAGAAACGTCAGTCCCCCCTCTACTTTCAAGACATCACAGAAACATCTCATCGCCCTCCTACTTTCCTGACGTCACAGAAACATCTCATCCCCCCCCCCTTACTTTCTCGACATCACAGAAACATCAGTCCCCAGCCTACTTTCCCGACATCACAGAAACATAAGTCCCCCTCTACATTCAAGACATCACAGAAACATCAGTCCCACCCCCCTACTTTCCAATATCACAGAAACATCAGTTCCCCCCCCCCACCTACTTTCCCGACATCACAGAAACATTAGTTCCCCCCTCTACTTTCAAGACATCACAGAAACATCAATTCCCCCCTCCCCTACTTTCCCGCCATCACATAAACATCTCATCCCCCCTACTTTCCAACATCACAGAAACATCTCATCCCCACCCCTCCCCTCCCTCTACTTTCCGATTCCACAAAAACATCAGATCCCCATCCCCCTACTTTCCAACATCACAGAAACATCTCTTCCCCTCCCCTCCCCACCCCCTACCTTCCCGACATCACAGAAACAGCTCATCCTCCTCTCCCCCCCTACTTTGCCGACAACACAGAAACATCTCTTCCTCCCCCCCCCCTACTTTCCCGACATCACAGAAACATCTCATCCCCCCAACTTTCCCGACATAATAGAAACATCTCATACTCCCCCCCCCTACTTTCCCGACATCACAGAAACTTCTCATCCCACCCCCCCCCCCCACTTTCCCGACATCACAGAAACATTTCATCCTCTCCCCCACCCCGCCCCCCCCCCCCCCCCCCCATTTACACTTTCCCGACATCACAGAAACATCTCATCCTCTCCCGTCCCCCTACTTTCCCGACATCACAGAAACATCCTTTCCCCTCCCATCTACATTTCCCGACATCGCAGAAACGTCTCATCCCCTCCCCTCCCCTCTAAACTTCCCGACATCACAGAAACATCTCATCCCCCCCCCCACTCAACTTTCCTGACATCACAGAAACATCTCATTCCCCCCTCCCCTACTTTCCCGACATCACAGAAACATCTCATCCTCTCCCCCTCCCCCTTTCTCTTTCACGACATCAGAGAAACATCTCATCCTCCCCCCACCCTTACTTTCCCGACATCACAGAAACATCTGATCCCCCCCCTACTTTCCCACAGCACAGAAACATCTCATCCTCCCCCCCCCTACATTCCCGACATCAAAGAAACATCTCATCCCCCCCCTACTGTCCCGACATGACAGAGGCATCGACCGTACTGTCCCCCCTACATTCCCGACATCACAGAAACATCTCATCCCACCCCCTACTTTCCGACATCACAGAAACATCTCATCCCCCCCCCTACTTTCCCGACATCACAGAAAATTCTAATCCCCCCTACTTTCCCAACATCACAGAAACATCTCTTCCTCCCCCCTCCCCAACCTCTACTTTCCGATTCCACAGAAACATCAGTTCCCCATCCCCCTACTTTCCAACATCACAGAAACATCTCTTCCCCTCTCCTCCCCCCTACTTTCCCGACATCAGAGAAACATCTATTCACCTCCCCTCCCCTTTACTTTCCAGAAATAACAGAAACATCTCTTCCCTCCCCTCCCTCTACTTTCCCGACATCACAAAAACATCTCATCCTCCTCCCACCCCCCTACTTTCCCGACATCACAGAAACATCTCATCCCCCCCCCTTTACTTTCCCGACATCTCAGAAACATCAGTCCCCCGCCTACTTTCCCAACATCACAGAAACATCAATTACCCCCTCCCCTACTTTCCCCACAGAAAAATCAGTCCCAGCCCCCTACTTTCCAACATCACAGAACCTCTCTCTTCCCCTCCCCTCCCCTCCCTCTACTTTCCGATTCCACAGAAACATCAGTTCCCCATCCCCCTACTTTCCAACATCACAGAAACATTTCTTCCCCTCCCCTCCCCCCTACTGTCCCGACATCACAGAAACATTTCTTCCCCTCCCCTCCCCCCTACTGTCCCGACATCACAGAAACATTTCTTCCCCTCCCCTCCCCCCTACTGTCCCGACATCACAGAAACATTTCTTCCCCTCCCCTCCCCCCTACTGTCCCGACATCACAGAAACATTTCTTCCACTCCCCTCCCCCCTACTGTCCCGACATCACAGAAACATCTCTTCTCCTTCCCCCTACTTTCCAACATCACAGAAACATCTCTTCTCCTTCCCCCTACTTTCCAACATCACAGAAACATCTCTTCTCCTTCCCCCTACTTTCCAACATCACAGAAACATCTCATCCTGTTCCCCCCCCCCGCACCCCCCCCCCGCCATTTACACTTTCACGACATCAGAGAAACATCTCATGCTCCCCCCCCCCTTACTTTCCCGACATTACAGAAACATATAATCCTCCTCTCCCCCCTACATTCCCGACATCACAGAAACATCTCATACCCCACTTACTTTCCCGACATCACAGTAACATCTCATCCTTCCCCCCCCCTACTTTCCCGACATCACAGAAACATCTCTTCCACTCTCCTCCCCTTTACTTTCCCGAAATCACAGAAACATCTCATCTCCTCCCCTCCCCCATACTTTCCCGACATCACAGAAACATCTCTTCCCCTCTCCTCCCCCCTACTTTCCCGACATCAGAGAAACATCTATTCCCCTCCCCTCCCCTTTACTTTCTCGAATCACAGAAACATCTGTTCCCTCCCCTCTCTCTACTTTCTCGACATCACAGAAACATCTCTTCCCTCCCCTCCCCTCCCCCCTACGTTCCCGACATCAAAGAAATATATCATCCCCTCCCCTCTTCACTTCCCGACATCACAGAAACATCTCTTCCCCTCCCCTCCCCTCCCCCTATTCTCTCGACATTACAGAAACATCTCATCCCCTCCCCTCCCCCTACTATGTCGAAATCACAGAAAATCTCTTCCCCTCCCCTCCCCTCACCCTTCTTTAACGACATCACAGAAACATCTCTTCCCCTCCCCCTACTTTCCCGACATCACATAAACATCTTTTCCCCTCCCCTCACCTCTACATTTCCCGACATCACATAAACATCTCTTCCTTCCCCTCCACTCTACCTTCCCGATATCACAGAAACATCTCTTCCTTCCCCTCCACTCTACCTTCCCGATATCACAGAAACATCTCTTCCCTGCCCTCTACCTTCCTGACATCACAGAAACATCTCTTCCCTGCCATCTACCTTCCTGACATCACAGAAACATCTCTTCCCCTCCCTTCCCCTCCCCTCCCTCTACTTTCTTGACATCACAGAAACATCTCATCCTCCTCTCCCCCCTCCCAACTTTCCCGACATCACAGAAACATCTCATTCTCTCCCCCCCCCCCCTTTACACTTTACCGACATCACAAAAAAATCTTTCATCCTCGCCTCACCCCTACTTTCCCAACATCATAGAAACATCTCATCCTCCTCCCACTCCTACTTTCCCGACATCACAGAAACATCTCATCCTGCTCCCCCCCCCCCTTACTTTCCCGACATCACAGAAACATCTAATCCCCGCCTACTTTCCCGACATCACAGAAACATCTCATCCTCCTCCCATCCCTACTTTCGCGACATCACAGAAACATCTCATCCTGCTCCCCCCCCTACTTTCCCGACATCACAGAAACATCTCATCCTGCTCCCCCCCCCTACTTTCCCGACATCACAGAAACATCTCATCCCCCCTTACTTTCCCGACATCACAGAAACATCTAATCACCCCCCCCCCTACTTTCCCGACATCACAGAAACATCTCATCCTCCTCCCCCCCCTACTTTCCCGACATCACAGAAACATCTCATCCCCCCTTACTTTCCCGACATCACAGAAACATCTCATCCCCCCTTACTTTCCCGACATCACAGAAACATCTCATCCTCCCCCCCTCTCTCCACTACTTTCCCGACATCACAGAAACATCTCACCCCCCCCCCTACTTTCCCGACATCACAGAAACATCTCATCCTCATCTCCCACCCTACTTTCCCGACATCACAGAAACATCTCATCCCCCCCCCCCAACTTTCCCGACATCACAGAAACATCCATTTTTCTTCCCCCTTCCATACTTTCCCGACATCACAGAAACATCTCATCCTCCCTCCCACTACTTTCCCGACATCACAGAAACATCTCATCCCCTCCCCCCTACTTTCCCGACATCACAGAAACATCTCATCTCCCACTCAACTTTCCCGACATCACAGAAACATCTTATACTCCCCCCCCCCTCTACTTTCCGGACATCACAAAAACATCTCATACCCCCAACCCCCAAATAATTTCCCGACATCACAGAAACATCTCATCCCCCATCCCCAACTTTCCCGACATCCCAGAAACATCTCATCCCCCTCCTCCGCCTTTTCACTTTACCGACATCACAGAAAAATCTCTTCCCCTCTCCTCCCCTTTACTTTCCCGTAATCACAGAAACATCTCATCCCCTCCCCTCCCCCATACTTTCCGGACATCACAGAAACATCTTTTCCTCTCTCCTCCCCTTTACTTTCCCGAAATCACAGAAACATCTCATCTCCTCCCCTCCCCCATACTTTCTCGACATCACAGAAACATCTCTTCCCTCTCCTCCCCCTACTTTCCCGAAATCAGAGAAACATCTATTCCCCTCCCCTCCCCTTTACTTTCCCGAAATCACAGAAACATCTCTTCCCTTCCCTCCCTCTACTTTCTCGACATCACAGAAACATCTCTTCCCTCCCCTCCCCTCCCCCCTACGTTCCCGACATCACAGAATATATCATCCCCTCCCCTCTTCACTTCCCGACATCACAGAAACATCTCTTCCCCTCCCCTCCCTCCCCCTATTCTCTCGACATTACAGAAACATCTCATCCCCTCCCCTCCCCCTACTATCTCGAAATCACAGAAAAATCTCTTCCCCTCCCCTCCCCTCACCCTTCTTTAACGACATCACAGAAACATCTCTTCCCCTCCCCCTACTTTCCCGACATCACATAAACATCTTTTCCCCTCCCCTCACCTCTACATTTCCCGACATCACAGAAACATCTCTTCCTTCCCCTCCACTCTACCTTCCCGATATCACAGAAACATCTCTTCCTTCCCCTCCACTCTACCTTCCCGATATCACAGAAACATCTCTTCCCTGCCCTCTACCTTCCTGACATCACAGAAACATCTCCTCCTCCTCCCCCCCCCCTACTTTCCCGACATCACAGAAACATTTCATCCCCCCCTCCCTTACTTTCCCGACATCACAGAAAAATCTCATCCTCCTCCCCCTCCCCTACTTTACCGACATCACAAAAACATCTCATCCTCCTCCCACCCCTACTTTCCCGACATCACAGAAACATCTCATCCTGCTCCCCCACCTTACTTTTCCGACATCACAGAAACATCTCATCCCCCCCCTTACTTTCACGACATCACAGAAACATCTAATCCCCGCCTACTTTCTGGACATCACAGAAACATCTCATCCTCCTCCCATCCCTACTTTCCCGACATCACAGAACATCTCATCCTGCTCCCTCCCCCCCAAATTTCCCGACATCACAGAACATCTCATCCCTCCTTACTTTCCCGACATCACAGAAACATCTAATCCCCCCCTACTTTCCCGACATCACAGAAACATCTCATCCTGCTCCCCCCCCCACTTTCCCCGACATCACAGAAACATCTCATCCTCCTCCCCTCCCCTACTTTCCCGACATCACAGAAACATCTCATCCTCCTCCCACCCCTACTTTCCCGACATCACAGAAACATCTCATCCTGCTCCCCCCCCCTTACTTTCCCGACATCACAGAAACATCTCATCCCCCTTACCTTACTTTCACGACATCACAGAAACATCTAATCCCCGCCTACTTTCCCGACATCACAGAAACATCTCATCCTCCTCCCATCCCTACTTTCCCGAC